>JAMAFV010000004.1:0-392239 GCA_023625935.1 Eurotiales sp. R13A2
TTCTCCTCTCATGTTCGATATTCCGTTGAATGTACCCTAGGTAGTAAGAATAAACTACATTTAGGCCGACCGTCACACAGTCAGGGATCCGATCAAGGTATCTTCTTGTTCCACGTAGGAGCTGATCTGTTTGAATGTAGAGTCGTCAACATTGATATTGTCAACTTCAGTACCGCCCAAGACTTTGGCACCAGCTGTTGGACTTCGGCGAGCAAGGAGATTGAGCATGGTTGTTTTGCCACATCCAGACGGGCCCATTAGGGCCATAAGCTCCCCTGCTTGATGTTAGCCCAGTTGTGATACTGTATTAGCAACTACAAGTAGCCATTGCCTTCTGGCCATAATGCCGGAAATAGACAGACAGACCTTGCTCGACACTACCATTAACGTCACATATAAGATCCTTCATTTTCTTGGTCTGACGGTCTTTTACGGAGACCATCAGATGTTCCCACGAAAATGTATGAATCATATCATTCATGAGAAAGGCTTGCTCCGTTTTGTTTTCTTCAATTTCCATTGTATCGACTGCTTCTGGACTAGCTTCAAGGGTGATATATCGTTACATTCGAGTGAACCAAGGTTGATACGTTTCGTAGCTTATTCCACGTGATATACAAGCAGACAAGGATGTACCAAGTTCTACGAGGAGGACATGCACCAAGTATATACACTCTTGCTCGGGTATCTATGTGCAAAATCTATTGGTGCTACCCATGGATTTTAACATATGTGAACCCCGGGCAAATGAGCCAGGAAAAATGAGGCGTTCCATTCCTACCTAAGTGAAGTAACAGCCCGAATTAGCTCGATCCGCAAAGTACCAAGTCGGGGATGGTTCATAGTTAGGCTTGTCGTATTTACGCTCACCAATCCAATATCATCAGTATCTGTCTTCTGATGAATGATTAGTAGTATGAAAAGCAGACCATTGGCTCAGCTGAAAAACCTGTCGGCGACCACCCTCGGCG
This sequence comes from Eurotiales sp. R13A2, assembly GCA_023625935.1. Taxonomy (NCBI): domain Eukaryota; kingdom Fungi; phylum Ascomycota; class Eurotiomycetes; order Eurotiales; species Eurotiales sp. R13A2. The sequence continues at coordinate 972 of JAMAFV010000004.1, forward strand.
ATGATGTGGGGGCGGTTTCTTGCCCTATCGAATTGCCAAAAACGGCTATCCTGTGGCGTAGAGAGTTAGTAAGCGTCGTCAGGCTGATAGTTAAGTGATATAGTGTAATATGACCCACGAGGCTTTATTACGTTTTCTAGTGCAAGCGTTGGTAAACAATAGAAATGTTGGGTCACACTCCACTTTAGTCGGCGCCTTTGAGGCGCTAAGCTATTGCTTCCTATCAACCATATGCCTAGAACAAGTACAATACATCCCAGTATCTAGGCGATATATGTTTCAAATCTTTGTGATAGACTCAAGCTTCTCAACACGGGGTCCGTTTTCGGCCTTTTCGGTATCCACGTTACGTTTATTAACATCGGACCTTGATTCTTCTTTTGGTTCCCGCTCTGGAAATGAAACACTGCCAATCTTAGATATTATGTAGGTCGTGCGTGATAAAATGTGACGTGAGTTTACATAAAATCGTACATAATTAATTGGGCATTTGGAAATTCACACGTATCCCTCCAAATATATGTAGCCAAATGAAGAGGTGATCGCTATCTTGTTCGACAAACCAGACAATACATAAAACGCGAATACACATAGATGATGGCTTTATAGGAGTGTATCAAATGTTTTATTCCTTTTCCTTTTTCAAAGCGGCCCGAAATTTTTTGAAGAGGGGTTTTTCATCTTCCTTTTCTTTCACCCATTCGGTTTCCACTGTTTGCTTATATTCGCCTTTCCTAATGCGAAACAGGACCTTCTTGAACGAAGGAGCTGTCTTGGTATCCGGATTGGCGTCTTCCGACTGGATATCGTAGCCCCATAAAATCCGCGAAATAACGATAAAAAGGTTGGCTCTTGCAATATGATGCCCGGGACATTGTCGGCGACCAAAGCCAAAGGTTGACGGAGATAGACAGTCGCTCTGCATGTATCTATCAGGATCAAAGGCATCTGGTTTGTCAAATATACCCTCGTCCATATTCATCCGTAGCTGATTGGCGATAACTATTGAGCCTGCGGGGATGTGATAGCCCATATATTCGTCGTCCTGAATTACCATGTGAGGAACTCCGAGTGGAGAAATTGGATACCGGCGAAGAAGTTCTGATATGAAAGCATTGATGTACGGGAGATTATCTTGGTCGCTAAATGACGGCAGTCTTCTTGCACCGACAACGGAATCGAGTTCAATCTGGGCCTTCTGCATTACGTCTGGATGCTCGACGCAAACTTTCACGAACTGTTCCAGTACCATTTTTGTTGTATGAATACCGGCTACGTAGAGTTCGCCAATTGAATAGCAACTCTCTTCCCAGGGTAGTCCCGTGTCACCAGATTTCGCTCTTTGGGCATTCGCCTCAATGCTCCAGTTCCATAATTCATCGAAGTGCAAAGCCGCATCTGCGCACTCGACGTACACCTTCTTAGTTTGGTTGTGGAGACTTTGGGCCTTCTTTCGCCATCTCATGCATAAATTTATGGGCAAATGATCGATAATTGGGAAAAGATCAAGTAGTAAAGTGCCCCTGGACGCATTTTGAAGAATGAATGTGGCCATTTCGTTTATCTGATGAAGTCTTCGGTGTCTTTGGCAGTGATCCTCGTCATTCTTCCAATCTCTTTCGACTTCATCACGTCCATAGGCTAGATTAAACATAATATTCGAGGTGTACTGGTAGAATAGGTCCGAATAATTGTTGGATGAAAGAAACTCATGCATCATAGACCTGCTCATGATATCTTGTAGACCTTGATATGCCTTCGAGACTCTTATATTAATAAAATTTGATTGTAGTCGTCGGTGCAATCTCCAGCGAGTCCCATATGGCATGAAAGCAGATGCCAGGCCTCTATGTAAATATTTGTCGAGGAAAAGTGATGGACTTCGAGAGCTGTATATAGCTGCCCTTCTTTCAAGCAAGTCTTGCGCGGCTTGGCGTGTCCCCAGGATAATAAAAGGTTTTGTACCAACTTTGATGTAGACAACTGGTCCATATCTTTTGTTCCAGTCGGTAAATGTCTGGCTTATATCCTTTGTGCCACGCATCCATTCGCGTAACATGCTAAATAGGCAAGGGCCCGGGGGATACCGCAGTCTTGCAGCATTTCTGCTGGTGGTATATCGTATAATTAAGAGACATGCGCAAATAATGAGGACACAGAGAGTAATCATTTCTCAAGTCCTAAAAGCTTGTCCGGGCGATACTTTTCGGAGTCCTTTCGAGATAGTGACAGGGAATAGTCAAAGAAGTGACGCTACCTAAAATAATGACATAGCTATGTCGCACAATTCCAAGATTAGTAGACCCGCTATTAAACCCCGCCTTGGTTACAATAATGCACGCTGCTTGTAGGCGGTACCACAGATGTGACGAGTTTCTTTTGTATTTGGTGTTGCAGAAAAGTAGACACCTCAACAGCGAGTAGCGAAGAGGCCAATGCGCAAAAGACGACTTTCAGATAATGTCGTACACAATAATTTCTTGATAGGAAAACAAAGGTTGTAATATCTTCTCGAATTGCCTTAGTTGTCTTGTTGTGTGCGCTCCAGACGTGCTCTGCAGGCTAATCAGCTGCATAGAAATCAAGGCGCACGCGTGGTATTCAAGGGTTATTCCTGGCGTTAGCTAACTACTGTAATGGAGACGCGCACGCTCATTCTTCTCACATTCTTCCTGATCACGTGTGGTATTTTTCTCCCACTACGATACATTACCTTCATGTTCTACCTTTTTCTTTCGCACAAAAGACTAAAGGGCGATTTAGGCTTTCGCTCGGCTGCGGAAGACAGGTCAGATTACAATCTAAAAGCTAGGAAATTCTTATCTTCTAGCAGTCAATTTTGTGAAATTATGGTCTGAACTATAGCAAAGCCCGCGGCTCCCATTTAATCCATGGATGTTTTTCTCCGCCTGTTCTAATAAGGTGGTCCAGCTTGGATGTGTTGACCATCCCTGGATGGGCTTGGTCGATATCTGTGATTCCACTCAACTTCATGGAACTGATGAGTTCGTCTTTCAGAACTGTGACTTTTGTTAGCATTTCATTTTTGCGTACTATTACATCACTTTTTTGGTCTGTGAATAGAAAAGGTGGACTTACTTTCAGTCAAATGCTGCACACCCTCTTGTCCATAGGCTAGCGAGTACAGGTATGGCCGGCCAACACCTACGGCAGTTGCGCCCAGTGCCAATGCCTTCAATATATCTGACCCTCGTCGGATTCCTCCATCGACATAGATCTCCAACTTATCAAAGGTTTCCGGGCACTCTTTGTGGATTTCCAACAGCGTTAAGATTGCCGGCTGTACACTGCACCCAAAATTTCATCAGTTAGCAATTTCAAAGACGCCATTACAAGTACTAGGAATGTAGGTAACTGACGTATCCAATGACCTGCCACCATGGTTGCTTAATAAAATCCCTTCACAGCCATACTTGGCTGCTAACCTGGCATCAGCAGCAGTCTGTACTCCCTTCAAGAAGATTGGCAGGCCAGAAACCCTCCTGATCCAGAGTAGATCGTCCCAGTTCAAAGTCGAATCGATATACTGGGCCATAACACGGCCTAATCCACCCCCTTTCTTGTCATTTTTAGCGACTGCACCGCTTATCGCAGAGACTAAATTCTCAGCTGAAAGTCGTTCATCGGCTTCTCGTTTTCCTGGAATGGGTGCATCCACTGTCACAAAAATAGCCTTTATGCCTAACTCGCGGGCTTTAATGAGCAGTTGTTCTGTCTTCTGGCGCTCTGAATTGACATAAAGCTGCAAAAAGAACGTCTGTCCTGGACGTCCAGCGGCAATGATATCTTGCAAGGGATATGAGGCATTAGTGGAGATTATTTGGACAATGTTTTCCTCGCCGCATGCTCGTGCAAGTGCTAGTTCTCCGTCTGGATGTGCTAGTTTCGCCATTGCTGCGGGACTAACAAAAAATGGTGCGCTACTCTCATAGCCCAAAATACGTCTCGATATACTGACTTCCTTGACGTTGCGGAGCACGCGAGGTCTTAGTAGCAAATTCCGATAGCTCTCAAGATTATCACGGTGCGATATGAGGTCGGTGGCTGCTGATGAATAGAAAGCGAAAGTTTTTGCGGTGAATTTTTTTTGTGCTACGGCTTCAAAATCTGCGACAGATAGCAGCGTGTGAAGATGTGGGATCTCTGATTTGGATTTATCGACAATCTGGATATGGTTCGTTTCTTGGGGATTCGTTTGTGTGATCAGTACTTCATCTTTCACTGGTATACCGAGAGGGTCAATTTGACCCTTGAAATGGCTCCGAGATAAGGCCTCGTGTATGATTCCTGGCGCATGAACTTCGTCATATGCTTGTGTCGCATCAGAACCGGCATATTTCAAGATAACTGAAAAGGAAAGAAGAAGTAACATTAGCTGTGTTGATGGTATGTGGAGTACATGATTCAAACATGCATCGAGGGAACCTTGTATACGTACTAGCTGAGCCGCCTGGATGGTCCTCAAGAAATTCAGTAACATCATAAACTTTCGAATGCACTGCTATCCAACAGTCATCCGGTGTACGATGTTTCCGCAGCTCCTCCCAAGGGACGACAGGCATATCTGAGACCACCTCTGCCATTTTGTTTGTTCCTTAGGACCTCAATAATAAATGTTGCAAAATTATAGGATCATTCAACGTAGACAAATCGCGGTGTCAATCTTAAGATCTATGGATTGGAGAGAAAGAAGTCGTGGATCGCCTGCGTGCACTAGTTATATCTGACTAGAGTTGTTTTCCGACCCTAGTGAGTCGGAATATGATATTTTTGTAGATTCCACATAAGATGCTATCAGAGTGAAAGACTCGAGCTACACGGAGCATGAGCTTTTACTTCCATAGAGTGGAACCGACTAAACATTAATCCCCCATACATTGGCATGGACCCTTCGCGGGCAGCTTACCGAATACTCGGGGATCGGTAAGGTGTCCGCATGAAATCGGACAACTCCCGATATAGTGAAACTTGCCTAATCAGGAGTTTTCAGAGCCATTTGTGTATTCAAACTGTACGTAAAATGCGGAATGCGAAATAAAGTGGGTGAAGCTATCGAATTGCGTGTCTTTATATAGTAAATGAGTCGGGTGAAATACCCTCAAATCTACCAAATTATAGAAAACTCTTCTCGCGGTCTAATTGATGAGATCTTGGTTGAAGCCTTAACAGAAAAATTAACCTTCCCAAAGCTCGGATTTTAATACTTGTTGAACCGTTCAATTGTGTGCTGATATAGAACGAGTATAAAATCACCAAACCTGCCGCAAAATGGGTATGGAAATTCTGATCACCGGTGCAGGCGGCTTCATCGGCCAAGCTCTGGCGAGGGAGCTGTTGTTGGATCCAGCAGTCTCATCACTCACATTGACTGATGTGGTCAAGCCGCCGGTGCCATATATCAGTAGCAGCTCTGTATCTGATCATATCGTGAAAACAAATGCTCTTGCAGCTGACCTTACTTCGCTTTCGACATGTCAAGAACTATGTTCATCCACGGCTTTTACGCATGTCTATCTTCTGCACGGTATCATGTCCGGTGCCGCAGAAGCAAATCTTGAATTAGGATTGAAAGTGAATGTCGATTCAATGCGATACATGCTGGACACGCTCCGCAACGTAAGACCGGGGATTCGGGTCATTTTCCCATCTAGTCTTGCCGTGTTTGGTCCAGCAGATCAAGAGCAGCATGAAAAAGTGAACGAGGATACAATACCTCTTCCACAATCTTCTTATGGAACACAGAAGCAAATGGGCGAGACACTGTTAAACGATTACTCTCGGAGGAAATTACTTGATGGGCGAATCGTGCGCTTACCAACAATAATCGTCCGACCCGGTAAGCCATCTGGGGCAGCATCCAGTTTCTGTTCTGGGATCATCCGTGAGCCGTTGAATGGGGAAGAAAGTGTGTTACCAGTGTCACGGTCATTGAAGCTTTGGGTTTGCTCAACGAGGACGGTAATTAAAAATCTGATTATCGCGAGGGATGTCCCTTCAGAAGCATTCCGCAAAGCCGTGAAACGAGGATCTTCAAGAATCGTCAATCTACCAGGTATTACAGTCACAGTACAAGAGATGCTTGATACACTGCGTCATGTTGGTGGTGAGCAGGCACGTCATCTAGTCAGGGAGGTTCCGGACAGCTCAGTTGAGAGGATTGTTGGTTCTTGGCCAGCGGAGTTCGATATTTCACGAGCCATTGAGCTTGGATTCAAAACCGACGGTGACCTAGTTAAAACAGTGAAAGAATATTTGGAGGATTATTCTACCAAAAAAGAATAGTCGTTTGATAAGAATTCATAATAGAATTCATTTCTGAATGACAACTAAGTTTCACAATCCTGTACTTTCGCCGCAATCAAATTAGTGGCATAATGGCGTAGGAAGCCCAATCTAAATAAAACTAACTCTTTCACTCAAAAGAGAACGCACTATCAATTGGAAGTGTAGAAAACTGCATTTAACAAAGCTTGGAACAATATTGATAAGTTAGTAAAAGTGTACAGTTCGGGATGGCAATCAAGGGAACCATCGAGGCTTGCCGGGTTTCTCTCCGAGCCTCCGTCCCCTCACTCTACTATGTAAATAGACATACATTTTTAGCATCTTTGCCCCGCACATACTAACTGATATGATCCAAATGTTTAAAAGACGTCATTTAAAGCGTCAATCCAGCAAAGAAAACGATTAAAAAATAAGAAGAAAAACGAAACGTTGACCAAAAAATGGCGGCCGTTCAAACATTCACCCTCAACACTGGGGCTAAGATTCCCGCTATTGGGTTTGGAACGTGGAAGTCTCCTCTAGGTGAAGTAGCGAAAGCTGTTGAAGCTGCCTTTGAAGCTGGCTACAGACACTTTGTATGTAAATATATCATTTCTATCTTGTCTTTGCTGACTGTCGAGCTTTCATAGGATTGCGCTCCATTGTGTAAGACCTTATTAGTTTCAAGAAACGGCCATCAACTGACTCCATATATACAGACTACAACGAGGCCGAAATTGGAGAGGTATTTAGAAAGACTACAGTCCCTCGCTCCGAATATTTCGTCACCACAAAGCTGTTAGTAATTTCCTGCTTCGCGGGAACATGTTTAAATATTCCCCATTGCTTTCGTGTCTACATGTGTTTTATCGCTAATCTAAATTTAGGTGGTCTTCCGATCATCGTCGTGTTGGCGCAGCCCTTGACAAGTCACTATCAGATCTATGTCTCGATTACGTTGATCTATATTTGATGCATTGGCCCGTAACGCTCGATCCAACGTCCGACGACGAATATGGCAAAGAAAATCGCAAAGTCCATTCGGTGGGATGGGACTTTAGAGATACATGGCGAGAAATGGAGTCTCTCCTTTCAACTGGGAAAGTGAAAGCTATTGGAGTAGCAAATTTCTCTACAGTCAACCTCGAGAAGCTCCTGCAGACAGCAAAGATTGTACCAGCTGTTAATCAGACGGAGATTCAGCCATTGCTACCACAGGACAAATTACATGCATACTGTCAGAGCAAGGGAATCCACCAAACAGCTTTTGGGCCTCTCGGAGGTGCCGCGAGCGAGAAAAGTCTACACCAAGTGGATGCTATTAGGGAGATTGCCGAAAAAAGAGCAACTAGCACGGCTAATGTCATGTTAAGTTGGGGAATTCAAAAAGGGTGGAGTGTCATTCCTAAGAGCGTGAACATCACTCGCATAAAGCAGAATTTGCTTGGAAACTTCGTGTTATCTGAAGAGGAGATGGCGAGAGTGAATCAGTTGGCAATCCCGAAGGGCAAAAGATTTAATCGTCCAGATTGGGGAACGGTCATATTTCATGACGATGCAGAAGTCGATCTGGAGGACTGAATCCACTAAGTTTATCGAATTATATAGGTAAATATAGGTAAATATTGGATTTCTTGAAAATAGACATTTATATACATTGCCCAATATATAGAAATCACGTCACATGAAGCCATCGTCCGATCACTCCACTCCCATCATGCCAGGTATATCTGCAAAGCCAAAATTGAGATCTGGGAACAAAAAGAAGTCGTCCGGAGTTGTTTGGGCTGCCAGCAACTGTGATAATGGCTGTCCACCGATGTTGGAATATTCCTGCTGATCATTCGGGATTCCTGCAGGATCTCCCACGACATTGACTCCCGTTCCAGCAGGCATAAAAGGTTGAATTGGTGGATGTCCATAGGCATTAGCATGGAACCGCGTGTGTTCAGCCGACAGGCCAACACTAGACGCGCAGTCGTAGAGTTTCCTGCCCAGCCCAAGAGTCATGCGGTATATGGCATGCTGGGTTATGCATGGGATGGTCTGCATAACTCCCAAAACTTGCTCGACCAGCGCGAAGTCGTTTTCTATCCGAATGCCCAGCTGGTCGTGATAGTTTTTACATATTTCTAGAAGAAAATTACCAGCAAACGCAATCATAATATGAAAGTAGTGCGGCATTCCAACCAAGCTGCTATGAAGGGTTGTGTCAGTCAATATCATATCGAAAATGGAAACAGCCGCGTCATGCGCTGCCACTGCTGCACTTAGGCAATGTGAAGGTACAGCTTGACCATTGAGATTGCGAAAAACATGATGGCCAAGGTACAGTTTGCTGAACTGATAGTGTAATTCGAGTCCCTTCCTTGGAAAGTTCGCGATCTGTTGATTGGGCCTGAACAAGGCTGAGAACTTATTGAACCAACGGTCTAGGCGCCGAGCATAGTTGTTCATTTGACTGAACAAAAGTTGGGGCACTTGTGCTTCATACTCGCAGCCAAGGGTATCGCGCATTTCACTCATTATTATTAACAATGAAACCTGAGATAAAATACGTATGTCGTCCTGCGTTGTGTCGGGATGATGTATGTAAGGCTCCCAGTCAACATTGATTGCTCTATCAGCTCTCAGGAGAGCATCTCGATTGTGCAAAATTGACAGATGCTGGTCGCAAATGAAAAGGAGATACCACAACCGGAGACGGTTCGTCAACTTTGCATCGGCTGCTAGATTTGAAGATATTTGCGACTGGCTGTGAGACCCTGACGATGTTTGGCTGTCGAGGCGATGGAGACGCAAATCGGCGGCGCGACGTATAGCATCGCTTGAGAGGATACGCGATGCATCGGCTAGCCAAAACGATGATATACATAGCGCACGGATATAATTAATGTCCCGTTTCTCAAACATAGATCGCGACACCAGCTGGCGGAGTTCTCGGTTGCAAATTTCATACAGCCGCGAGTCTTGGGGATCGTGAAGTGCGGAAACAGTACAGATTGCTGCAAGTAATACCGGCGACTTCTGTCTCAGTATTTGCAGATCATATAGTTCGCCGGCGAATCCATAGATATAGTGATCTAATCGTGTAAAGTAACGATCCAATAGACTCTGTGCGATTGACATCGATATGATTGACCTGCTAATCAAGTCTTCTCGCACAAGCTCGGGCCGTTTTTTCCCTTGTGGAGAATCAATGCTGGATACTGGGCGACCTATCTTGGCCATCTCGAGAAATGTATCGATAGGAGCATGAGCGGCAGATGGTGACTCCGGTGGAGACACCTCGCATCCTTCGGTGTCATTAGAAGGCTGTTCGCCTGACACAGCCTGGGGGACTGCTGCACCTTGGTTGCTGACAGTGCTAAATAGAGGATGGGGATCCTCAAGCTTGAGGTAAGCACAAACTCTTTCCAAAGTTCGGTGAAGGTTTTGGACGTCTGTTTTGAGATTATCCGTATTCCTTAATACACAGTTTGTATTTAGCTTATGTTGTCTAAGCCACATAACTACGTACTACTTACTTTGTATCTTCTAGCAAAGACTGTAAACTCCGATTCAGCACACATGAAAGTGACCTCCGCCGGCACCTTGTGCAGGGGGGTCCCTCGGGGGGCATGTCACATTTGATCTAAACATTGCAGTGACCAAACCATTAATCACAGTATCCGGTCACATAAGTGTTATAGAGAACAGACCTTATTTTTACGGCAAGCAGCACATGCAGTAATTTTGCGCGTAATTCCCGGTAAGGCTCCATATGCATTAGCCTGAGTTTCGCTTCTATGGGCTGATGTAGGTATGAGCTCCTCGGGCGGACCCGATGACTGGTGGATGTGCAAGGGGCCATTGCCATTCTGATCGTCATGCAGCTTTGCAGAACTCGCAGCGTCAGATTTGTGGGCAAGAAAATGGTTGTCCTCTCTCGGTTCATGAAAGGAAGGCGACTCGGATGGCCCTGACGCCAGTGGGACTGCCCGCCTCCGAGAAGCTGGCCCTGCCTCTGGAGACTCGGCCTGGATCCGCTGTCTTTTGGGAGCCATCGGTCATCAAAGATAGCTAGTACGGTGCTGGCTAGGATTTCACGCCGAATGTGTAAAAAGCATCGAATCGCCTATCTCGGGGTTCAAGCGACGAGGAACGGTAGACTCTCCGCACGATGGCGGACGGTGAGGGGGAGTTTTGGTATTTATGTTGGCCCTCGGACATTCCTCCGATCCCCCGCATTTCGATTTTCCGCTTGTAGAAATACACCGCGCCAAACATCGTCTTTTGGTTTGGTTTATTTTTATTAATGAACAAAATGTTCTAGCTTCGCCAGCCAAGTCAAAGATTATTCGTTTTTCTGATCTATTCTTTCCAAGCAACATTAAATTGAGCACATCCACCATGCCGTCCACCATTGCAGCCAAATCGAAGCAGTTGCCCCCCGGTGTATACGTGCCCGTGGTTTCTCTATTTAAGAATACACCCCGCCAGGAACTCGATCTCGATGCCGCTTACAAGCATTACAAGCATCTTATCCGCGGCGGGGTGCATGGAATCGTACTGGCAGGCACAAACGCCGAGGCCGTCATGCTGTCCACCTCAGACCGCCAGGAACTTATACGCATTGCGAAGAAGGCAGCTTCAGATTTGGGCGTCTCCGACTACCCTCTAGTAGCCGGTATTAGTGGACAATCAACAAATGAGTCGATCCAACTGGCTGAAGATGCTGCCAAAGCTGGAGCTGGCTGGGCCTTGCTCCTTCCGCCGAGTTACTGGGCCAAGGCTGTCACCAAAGAGGTCATCTTAAGCTTTTACCGCGAAGTGGCAGATCTTAGTCCGATCCCAGTGGTAATCTATAGTGTAATTATACCCCTTTTTGTGCCTAGATCCTACCGCGGACGCATCGCCTCGAAGTCGTGCTAATTAGTTGCAAAATAAAAAGTTCCCTGGCGTTACAAATGGCGTCGATCTCAGTTCAGATGTCATGTCGGAGCTTGCGCAACACCCAAATATTGTAGGCACCAAGCTTACTTGTGGCAACGCGGGCAAAGTCACACGTCTCAGCCACCAATATACACCGCAACAGTTTAGCGTCTATGCCGGCTCGTCGGACTGGCTTCTGCCTTGTCTTATCGGAGGAGGAGTAGGGTGCGTCACGGGCATGGGCAATGTGTTTCCCAGGTCGACTTCTAAGCTGTACAATCTGTGGGCAGTTGGCAAGATTGAGGAGGCTCGAAAATTGCAGGGAGTAGTAGCAGAAGCAGAGAAGGTTTGCAAAGAAGGCATTGCATTGACAAAATATGCTGCATGGTATTTTATTGGTCGCGATTTAGGCATCGATGAAAAGGTATACAACCCGCGGAAGCCATATTTACCTGTGAATAAGGACCGACAAGAATGGGCTGTCAAGTCTATGACCGAGTTGGCCGCGTATGAGAACTCTCTTTCTGATGTGATTGGAGTATAGAATCAAGAGGTTTATATACTGTTCTGTTTACCTATTGTAGAAATTCTTACGCTTAATGATAATTATATTTATCAACACCAGAGAAAAATTAGGGCTAGGGCTAGGGCTAGAAATGAATTTTAAACCTTTCCATTATCGCGCATCATATATACGCAAAAAATAAGCCGCAAAAGTCTCTGAAACATAAAGTTCAAATTGCATCTCAAGAGCTGCCTGGCATTTTCTCTCTTTGGAAAATTGTAGGTATTTTCTTAGCGTTTATGGGCTCCGCGGTCTTCTCTCCGATGGAAACGCCGACATGTGAGGGCGGATAAAAATCCCGCCGGCGGTTGCACCCATGAATAATACTTTGAAGCTGAGGGAAGCTTTAAGTCTATACATACGTAATGTCTATATTAAACGCCAGTAAATAAGTCTATTCACGCATAGAATACCTCAAGTGTAATAGCCGCACATGAAAAGAGGAATAGTTTAGATTCTCAGCTGTGAAGGTCACACACGGCCAAAAAGGCACAGTGAAAATGGCTGCTGCAGGCTCAGGCAAACCAACGGTTCTTCACCTAGGCGACGGGATAAAATACAATCACGATTTCTACCATGAAGAATTTACTTCGCGATTTAATGTCATTCAAGCGACGGAGTCAGACCGAGAGTCGTTTATCCAAGCTTTAAAAACAAAGAAGTACGTGCTTTTAATTTCCATGGCCTAATCTGGCTAAGTGGTCTGACGGACAACAGATATGGCAATTTTTCAGCGCTCTTTCGACCTCATTTTCAGACCGGAGGGTTCATGGGCCAATGGGACTCCGAGTTGATTCCTTTACTTCCGCCTTCTGTTCGCATCTTTGCTTCCGCTGGCGCCGGATTCAATTGGGCAGACGTGGACTTGCTAGGCGCTCAAAAGATTTGGTACGCCAACGGGGCTGGGGCCTCAGACGAGGCAGTCTCAGACACGGCACTGTATATGATTCTCAGCGTCTTTCGCAATTTCACACGCTCTCAATTAGCTGCTCGAACCGCAGATGTCGAAACGTTCAATGCTACCCACAAGCTGATTGCCACCATTTCGCGGAATCCCCGGAACCATGTGTTAGGGATCGTGGGGTTTGGAAACATCAGTAAGAAGCTGGCTTACAAGGCACGAACAGCCTTGGGAATGAGAATTCACTATTTTGATGTCGTACGTGCCTCGACGCAAGAGGAGGAAGCACTGGATGCTACGTACCATTCATCGTTGGACGACTTGCTTAAGGTTGCCGACTGCGTTTCGTTGCATACGCCGCTCAACAAGCATACCCACGACCTTATAGGAAGCAAAGAACTCGGACTCATGAAACCAGGGAGCAGGATTATCAACACAGCCAGGGGTCCAGTTCTCAATGAAGATGCATTAGTTCAAGCGTTAAAAACCGGCCACTTATCAGCTGCAGGCTTGGATGTGCATTACCATGAACCACAGGTTTCCCCTGAACTAGCAAAGATGGAGAATGTGACATTGACCACTCACATTGGTGGGGGAGCTTTAGAAACAAGAATCAACTTTGAGTTGAATGCAATGAAAAACATAATTGCTGTCGTCGGCGAGGACGGAAACTTCAAGGGAGAACCAATCACGCCAGTCAACAAAAGAGCGTTTGAACAGGCAGATAGTGTTTAAAAATTCTTATAATTCTATGAATTAAATCAAAGATTCACATTTGCATTTGGTCGAATTCTACTTCACTAGCTGATTGTAGAATTTGAAGCTCACTAATGGCACCATCTTGTACTAAGAATCACGGTGCAACAGCTCATCCAATCCGCGTTTCCTTCCGACTTTAGACAATTTTGTCATCCGAATCACGACCTGCTTCTGGCTTACTTTTTAAGCTTCAGAGCCTGTTAGAAAGTGTGTGCCAGAAGTGAGATAGACCATGTATAGTCGCTGCAAGAGCCCTAATCTTGCGATTGCAGTTCAGATCCGGGACAAGGAAGCAGGTCTCAAAGAAGAGGTTGAGCAGGATCTTCCTGCTTTTCGACAGCGTCCAGGTTCTCCTCACGAGGGATATAGAATTTTACCAGATCATTGGGATCACGTTTCTCAACAGCATCTTTATTAACTTCATCCTCGCAACCGTGACGATGATGATGAGGGTTGCATTTAGGCGGTGGACCTCGCATCTCATCACGTTTCTCGATGCCTTCTGCTTCAGTGGCCTCTTTGGGTGAGCGACCATCTCTTATCCCAGTTGGAGTAATGTCGAATCTTTTGACAGGCGAGTCCGGATAGCGATTCTTGACAGCTTCGTCGTCAACACTTTCCGAACGAGGAATGTAAAACTTGACTAGATCATTTGGTTCGCGTTTCTCGACAGAATCTGTATCAAGTCCGCCATGCCCGCGGTGACCGGGCACGCTACCAGGTGGCGGAATGTAGAACTCTTCCTCAATGGAATCAGATCCTTGCTTGGTTACTATGTGTTTGGTGAGCATTATGAACTTTATTGGTCCATGGCAAGGAGCAAAACGTACCAGCCATGGTGGGAACGGCAATCGCGCCAGCTACCAGAAAGGCGGCAACAAGAGTTTTGGAAAGCATTTTGTGGTAGACGTAAACGGAAATAAACGCAGTTTGCTGAGATTTAAGATATGGTTATGAGTTAGAGCGTTGCTTTATCTTAACTAAAGATCTCGAGACTTGTGTAGAGCTAAGAACGACTTGCCTGGATGGACTGACCCTTTTATAGCCGAAGGACTGGCAATTCTGTCAAAACTCTTCCAGTCAAGTTTACAGTCGTTTTTTCACTGATTCTTGTTTGTTGTCCTTTTTGTGCTAGGACAGTACTCCTACCACGTGAGTCATTTGTGGTGCCTTTTCCTGTGCTAGATTGTTAAGTAGCCGTCAGGCAGTAGGACTAAAATTAGTGGTGGAACCCTTGATTTCAGCTAGGTACTTGTCATTGCGTGATTATATACTGCTATAGCTTTTTAGGTCAAAAGCAACTGACTAATACCAATTTAAGGGTGTACGAAGGTATGAATATTGAGAACCAATGTGGCCAGAGGGACTGTCCAACGCAAGACCAAGTTCCATATGGAATCTAAGGAAGTATATCGCCAGCACAGAGTCCATTGGAGCTTACAAGAATCTAATACTTCGTATCCAATGTTGCCACACATATTTCCATCACACAGGTTTCACATGGCATGCGAGTAATGCCAAATTCAGAAAGTGGTAGGATATTTCTACAATATAAGCGGTTTCATACATGACCATTAGAGGCACTCAAAACCACAATTTGAAATAATTTGGTGTAGCAGACCTCATTCTTTGTTTGCGTCTCTCATTTTTGGCTCATTATCAAAGCGGGCGTTTAGGCATCCTCTTCACTAGTCAGAATGCGGATGAGTTTCTTTGTTTACTCTTAGCCAACAACCGGTTTGTATAACTTCGGAAATCTGCATTTATACGCAAAGATCTTCAATATGAGAGATTCTAAACATGTGAGTCATTAGCCTTGCGGAGATAACATGGTGCTCGCTGGACAATCTCGGAAATCTCCCAGCTATCTCGAGTAAGAACCTCTTCGAGCAAGAGCAGCACAGCTCTATTATCACAAATCATGCCATCTCCGCTAACCTATACTACCCATTACCACACCAGAACACTCTGTGCTTCAGTGACCCCACTGTTAGTGTCGATGCCGAGACAATCCAATTCCATACACACTAGCACTTTCGTGTTAGCACTTTGATTCCTGAACAGAACAGTATATTGGAATTAAACCAGTAAACACGTGGTTTATTGATTGGAGTCAATTACTTACACATTTCTGCTTGTAGAAACTTCTCACTTGTTTTAGACTTGTGCATTGTAGGCGTGATTTGCTGCCCCAAATCCTTCTCAATTCTCAGATGAGCTTTAAGTTGGACGAGAATTTCATGTTGACTTTCTGCTTTGTATCGTGTAACATGTAAGCCAAACATCTCTTACCAATAAAAATTGAAAACATGTGAGAGAGAAATACCGTTGTCCTGGTCATTCATAACCTGGGGCAAGTTTTCAAAGGCCTTAGCCTGAGTGCTAATCATTATTTCAATTTGCGATGCAATTGCTTTTTCATTTGCCTGGCTTGGTCTAGTTGTGTTGGAGAACAAGTCCCAACGAATGAGTGTTTTTTTCGGCGATACAGGCATCAGCACAATTAAATACCAAAGCTTAATGTCGGGGACTTTATAGATGATTGCATTGGGGTATAGACCCAACGACGATGCTCTGTTCTTTTTGGTTCTCGACCAAGAACTAAGCACCGGTGGTTTTGGTATATGAGGCGTTCCAATGTTGAAGTCCTCAGGGTTAACTGTTTTGTTAGGTTGATAAATTGATTAGTCACGTCAATATCATAAAACCTCATGTTTCATAATTTTGAATAACTTACGACCGCGCTTCCAGTTGAAACCCCCTTCCACAGTTCTCCCATCTAACCACCGATATTTCTTACTTCCAATATCCAGAAACTTGTCGACAAGATCCTCTCCTTTCTCTTCCCCTGTGTCGTAGTCTTGCCTTTCCACTTTCGTTGCATCCAAATTAATAAAGACTGCACCAGACCCCTGACTTACCCTGACAGGTATCTCAAACAGCCCATTGTCCTCCTTTCTAAACCCAGGAACACTATCAAACATGGGAGCCTTGACCAAGCGCCCCGTCACATCATAACTCCATCCGTGATACTTGCATCCAAGCACTGTGCTGCTTCCGGACTCTTTTCGAGTGATCGTGTACGCCCGATGACGGCAAACGTTATGAAATGCGCGAATATTGTAGTCTTTCCCTAGAATGAGGAAAATGGAAAACCCGCAGATTGTAAAAGAATGGTAGTCCCCTGGTTTGGAGAAGCGAGAGATATGTGTGAGAAAGATCCATGACTATTACGTCGACAGAAAAAGGGAAGATAACAGCAAAAAATTAAGTTAGTCAATTTTATTACTTTCTCTTTGATTTTTCTGCGCTTTCATTTGTCAAGTTCTGGCGTTGCACCGTGAACTAGGTGTACAGGTTCGTAGGTTTAGGGGGAGTATTTACCTTGGAAAATATAGCTCTTGTTTCGAGATCAAAATTATTGGTGGACGTGAACCAGTCCGGAGGGAAATCAGTTTCCTTGGATACGACTGGCTCTGGTCTTGATTGCTGTGCAACTTTTGTTCCTGCTGTTTTGTCTTCTGGAACATGTTCGGCTCCATCGCTTCCACTACTCAGATCAGAGTGTTTAGTCAACAGAATGATGGTTACGATGCCGATGATTATGCCGACCAGGCTCGCAAAAACGAAGGTGGTGTTTTCAGTCATGATTTATCCTCTCTATGGATGCTGTTTTTGATGACTTGTAACCAATTTGTCCCAGTATGGAATTTCTCTGAGCAATGCCAGGAGGAAAGTTTAAATAACCTAAGATGGGTATGGAGCTGGAAAATGGTGCATGCTTCTGCAAGTCCAAGTCAAAGCTTGAAGATTGGCATTTTTGCAATTGAACCCCAAAGGAAAGAACTTAAACGGGCACTTCACTGATATTCTAGATTTAGCTACATGTAAGCAATGGGAAAAATTTGTATGATATCGGAGTAGGGCTAGAAACACTTCCCGATTGGGGAATGTTTTCCTTCAGGAAGTAGTCCGCTTTGCGTCAATCACGGTTGATCTTCAAATTGAAAATCATCGCACAATAATTACTGAAGAGCCATTTTTGAATCCAAGATCTTGCAAATAGAACATTGTAGACAGAATTTACACAACTTTTGTAGATTCTAGATTACTGCTTTTTTCCATCAAGCATTTGCTATAAGGTCTCTATTACATAGATGAACCATAGTGTTCGAGAAGACGATAACTACGCTACGGTACCCGCCGCGCATCTATGATCACAATTATACAGCCTGGCACATATATTTACGATCAATCGAGACCTACGAGATACAATGGCAATAGCGCATGACTTTATGGTGGATACCACCAATCATAATCACTTGTTGCAAATAAAATGGAGCAATAACGTTTTTTAGTTGCAGTAGGGCCAATGACAACTCAAGTTCATCAAGTAGATCCCAGCAACTTGCGCTTTCGGGAATTAATAACCCAGTAAGGCAACCATATACGTCAGCCAATAGCAAGACAACATGCATCTGGAGAATTAATGTGTAGAGCAATATCTTCACTCCTTGTCCCAGCTATTTAGTATCATTATTCCAATCAGTGTTTGTCACTATCTGTATTGATAACGGCCCTTGGGTTCAACAGGATGGCTGAACTGGCTCGAACCTTGCCGGCGTCGTGGTATTGCAGTCTGCCCTTATATCAGCTGGAGAGACGAGCTGTGTTTTTGAAGGTTTGGCCCATTGGGTTACGCGATTCTATAGAACTGTATGTGAATATATAAATGCTTACTTAAACTGCATATTTAGTCATGGTACTTGCTGGGACCGGTTGTGCGATTTCTTGAAGTGGGCGATAAAGTCGGCTATGAAATCGCACAGCAGCCGATCTATGCAGTGAGAGTCTGTGCAACATCTGAATTTCCAGGTCCAGGGGACCTAAAAGTTTTTGATGCCAAAGAGGTATTTTCCAAGAGAATAAGAAACTATGAATATATGGTTAAACGAAGAAGTATCTGATCGTTATTACAGGACATCGAACTACCATGCCATGTAACACCAACAGGGTTATTATTTACAGCTCTATCTTCATCAGCGCCACCGTTTCATGAGTTTTTTCCCGATCTTGAGCAGTTGCTAGCCAAAGTTGATTTCTCGAAGCGGCCATATCGGCGGAGCATCAGGTATGAGGGGAACTTCAACTGGAAAACCATGGTCGATGGTTATCAAGAATGCCTGCATTGCCAATATACCCACCCTTCCTTCAGTGTTTACTACCCTCCCACTTTCTACACAGTATACAACCACCAGAACTTCTCACAGCATGTTGCAGATCCGAAAAAGCCAGATGATGGTTTGTTCTTGTATTTCTTTCCCAACTGTACTCTAAACGTCTATGGCGGCGGTATGAGTTCCTTTAGGGTCTGTCCAACTGAGAACCCAGGGGTGACCAGAATGGAGTTTGACTATTATCATGTGGAGGAAGGGAAAAAGTTTGAAGATTATTTTCAATTTGTTCGACAGGTGGCTATGGAAGACTTCGAGTTATGCGAAAAAGCCCAAGCCAATTTGGAGAGGGGCGTGTACCGAGAGGGTATTCTCAATCCGGAGAAGGAGAGCGGAGTTGCTTGTATGATTTGCCCTTAATGTTTGCATATTTTCTGACGGCGTATAACTCTAACCCGCCATGTGGCAGATTACCAAGAGAGGGTATATGATCTTGTGCGACAACAATACAAAGACGAAAGGGCCAAAGAAAATCCTCAAACTGACGGATCCGCCATTTATTCAGCACCAAAATCAAATATCATTGAGACCAAAGCTTAACAGAGGATTTTCTTCTTTAATTGTTTTCTATGTTGGGTATAAGAGGACTTATGATACACTCATCTCACCTATAATTTACTGTCAACGTTAAGTCACGAGCGAATAACCTCTGTGATAGTGGAGGGCTAGGCATATGAAATGTATTAACATTCAAATACATTGATTGGAAATTCGGATCTGAAGTAAATGGACTCCCTTGTCCTAGTAGTGAAGCATGTACATAAAACTATTGCTCCTTATAGATCACCATTTCCATAAACAGTCTGATTTTCTTCAATCCAGGAGCGAGATGAACTTTGTCTTAATCTGGAGCAGGTAAAGTACATGCTGAGTTTTACGAATTTAATTTTACACCACTAGAGACTAGTCTCTCCCGTAGTGAATTCATAATCACATCGACGTCTTTCTCCGCACTATGCCAGCTCTCTTCGATAACTGCCTTAGCCTGTGCACTTCGTGGTTCGAAAATTGCCTCAAACGAGACCGGAGAGGATAGAAACCCTGAGGTCATCGCCATGTCGTCGACTTGATTTATATTTCCATCTTTGTCGAGTCCGTGGCGTATGTTGAAACCCCATAAAATACGTGCCATGAGCAAGAAGAGCGAATTGTTTCCGATATGTCTGCCTGCACAGATCCGACGCCCATACCCAAAAGGGCTGTAATGTCGACCTTTCCCTTCCTCTGACTTATCTAGCCATCTCTCAGGGAGGAACTCAAGTGGGCGGTCAAATTCATTCTCGTCAAGCGCCATGGCCCAGGCGAGGCCAATTACAGTCGCTCCTTTTGGGATGCGATAACCCATGTACTCGTCCTCTTGTAAAGTGGCATGCGGAACGCCACCTGGGCAAAGGAAGCGCCAGCGAAGGTTTTCCTCAACTACTGCAGAAACATACGGTAAATTTGGTCGATCTTCCAGAGTGGGAAGTCGATTTGGTCCAACCACCTCATCCAGTTCCTTTTGGGCCTTTGCGACAAACTCGGGATAGGAGAGAGCTGCCAACGTAAAATATTCCATCTGTATGTGTGTAGTTGCAATGCCGGCATCGGTAAGAACGCCCACGTTGTAAGCCAACTCAATTTCCGACATCTGTGCTGCCTCCTTAGATTTAGACAACTCCTTAGTCCAATTCCAACTCTTAGTAGACAGACCTGTCTTCATATTGCTTAAGTGCAGTGCCTTTTCAATTTCGAAGAACTCTTCGGCTTTAACTTTCCATGGCGCCAGGAAAGTAGGTAGGTAGTTGAGAACTGGGATCGCATCCACAATCCACGTCCCAATACGTGAAGCGTATACAAAGTTTTCTTCAACTTCGTGCGCATGCTTCACCATCGGTTCGTCACCAGTGTGAAGGTGTACCCCGTATGCAAGATCATAAACTAAACTTGCTGCAAATCGTTTATACAGCTTTGGGAATTCGTTGGTGGATAAGAAATCAAAGAGTAGCTGTTTGCTTTCAAGGTCTTGCAATGGATAGTAGTTATTTGATGCGCGAAGACTAAGTATTGGCGCATCAAGACGTTGGTGAAGCTTGTATCGCTCGTCATAACGTCGTAGGAGTATGTGCATGCCCTTGGTCAGATTCTCACCAGCCATAACCATCCGGGGACGATCGCTATAGATGTGCCCTCGTTTGTCTAACAGTTCCCTGGCAATGGTAGCATCACCTATCCAAATGACGGTATTGCCTCCGAACTTGGCGCTGACGATTGGACCGTACTGCTGGACCCAATTCCGGTAAGTGATCCATGGAACACTCGCAGGTGCTTGGTGCAAGTTTCCAATGAGTGGAAGACGAGGGGGTCCTGGGGGGAGACGTCTATCTCTAATGTACTCATAAAGCACTCTCAGGGCTACGAGGCCAATGACAGACCAGGCAATAACGTTAACCTCCATGGGTTTCGTTGGGCGACTTGTTATTTCTTAGGAAAATGAGGAAAATGTAGACCATGCACTCTTAAGTATGAAAGAGGCGGCGGATGACTCTTGGGGAGATCGTCTTAAATGTTCAGACAACACACATGGAGAATAGTTCCAGTGTCATGAACAAGATGAAGTGAACGGGGAGGTATTGTGGTCATATACTCGTCAAATCCGTCGTTGTCAAAGAGCGGGCATCAGATCCCCTCATTTACCCCAGGTAGAATACCATTGGCAGCGTGTCCTAATTCGCTGAAGTTGCAGGGTTAGTGAGCGAAGGGACTGGGCAACACCACTACCCTGTTCCCCGCGGCATCGCCCATTTGTTGACACTCCGCCATGAAATAAAAAAGCAAACTATCAATCCTGCGTGGCAGAATGATTTGTCAAGTTCTACCTCACAGCAGCGGTCGGCCAACCACGGTGAGGGATCTACCTAACAGTAGCTGACATGATACAAGGTGGCAGGAGTATTTGTTAGGTGGAATATCTACGACCGCTTTTAAGTTCTAAGTGGTTTTTGGTCGATACACCATCGTCTAATGATGTTTGATGCATCATTCAGCTTGCTATGGCCATGCAGTTGCATTCCCTTTCGAAAAGCATAGCTAGTCGAAATAAATTGGATGCGTACAGCTTTTACTGTTGACATAGTTAAAGCAATACGAAATGTTAATGATGGATGGCATTGAACGCCGTTCAATTTCCCGGGGTTAGAACAACGGAAGTATGCAGAATTGATTCCAGCGGATGCTATTGAGTCGATGAATTCGGAGATTAGAGATCCGTAAGTCAAAAATATTACAACTCTCCACGCTTCTGTCTGTATGCCTGTTTTTTGTCAATGAATTTTCTTTCCTCCTGACAAGCCAAAATATTTCTGCTTTGAGTACTATATGAACCTCCGTAAATCCTAGGTTGCATGGAACTAAGTTACCTGCACCATCGCTTCAGCACTCTCATAGATGTTATCGGAGCATAGCCGCTTATATACCTGTCGTGCAGAGGAGATGCAGAGGAGAGGCGCAAGGATGCGAAAGGCTGAATTGACAACAATTTTTTCTGCTTGCAAGCTTCCGCGAAACTTAGAACAATCGTAATCACTCTGTAAGAGTCATGGTGCTATGTCACTGCATGACCAAAGCTAGCTTTTTGCCATGTCCAACTACGGCCATATCTGTACCATTGACATGTTGCCTGGTGTTTTCAAGGTAGCCACCGGCCCAAACCACGAAGCACTCAAGTTCAAAATATACACCAAGGGTAAGAATACTTGCGACAGAAAGAGTGTAAAGAATGAGAGAAATGAGGTAAAAGAAGAAGGATACTCCCTGTGAGTAATCTTGTGGTACTCTTTGTGACCCTGCCCGTCTACGTGGCTATGCTTCTTTGTTATATACGGACCAACATTCATTTGCAGTCATTCTGTGGAGCTTATTTTATACTAAATAGCCTAGCGCAGCCTCCAGTGAGCATTCTCCACTATACAACTGTGGATTAATTGTCCACAGGCAAACTTCACTCTTAGTGCACTAAACCTCGGATTATCTCAAAACCTGGAGTGATCCAACAATAAGCGAGGCCCATTTGAGTTTGAACTATGTTGTAATCTTAAAACTAACATACGATAGTGCTTATCATGCTGCTTACGCATATATAATGCCTAAAGCCACGTCTAGGTAATGTTTATTTTAATACATTTTTATTCATCCTTCAATTTTACTTTTACTCAAATTGAATCTAAAGTACAGTCCAGTTACTATCATGTCAGTTCCCGTTTCTGCCCTCTTTGGAGGCTGGTCTCTCGTAGAGTTTCGCTTCGTCGATCACAACAACAGCGATAATGCCATTTATCCTTTAGGCATAGACGCTCAAGGCATCATTATCTACACCCCGGAGGGTGTCATGTCCGCCCACCTCAGAAGGCCAGGGGTTAAGCCACACGAAGATGCCAATGCGCCATTTGGCGGATCTGTCGAAGAAAGGGCGCGGTCTATGCAGCATACCATGGCATACGCGGGCAGCTTTTCGGTGGAAAAGACGCCTGAACCCAACAGATTTGTTATTCGACATAACGTCACGGTCAGCTTGTTTCCTAATTGGGTTGGGAGTGTGCAGACCCGTGTGGCAACTATAACCGGGGACCGACTAGTGTTGGAGGCACAGCATCCTGTAGGAGCCATTCTTCTTCTTCCTTTTCTTTAACATTGTTCTTATCTAACATTTGCAGAGCGCACCACTAACTGGGTTGATGACCTGGAATCGTATACCATCACGAGATGTTGAAGTGACTGGTAATCCCTCACATATCACAGGTTGATAATCTCAATTATTATCGAATAAGTTCGTCCCAGTATGTTGACAGGAGAGCTTTATCTTCTAACATTGTACAAGAGAGGTGAAGGACTTTTCATTGTTTTATATCAGCAATATTCACAGAAAATTACGTGTTTTGTTGCATTTGATAAGCATTATAGTCTACTCTTTGATTTCTTTATATCCATCTCATCTAGACACTTTCAAGTAAAAGCGAGATATAGTTATCTCTGCTTAGCTTTATCAGATGTAGTCATGAACCTCCACCTTATGACATTGATCTGATATCTTTTGTCTAATTTGTTTCCTTTTTGTACCAGAGCGCAACGCCGTGGCGTTCTCAAGTTGTCTAAAAGTTCCGCACCTTTTCAAAAGGGCTCTTTTCTTTTATCTCCGGCCAACGTGCTCCAGGAATATCAAACCCTAGTTTAATTGGCTCTGGGGCTTGGCATCTTACTTGCTGTAGTCGTAGTATAAGTAACACGGTTCTGTTGCAAATAATATAGACAGTTGGTTATTGCCGTGAGTGGAAGGAATCTTCCTATATTCCCAAATCTATGCTGGCCATCTCTTCAAAGTGATATTGGATTCGCGTTAGGGCAAGGCCTAAGTCGCGGCCCGGATTTAGGCCGAGGCATAAGCTTAGCAACGTCACTCCGAACGACGTTTAAGGACTCAAGCTCAGAGGCATTCGACTACAGACAAAATGGCTGAAGATCCTTATTCGTGGGAAATCTCGCCATCAAGATCATCTCTGGTCTCTATCGGAACTCACAGACTATATGTCTCGGTCAGCGGTCCCCTTCGCCAACCACGTAATCACAGCCTCGAAGACGAACGAGAAATCCCCTCTATCACAGGTGGTGCGGGGCACGACTTTCCCACCACTAATTCATGGACAAATAACCCAGTCGTAATTATTTCCCCTGGAGCAGGAGAATCCTCCTCATCCTGGCCTAGAGTACAAGAAGGGCTTTCCCTCTTTGCCCGGACTTTACTATATGATCGAACGGGTCTTGGAAAAAGCGATCGCTATTCACATGCTTTCGCCAACAGAAGCGAAGCCGGGGCCAAGGAGGAAGAAACAGGAAAAGCCGTTACCGCCGCCAAAGAGCTGTGCAAACTACTTGAAGTCATCAGTATATCTGGCCCATACGTCCTCGTTGGCCACTCATATGGAGCCGTTGTTGCTCGGGAATTTTTGCATTTGAGACCGCACGAGATAGCCGGCATGCTACTGGTTGAGGGATCTACAGAGAGACAGCCGGAATACTTTCCTCTTCCAGACCCAAACATCACGGCCGTGCTCGGAACCTTGAAGTTCTCGGAAGTCACCGGACTGAAAGCCAACGCTCAATTGTCACGCGACGAATGGAAGACAAGGGCAATTGAAATCAGTCAGTCTTTCGAAGCAGTACAAGCCGAAGCGGCAGCATATGAAGAAGTCTGTCGACAATTAGGCAAGAAAGAGCAATTCAAGAACAGAATCCTTGGGCATCGACCACTCAGCGTAATCAAATGTCAATCCTCTCAAGACTACGAAAGAATATACGAGGCCGGTTTGAAGGCTGGGAATGGTACCGACGAACAGCGCAATGAGTTCCGGTACTTACTCGAAAACTGGGACAATTGGTCAACGGAGCTGCAACGAGAGCAGATGCAACTTTCATCGCATGCTCGGTGGGTCGAGGTGCCTGATTGTGGACATAATGCCAATATTATACGTCCGGACGTGATTGTTCAGGAAGTTCAATGGGTCCTTGGCTTGAAGGGAAGTGGTACAGGGCATCAATTATAATCAACACAAGTAATCAAACCCGTGGTGGATATGAAGCCTAGGTTAGACGGCAGTGACACAACGGAAGGTCAAACACCTGCCTGTTTGAAAATACATATACAAAGGATAAACATATATTTGTCATATCTATTCTAATAATTACTTAACAAGGAAGATTCACATCCACCCAACGATGTACAAAAATGCCTCTCCCATATATCCATTTGTCATCAAACCTTGTGTATACTCAATGAGCTTGGAATCCGGGATTTCCAGAGCTTCGAAGTGTTCTTTGTCCCCACCACCACTCCGAGCGCGGACCCGTTTCTCAACGATGTTCTTCATCATTTGCTCTCCCGGAGCTACAACGAGATAGATCGCAGCGGATGGTTCCATTGGCGTAATAGATACAGACTCCTGAGAGGCCGGAGTCAGCCACTGACCTGTCAATGCAGATGAGGCCACGGGTGATGGCTTTTTCCCTTCCGATCTTGAGAATGATGAAGTGGGTAGAGTGACTTGGTCGGAGCCAGACTCGGAGATATTTCCCAAAAGGGTGTATCGAATATCAGCTTCAGGGGAAAATACAAGAAGAGTGTTGACATTGGAGCTCAACTTCATGCGAAATGTGGTAAAGTTTCGTGGGTCGAGATACACAGTATGGCTCGCTGTGATGCTAGGTGGTGCGATACCCCTCTCACTTGGAAGGATCATGGTGAGGGCATCGCTTTGTACGGCCGAGGGACAGCGCGGAGTGATTGCAACGGATCTGGACTCGCGAAGCGTCACAGAGGGAATACAAGAAGACACATGTCTCGAGTGATCTTTCTCGTAGCAGGCAACGCTGCAAAAACGGACAATATGGCAAGCTGTTAGGATTAGTAACACGGATCGGGCCTTTTCATAATCTTTCTCAGCGCACACTTACTGTTGCACAAGGACGTTGTCTTCGATTGGCACGTCACGCAAGGTCCGTCTTCAAACAATTCCCATGCGCGTCTTTCGGCCGTCAACACCTCCCGTCGATGAATCAAATCTGTCACTCGGCTCCTGGCATAGTCCACGCGAGATCGGGATGGGTGATCCAAAGGTGTCTTGTGAGCTGACTGTAAAAGCTGGCCGTAATTTTTGATGGCCTCGTCAAAATGACCAAGATGCTCCAAGGCTACACACAATGCACTTAGCGCGTCAAAGAACTCCAAAGAGTCCTGTTTCTTGATCCCATTAGTGTCATCTAAAAGGGAAAGAAACACTTCACAAGCGTCTCGGTTTAGTCCGGCATCCATATAAGCCCTTCCCAGCGTTTGCAATACACGAAAGCCCTTTGTACTTTTCGAGCGCCGATAATGATCAATAATCGATCTAACGTCCGCCGGGAAGTCAAAGTTCACCGAATCCTCCAGATATCTGATGATTGTGTTCCGTGTCAAAGAATGGTCGCATCCCACCGCAGTTTTACAATGTGGAAGCATTTTCCGCGAAGTTGCAAGTGACTTTTCGCCCAGCCCGAGCTTCTGATAAATATTGACCAGGTGGCTCATGGAAACCAACGTGCTTTCATTTTGTAGGCCCAGAACGGTCTCAAAGGCTGGAACGGCTTCTTCAAGAAGCTGCAAGGCTGATTCGAGGTCTCCTAGGTTAGATCTAATGTGAGCTAGCTCTTGCATTGACTGCAGTGTTTCTGGGTCATTGTGTCCTAGGACTCTTAGTCTTCCGGCTAGGACCCGTTCATAAAGAGCCGATGCCTCCGTCGCATAGCCATCCCGTTCACACAGTTTGGCAATGTCGTTTAGCAATGCGTATATTACGCCTTGGTCACGTCCGTAGATTCTCCTGTAGATAGCCAGTGCCCTCAAAAAGTAATATTCTGACTCTCCGGCCGCCCCAAGAGCACTATATATGTATCCAAGCCGGTGCAAGATCCCCGATCTAGCTCGCAAATTTGTATCCAACGCTGGATGTTTATTGAGAATCTCTAGGATTTCTTTGTACGATGAAATGGCTTCGTTTGGGCGTCTGTCTTCCAGATATGTCTCTGCTCGGTACTGTATTGACGTAATCTGAGATCTCATGGAAGTGAGGGAAGAGCTGGCGGAGACAATAGAATAGATGTAGGCGATCTGCTCTAGCTGAAGCACCCGCCGCCGCCCGGATAAATCTTCAACAATGGCCCCATCTGAGGTGATTCGCATGTGGACAAATGGATTAGTATGGTAGTCACCTGGATCCTGTAGCCGAGGGGAGCCACTATCTGCTATTTTCTCGTACTGTTCGATGACCCTGTGGCTGATACGGCTTTCACTTCTTGGGGTTTCTTCGCTCCTCTTTGGTTTCGATACAAATGAGAAGCGCACGGAATTCTCCTTCTTCATTAACTTGCGAGGTTGGCTCGAAGAAGTATCTGATCTAGAGAGTCCTATCATTTGTCAATAAGGGTCTGAAAAATCGGTTAGTCTCGTCCTACTCTTTGACAGTTTTAACCCGAGAACTGATTTGAGAAGCGACAGTCGACGAGGAGCTAAAGCATTTTTATCCTCACCAACGGACTCCGATCTATCCTGCTCTGGAAAGTGTTCTTTGTCATCACACATTAAAGAGTCGATACATTTTTCATCTGTCGATCGGTTAAAACAAAGCGAACGTAAAAGGCTTTTCACGCCTACCCGTTTCCCTCGTATCTAGCCATGTGGTGAACTGAGTGATCGGAAAGTCAACCACATCACCAGCCTCGACATTCTGAAGTGTCCCTTCTGCGGCGTGGACTAGATTGACGTCAACGACTCTTCACTTTTTTCCCCTAGTCTAGCTAAAGGCAGGTTTTCAGACAATACATATTTCAGAAGGGAAGGGGGAGGGATTTCACCTCGTTCCATATCTTCCGGAAGTGAGAAAGCAATTGCCACAATCTCACCATCCTCTCCCTTGGCAGCTTCTAATTTGTATTAGCCACATTGATTTCATCAAAGATGCAAAGCATACTTTTTAGTGACCAGGCATCAATAAGTCTCTGCGACTTTCGCTTGTGCACTCGTCTTATAGCGTTCTCTGTTGGACTCAAAGGAATCGATACAGAAGCAGAAGTGGAATGCGTTATTTGTGGGTGACTGGCTGCTCTTTTGTGAATTGCTTTCACTTCCTTTCGACTTTGTCGGAATTCCATATCGTCATGATAATCGTAGTGTAACCGCAGCTCGTACCTAGGACCAAATCAGTGTTATCACCAACATCAACACTCCGAGATACGTACGGAGTATCACATTTCTGGTTACATTGCAGGCATATGAAATCGTGCGTCTGGTCTAGAAGCAATGTCAGGCATCAGATCTAACGAGGCCTTTTGATAACGTACGTAGGTTTTCGTGGGCTTCTTTTGCTTCATCGCTTGGGAATATCTCTTTACATTTACCGCAGGGAACTCGCAGAGGAGAACCCTCTAAAGGAACTAGCCTCTTCTCGATTCTGTAACCCTTGTTGATAAGACTTGTGGATTATAGCTATTAGCATCAACACTCGCAGATAAGCGGCATTTAGTCCTGCTTACTTATCTCTCGTCATGACATGAACCACAATCGCAGCCCCTGGGCAGAATTTGGTGAAGCGGTGGCTCTCTAGCTCGGCCCTGCATTGATCAGTCTTGCTCTTCGGAGAAACCTGATTTTCTATGCTTTTACCTCGACGAGAATATCGCATCGCAATCAGCACATGGAACATCCTTCAGTTCAAGAGTGTATCCATCTTTGTTTGGCCTGGGAGGGAACTTCCGTAGGACGTCTTGGAAAGTTCTGATATCCGCGTTTCCATGGTCAGATTCTGTTGCCATATCAGTGAGCGGGTCCAATGAATGATACGGGGAAATGTTTTCATTTCGTACTATCTGTCCAAGTGCCATTCCAATGCGAAAGTAGAGTTGATGATTGCAAAACAGATCTTCGCGGTCCCTCCGGAGCACTCGTCTTCAGAAAAGCTCCTATCTCTGTATTAGGGTCCTGGATCTCTCGCTGTCGGTCGCTATGGGATTGCGTGTGTAGGTCAAACTCGTTCCTTTGCATCTCTTTGGTTAGTACAACGTTTGTAAAATTTGGTGTTTAAGCTGGCAAATGACGTGTAGGCCTACCCGTCGAAGAAACATTTCGGGCAATGCTGGCACTGCATGATGTCCAGAATCTAAAAGAAAGAACCTTTAAAATGGTGAGGTGGATTTGAAAATATAAAATGGCAAGCTAGCTTTTATCGCTGTCAGTCATCTTAGCAATGACTTCATGAGGGCTCCTTATGTTTTATTCTGTGAGGGAGTTTAGAGGAAGACTCGCGACAACGAATAAGAAATACATTAGAAAGGCGCGTCAATTGAAGGTAGGTAATTCTCCGAGAGTTTGTCCCTCGCATAGCTCCCAGCACTATTAGTCATGACAAACAATGCCCATATACGCGGTCAGTGAGATATTGCAGGTCTGACCTTGGCTGCAGTGCCAATCGGTTAAAAGCGTGAGCCCGTTAAACAAGATGCAACTGCTTTAAGATGAGTCAATTTAAGCGTCAATGCATTGAACGAGCTCAGGTTGACTGTACCAGGGATTAGGCCTTTTGCGGGGGTCTACGGGCGATCCCCTGTCGCGATAACACAATAGAGTTGATGGGGCTTAGACCCCTTGCTTGCCCTGGCTCCACATCCAAGTAGCGGAGTCCGATCACAAACAACACATCACATTTACAATCAATTGACATTTTCCATCGCTTTCCTTTTCTTTTCCTTTCACTCGGATTCCGCTTTGGCCATGTCTTGTCTCTACTCTTCTTTTATTCTTCTCCCGATGATCCACTTTGGTTTTCAAAAAGACTTTGATTGCTGGTGACATCCGAAAGCCCCTGTGTTCCAAACTTCGGTCCGAACCAGACTTTTGCTTATAGCGTTGTGTGACTCGTCTTATGAAAAGAATTAAGCAGACCCAATCCAGACGGTGATAGCTTCGTTTATCGAAGAGTTGCATGAATGATATTTCATCGAACAGTTACCTTGGTGACTTAAGCCACAGATGCATGTAAAAAGATCGTAGTCAGAGCAGGTCGAGATCGAAGGATAGAAAGTTCTGAGATCATTGCAAGGAGCAAAATAGTTTCCTTTTAATTGCTGTAACTATTTGAATAGTTACAGTGACCAACAGTTCATGTGATATGTGTCAGCTGTCACCCCGCCTATTTGTACCTCTCATATTCAGCCCCGCCTTCGCGATTGACGATCGGCTTGACTGGTGTTGAGATAAATTTCACAGCCCCTTCGGGAAAGGGGGATTGTCCTGTTTATGGAAACAGATATATGAAGCCAGTCCGATCGCAAAGGTTCTCCGAGCAGTGTGAGCTGACATTGACCAATTGCAGTTAAATCAACTATTTCGGCACTAGCTGGCGCTGACGTAACCATGTAATATATCTCGCCATTTTGATTCCAGCATTTGCTGGTTATATCTCTAGTTTCGTCCATCTAGTTGACCCGGGACATGTGCGGGCGCTGGAATCTGCATGAACGACAGCTGCCTCACTGCGAGCGTTGGACGCCTCATGTTTAACGACCAATCCGGTATCAAGCAGAATAAGAATTTATGTAATACTACTTAGTCAGTAGATGGTTAAAGCTCTGCTTGGATGTCATATACTTACAGTCAAGCACGACTCCTCCCCTGAAAAACCACCACGTAGATAAACATAAAGCACTAAAGCCGTCTCATGTATAAAGCCTAGAACGAATTTCAGTGCCGCGTTTATAGTAGGGGTTGGAACAACCTACAAGCCACGACCTTAGGGCTTAGTCTGCCCACACTGAGAACTCTTCCCCAATCTTTTCCATCGATTCTTACCTTGGCCCAACCCGCTTCCTCGTCACCATTTGATTCAGCACCAAGCTGTCTCATCCGCTCGCTAGGAAGTTGAGCCATGTCCGTATCTAGCATTTGGTTCGGATCAAGTGGCGGGTTAACTAGCCCGGTCCAGACACTTGAGATCCGCAGTGAATCCGTTGCAATAGCGATCTTCAGCGAACCATGCATGTTCGCGCTCAGTTCTAGCTTTGGACCAAAGGTTGCAGACGCGAGCGAAGCGCCTCCACTTGACTTGCTGCTGCTGCTTGCTGCAAGTTTCGTGAAGCGATCTGAGATGGCTTTCAACTGGGCCAGGCTTGGTAAGATGATGTGAACGTCTGGATCCCTACAGTGCGGTTCATGCAGACCATCAACTGCGGATTGATGCAAAACCTTGACAGGTATTTCTTGCGTTATGACGGTTTCACGTTCGCGTGGAGCAGCTGACTGGTTCACTTCTTGGCCATGTTGTTGGTCAAGCCCAGGATGATCATTGTCCTCACCCACACCCAGAGGAACGTTCCCCGGAATAAGCGATGACGAGACGATGGTTAAAGCCAGGAGTGGCACGTTGCCCTTTTTGGTCAATCGTAGCTGAGCAGAAGTTGCCCCGTTGGCAGACCGAAGAGCTCGAGAAAGTGCTCCAATGGGAACCTCGAGATTGACTACACCAGCAGCAGCTTCTAAGGTGTAGGTCTCGTCAAATATAGCTTCCTGGAGGATTGAATCAGCGACCGGACTACGCTTTTCTAGCAAGAACTAGACTCACAGTGGGAAGCGCAGCCCAAACCTGCGTCCCCTGGTCTGGAATTATCGTGAAGCGCACTGTTTCGCTTTCCAGTCTCATCCAACAGATCTTTCCCAGAGAGGTAAGAGACGATGTAAGCTCTATATACCGGCCAAGTCAATTCAGTTCCTAATCTACCTACTCAGGGGAGGTCGTACTGGCAAAGGTACCAACGCTGGATAATTGGCTGCGGAAACGCATTTTGCAGAGTCTTCTAGTCGGCCATGGTGCATATTTTCTGTGGTTGTTGAAGGTTGGCGATGCGGCAGTCGCGGCCGGCCGCGTAAAGTGGCCGGCTTGGTTGGTCCGTGCGCCGTCAATTCTCTCCCAACGTGCAGCATCATAAAAGCCATGTCTACAGATACTGATTTGAGGATGTTTGCTACCGAGTGTTGCGGAAGTGACTCCTTCTCCACAATTCTCGCTACACGCTGTCTTTATCGCTCCTATTTATCCTCCGCAGAATGCAGCGAGTATCTCCCGTCATGCTCATATGAGCCCTCAGGGCGGGTACTCGAGGGAAACGAGCCATCGACGCACACATTATTGCTGATAGCAGCTGTCGTTTCCAACCCATAGTGGCGTGGCATGCATGGCGCCGCAAAACAGAGTGAATCGTACAAACCGTAGGGGTAGTAGCTATGTACATATGATGCAGTTTCTCCCAATAGTCGTGATGAAGACAAGCTGGCCAAAGGCGGCCGCTGATTGGTCCAGGACTGCGACGCGTTGAGACGCGGTAAGGAGCCCCAGCTGCAGCCAATCAGGAGCGCGGAAACCCTCAGTGCACAACACACAGGAGAAGTTCGTCAAGCAGTGTTGCAATGGGTGAATAGCATGCTACACGCTGGATCGTCGGCAAATAGATGGGTGAAGAAATGGCGGCAGCGTCAATAATTGCCTTCTTCCCCGTGGGTCAGTGTGTCTCTTGTCAGCCATGCACGCTTCGGAGCGTCAGGCCCAGCCGATGACAAATGGGGCATCGCCAATCGATAGTTCCTTCTTAATTTATTCTCCTCGACCTCCAACGAGCCAGCCCCTTTCGTTGCTCACCACCTCCATCCAAGACAACTGAATCAAGTTGAATCGAAAGCAAATCCATATCGTCTGCCCGTCGGACTCGAACTTGCGTACGCATTCACCGCCACCACTTCCATTCCACCTTGCAGACAGCTTCCTAGTGCTCCGTGCTGCTCCTCGTGCGTCCATTCACCCCATTGCCAGCCAGGCCCCCCACCCAGTTGCCTCGTAAGCAGATCCGCTGTCGAAACTGCCATCTCAGTCTTGCCAGCCACGTCCTTCTCGACACAGCCGGGCCGTGTACTCCAGGAACTGAAGAAGAACCTACTGGTTTCCGGGAAAGCCAAAAAAAAAAACAACCACATATCTGCACAGCATGCTTGACTGTGGGCATCGCCGGTTCACTTATCATACCCAAGGGCATCGATTGCCGAACTTTTCTCGTCTTGTCCTCGAGTAATCGCTGACCAGCCAGCTTCATGCTGAGCCGTGAGCCTGTGATGGTCACAATGGCTGAAAGTCTCTCCTATTCGCTCCATGCGGTCCGCATTCCTCCGCCACCATCTCCCCATAGTCCGTTGCGATCTCCGAAGCGCCGGCAGCAGCTTCCCGCGGAAGATGACCCCCTGCTGAGCAAGCTCTCTCCAGAAGCAATCCTCGACGCCCTCGCCGCCATCAACGCAGTATCCAAGCATGAAAGACAGGCCAAGGACCTCCTAACTAGAAGCATATCGCAGGTGTCCCAAGAAGAACGAGCCTTGGGAGCCAGGGCCGCAGTGGCTGCCAAGAGATTGAGGGAATGGCTGAGGGAACTACAGGCGTGGCCATGGCCAAAGGGTGTTTCCATGCAGCAAGGCCATGGCTTTGTGCCGCCGTCAAGAGACCCGGCAAATTCTCAGACGGAGTTCTGGGGCAGTCTCCCCTCGAGCCTGGTTAGAGACTATGAAGCCCGACTAGAACAAATCCGCGACGAAATGGAAGGCCTTAATGTTGACGAGCTGAAGGAGCATATCATGAATGTCCACGTACCGGGTCGCTCGCGACCATCATCAGCACATAGTGCTCTGAGTTCGCTTTCTGCTCCTCCTTTTACTTATACACAATTAAGTGACTTCAATGCCGTCATTACAGCTACAATCCTCAGAGCCCTGCCCACTCTGGCCCGACTCAACGTGCTACTAGACACCTGGAGTGCCAGGCTGCTCGTGTTGCCACAAATACCTAGTCTACTGCAGTCGCTACACGTCGCACGCGCGTCTCTCGACCTTGCGTTAAAATCGACACAAGACCCTTTCTCAACCATTGATTTAATTTCAAGGAGAGAAGAGTTGGTACAACTCATAAGCGTCGCTGGCTCCCGCATGGACACAATTCTCGATGTATTAGAAGGCCGTGACGACTCTATGCCCGAACTATGGATTGACAATATGGATGGGCTGGAGGCGGATTTTACGACATGGGTTCAACGAGCAGAAAAAGTTGCAATAGCAAGAGAGCTGAGGTCTTCAGCAATGCTAGTAGAGAAAACACAGCCTGCTACCGAGGATCGCGAGTCGCAACATGACATGCCGGCGAATCACCAAGAGCCTCCAGAATTGACGAAGAAGCACGATTTCGAGAACGATCCCGAAAAATCTTTATCAGCCCATAGAAAAGAGGCTGCAAATTTTACATTAGAAATCAACGCCGCCATTCCGAGTATATCTGCCTCATCGAGGGACAACAATCCTTCACACTCGATACCTTTTGTCGATTCTTCTAATCCCTCCCAAGATACGGTTTCCCTGTCAGTGCTTAACATTAGTGGCGTCTCGGAGTCCTCCTCTGCAACTTATTCGCCCAATGTTGATCAAATTGACTTGTCGACACTCAAGTCCGTGCCCACCGTGCCCGCTCCAAATACACCCACCCTTGCTATATCGACAGGGGTAGCAGAAACAACTGGCCACCGGCCAGAAAAGACCTGTATCGATTCTCTTATCTCGATTCCTGATCCACATGCCCGTCAAGAACAATCAGTCTATGGGATTGACATCAACAACAATCAGGAAGTCGTGGTCGCCAAGGAAGATCCCTCTTCTACGCTCGACACAAATGATCTACCGAGCACTAAGAACCCCGAGGCTGCGCTAGATCAAGAAGAATCTGAACTAGGTTACACGGAGGAAATGAAGGACCTATCGTCAGCCGTCACTAATGACAGCAACACTAATATAACCCCTGAGGTTGAACTTGAAACTGCTTTCGTGACTTCGGAAGAAAAATTGTATCAATTACCTGATTCGCTTGTGCCAATCCTTGACATTAGAGAAGCGCTGATGATTGCGGAACCTATTCCAGAGGCTGCTACGGATTCATCTTTCTCGCCTGAGAGTGGTATTGACCAGCCTAAGACGCCTGAAGAAGATGGTTCTGTTAGCGATGGTACGAAAACAAGTGAGAACTCATACACAAGCAGGCATAGTCCTGAATCCGTAGACATTGCTCCAGCACAGCCTATGTCACCGTTAGCTCAGGAAGCCAGAAACCTAGAAGGCGAGAAGCTAGGGAATACTCTCAAAGAACCTACTGAGGCGGAAATGGGTGATAGTTCAATCTTGGAATATGAGGTGGGCAAATCTACACCGCATTTCGACAGTCCAACCCCTGATGCAGCAACATCTCAAATACCAGAAGACGCTGTCATTGAAGAAGTCGTCAAAAGCAATTTGGAGCAGCCGCCTTCTAAAGAGCTGAATCTTAGCGGGCAACACCTAGATTCCTTTCGACCTCAGATCAATCGTTTTCATCCCGATATACCAGTCCAGTCAATTGAATCGCCCACACATTACCAACAACCAGGTGTTTTCCATATGCATGAGGCAATTGCATCAATGAATGCGAGAACGCCTCCTGTTGAGCCTACAACTCAAGATTCTACTGTATACTTTTCACCTGGACTGTTCAGCAGTGCAAGCGATAGGACAATTCGTGAAACAGGATCTCCCCAGCCCAACAGCTCTATGCTACATGACCTCCGATCGTTTCAGCACAGCAAAAACGCGAGCTTGCCTTTACAGCGCTTCATCGATGATAAGTCTGACGCTAATTACCCACTCAACCATGAGGTGCATTTCGATAGCTCTTCGTCCCGAGAGGACTCTGACATTCCGAGATTCCGCCAGCGAAGTGAATCTCCCCCGCCCAATGTGGTTCCTCGACGAGCTGTGCGCGGACCTAGCTCAAGATTAATGAGAGGCACCATCTCTTCATTAAATAAAGTTGTTGGCACTACGAGTAGGGACCCGTCAGAGACATCAAATTACGACGCTATGTCTGAACGTCACCCTTCGCGCCATAGACTTGGGTCTCCGTACGATGCTGACACTGACCCAACACCATGGCGTCGGAAATCCTCCACAAATGATTTACTCCAAGCCCCTCGGCATCACTTACATAGTCAGCCAAGCATGGAAAGTATGAGTTCATATGTTTCCAGCAACGGCACTGGACGCAGAAGATACTCTTTTTCCACGGATGGCGGATCTTTCGCTATACGGCCAGTGCATGAAGCAGACAGTGACCTGCAAGAGAAGATTCACTCCATACTTACGAGCATTCCTGGCAAAATCCGTCTGAGCAATAAACCCGCAAATGACTATGATCAGCAGTCGGTGATGTCATCAGTTTCATCGTCAAAACGAAGCCGGATAAATGCAAGATCCCCATTTTCTACTCCCAGTCGAGCTGGCACACCCACTCCATCTGAAGGCTTCTCGTCCTCTAGACAAAGACGCGCGACTTCCTACAAGAGTGAAGACAAAACTGTCAGGGTTTATCATTTACATCATCGAGGGAAAACAGAGCCAACAAAACTATTCGTGCGTACGGTGGGTGAAGACGGGGAACGAGTCATGGTCCGTGTCGGAGGCGGCTGGGCTGATTTAGGTGAGTATCTACGTGAGTATGTTCTCCATCACGGCCGACAGACCCCATCAAACAGCAACGTCGAGGTAAAGGGTCTTCCGGCATCAACATCCCCGGGATCCACGGTCTCGGCTGGCACTGCAATAGCTATTCCATCAAATAGCCCAGGTCATGCATCAGCTGTGGGCGATCGACCAGGTACATCTCTCTCCGTTCGCAAAACCAGACGAACTTCCAGGCCGTCCGAACTGCCAGATCTGCCACCACTCAACAGCGTCGAAACTGCGGTCGACAATCTTACCCTTCCTTCTTTTCCCTTGGGTCGACGGACGTCCGTTGCATCTCTCAACTCGGTCAGTGTATCATCGGTTTTAGGTGACGGTTCCAATGTCTACTCTCCTCATCCTGGGTCTGCCCGAACTCCCCATTCTGCGTCAACCCCTCTAGGTCTAGCTGGTCCGAAGCCACGAACCAGACACGTATCAATGACGCCGGAGAGTGAAGCTTGGGTGGAAGATGTCATTGGCCAGGCACGACGGACCTCGTCGAATACGAAACCATTACTAAAGCCTATCGATCACAATCATCAGCATCAGCATCAAATAAATCGGGAGGCCCACAGTTCCTCAAGGATGAGCATCCGAAGTGTCAGCGACATTCCTTCAGGAGGACGAAATAAGCGTGCCACGTTAAAGGGGTCTGGAGCACAGGACCGATCCTAAAACATATGTTCAGCACTGGTTGGATCTACAACTTTTGCTTTCCAACTTGCCCACATGCATTTCATTCATTCCATTCTCCTTATCCTTCATCTCCCTTTTCATACCATTTTATCCCGCATAGACAAGCTGGCGTTAACTACGATACCCTCTGTTGAATTTTGACCATTTCGGCATTCCTTCCATCTTCTTATCTTGTCTTGTCTCCTTGGTATCTCGCATATGGATCGATCTACTTGTCTATCAGATCCACATTTCCTTCCTCTTGCATTAGCATCTGTCGAGCGAAACATGGCGCCTTTTTTCCTTAATGTTGATAATATCTTCCTGCTAACGTACAGTTTAGTTGAACATAGCGGAGCAATCAACCATAACAATAAATTTAACTAGTTACAGAATGTATATAAATACAAGAATCATAACACACGCAAGCCTCAACAATCAGATGATTATTTGCAAACACCCCACATTATCAGGCTGTATCAAAGATACAAATTAAATAATTAAAATTTAAAGGAAAATGCAAATAGAATAAAATCATTAGCATTGACTCAAAAAGAAAATTCCCGTCATATCCTATGGTTAATGTCTATCACATAAATGCAGATCAACACGCTCAAATCCAGAATATCATGCATGCTCGGTGGGGGAAAAAGAAGAAGAAAAAAGGAGACAATGGCAGAAAAACTATCTTCTCCAGTCTCGAGTCGTTATAAAGCAGAAAATCATAAATCATCAGGAATATGCATGCACCAGTAGGAAAGCCGGAGAAAAGAAAACAAAAAATACAGGGTATGAATAATCACTTCATCAATCATTCAACTCGTCACTGTCCCATTCGTCTTCTTGATCATTTTGAACTAAATCGAGAAATCGCTGCAGGCCTTCTTGCCTTACTGGCTGAGCGTTGCCGGCGACTCGGCGGCGACGGGGTTGTAACCCTGCTCCGGCGCGTTGGGGTGGACGAGGGAAAGCTTCGCGTGCGCCTGGTCGGTCACGAATTTGCGCCATCGCGAGAGCTTGTGCTTGACGTTCGGCAGCGACGGCTCGGCCAGCGGCGTCTAGCTCGCGGGGGTTGAAGCCTAGCTCGCCATGTCCGTTGCCGGCTATGGGGATCACGCGCGGGGGTACGGGCGCAGGAGGAGGTGGTCGCCGCCGCGGGCCCAGTCGGTTGTCGTCATCGCTGTCACTGTCGCTGTCGCTGATTTCAGACGCTATTTCCCAAGCTGGTTGGTCGTCATCTCCGTCAGGGTCGTCGGGAGGGATCTCATCGTCGCCGTCAGAGTCAAAGTCTGCAACGTCAGGTGGAATGCGGTGGAGCTCTTCGGCTCCATCTGGATCGATACCGTCGCCACCTT
Organism: Eurotiales sp. R13A2; assembly: GCA_023625935.1. NCBI lineage: Eukaryota > Fungi > Ascomycota > Eurotiomycetes > Eurotiales > Eurotiales sp. R13A2. The sequence goes on from JAMAFV010000004.1 coordinate 39,826, forward strand.
CCAAATCCCATAGTCTGTTGAAACAGCTGCTATTGAGCGTGTTGAAATGCTTGTATGGGTTGTCTTCTGCCAGCCAGGCCGAACAGAGGTAACAAAAGTGTGTACTGCACTGGAAGCATATCATATGATTGCATCCCAGCTTCTTCTGGCAAGGTGTTCTGCACGTTGGGCACTGTGTGGTGTACAGTTTCAGATACTCTTCAGTAGCCTTCTCCTCTGCTGTAAGTTCGGCCTCTCGTCGTGGAGAGCATCTTGCTAATTCGCCATGCCACCCCTTTTTACAAACGGAGCAAAACGCGTAACCACAATCTTCGCAGATAGCTACACGGTCAGCCATTGGTGGAAGTTGAGACTCTTCGCCCATTGGGTCGAATTCTAGAATGTCATCTTCGTCCGCAGAATCATCAAAATCGTCCATTATGGGATTGTCGGGCTTGGGGTGTTTTTTCGACCGGGCAGCGCCTTGACACCATTTACGAGGACAGTAAACGGTTGTTTTATCCGACTCTAATTTTTTCTTGCGTTTCAAAAACACGTAGCGTTGGACAATGTCTTGTTCTAGAGGGATCTGCAAAAGCTCGCTTGGACTGATGAGACGATCTTGCTTCTTTCTCCGCCTTCGAGGTGCCGGGCCGTTCTCGGACGCGAGGGCAGGATTTTGTGCAGCTTTGGCTTCTTTGCCGCAATCCGGAGCCATGCACTTGACATTGTCCACATCACCTTCGGTTATACAAGTATTGTAAAAGTCTTGCAGGCAAGGGATGCAAAAAACATGCGAGCAGAGTAGCATGCGGTGGCAGTTCAACCCTTTCTTGGGCTCTAGGCATACGCCACATTCGAACGTCTCTTGCTCAAATTTGTCTCTTTTGGCTTTAATGTCAAAGTCAAGAATCGCAATCTTCAAGCCGCGTGGAAGCTTGATCTCCCCACCAAGGCCATTTGCGATACCAAAAACATTGTCTGTCATCTGCTGTATGTGATCGATGTATGTGTAGACAACCATATCCTTTCCTGACTCGGCCCATAAGCGTACTCCATCTTCTTTTAAAGAGGAGATTATACTGGGCGATAGCCACTGAGGACTGGTGCTAATGTTGAATATGGGGGGCTCTTTTGGCGGATAGCCCGCGGGAAGTTCGATATCAAGGGTTATAGGCGGCAAGTGCAGGATATCATGTACATCGTCACGCATAATCTCCCCAGGGGGTTGTGTTATCCTAGCAAAGATGTCGTCTTTTTCGTCGATTGTGTCCAGCGATGTCGGTGGCGTCATCGGGGCGTGTATATTTTCTCCGCCTTTGTCGAATCGCACTCGTAACGAAGACGATGGCGTAACAGGGATATCTAGGGACGCTCGGTAGGGATATCGTTCATCGATTCGTATCTCAGGATAGATGGCAGCAATGGAGGACAGCTCCATAGAGCGGTCATCTTCCTCGGAAATGGGCGCTGTGGTTGCCATGGTGTCGGTCGTTCAAGAGATTATTAATGAGCACCAGGCCTTTGCAATCATTCAGCCTTGCACAGCTGAGCTATAGCTTGTTGCTAATTGTTAGGGAGACATGATAGGATGGTGTCAGTAGACACTGGCGCGCACAATGTTGTTTATAGCTTTTCCAAAATTTGATTTTTAATTGCCGGTCATTCCCATGGTGCGCAGAACCAATAGAGCGTTGTGGCGATGAAAGAAAGCTTCTGGCGCGCAGATGCGATTGGGCCCACCACTGCTGTCACGCCACAAATGAGAGATCAGGAACCTCTATATGGAGAGGTATGGTCTAGAATGAGAATATTCGCGGGATGGTGTTGTCGCTGTAACGACGTTGGGAATGACAAAGAGGATATTGCTGGCAGCCACAACAGACGAGACGACAGAAAGGACGATGTGGGAGACGTCTTCATTGTTTGATCGTGATACGACGGTGGGCTACCGAGTTTCTGCCTGGCGCTGCAGAAGAGACAGAGACACGTACGGCCACATATATGGACTATTAGGCTGGATGGCGGCGAGGAGTAGGCGGATGGATGCAGTGCGCGGATGGGCATCAACGAAGGGCCTGCCTCGAAACGGAGAGAAATATGAGAGACGAGAGAATAAAAAATAAAAATAGGTGCCCGCCTACTGTTGGGCGATCACCGACTGCGACGTAATAATAATAATAATAATAACAGCCATCAAAATCGCAGCGATGCCCCGCCGTCAGCAAAGCCGCGCCCCTCGTTGGCCCACGTGACATTCAGCACGTGATTGTGCAGAGCCGCTTGAGGCCTGATTGGCTGCCTTGGCAAACTGGCAGCCAAGTTGGTAACCAGCGCATGTGCTGATGATGTCGTTGCGCTGCTGGCATTGTTGAAAGTTCCTCCCCGTCTTCCCCCCCCTCACCCCCGACACATCACCCTTCCCCTTGTCCTCCCAGCCAGCAAGACCATGTCGGCACCTGACCAGCCGCTGGCCTCGCTTTCGCTGACCCACGTCCACTATGTGAGTTGCAATCTCCAATTCATCCTCCAATCACCGCTTGGCTGACCGAGCCCCGTCACCAGAATCCTAATGACCTTATCTCCTATGCCTCTGCATGGCTGGCTCTCGTTCCGCAGGCGTTATGTGTAGTCTACGTTACACTGATCTGGGCGTCGAGGGAAGTGGAGATCATATTGATGTTCGCGGGTCAGATGGGCTGTGAAGCTGTGAACTTTGCGCTGAAACGATTGATTCGAGAGGAAAGACCGCAGTGTAAGCAATTTTTGCCTGATAAATCAGCATTTTGAGGGATAGGGCTTATTTCACCCATCTCGTCTCTTTTTAGATATGCACGGCAAAGGCTACGGTATGCCTTCTTCGCATGCGCAATTTGTTGCATACTTCTCCTGCTACTTCAGCTTGTTCCTTCTTTTGCGACATCAACCCAACCTCACCATCATACCGAACGCATTAAACTTGCCTCAGAAAATCGCCCTCTCCCTCCTGGCATGTGCAGGCGCGACATCTGTGGCCGTCAGCCGTCTGTATCTGAATTACCATACCAACAAACAAGTGCTCGTGGGATTTACGGCTGGGGCGGTATTTTCGGTTGCCTGGTATTCCTTTATAAGCTATCTGCGAGTCTCTGGGTGGATTGACTGGACGCTGGATTTGACCCTCTGCCGCGCGCTCAGGATACGGGATTTGGTGGTGAGTGAGGACCTTACCGAGGCAGGCTGGCAACGATGGGAAGGTCAAAGAAAGCTGAAGCGACGAGATAATAGTGATGTGTCCCATAAATCGGACTAGAAGAGAAATCTTGTGAAGTCCACGGAACTGTAATTTGCTTGATGGAATACATGCCATATGCACATAGTACTAAATGCACGAACACTTGGATTTTGCAATTTTTGCACTTTTACAGCTATATATTCAATTCCTGCATAAATTCCGACGCAGTAGCGAGCTCATGGTTTTCTGTTGATGAACAAATCAACGCGAAGTCACATGACCGATCCCACATTTGACCGCCTTGCGCCGCCAGGCACTTACTCCTCCTGAATATACGGTGAATTCCAGCAAACTGCTAGAGCACCAAGCATGATGACCTCTAGATTGCCATAATGACCAGTGGCAGCACGCGTCCCTCGCACGGCATCATGGTTTGAGGATTTTTTGATTGCATGCCGAGATACCCTTGATGTTGTCAATTTCCGTGTATCGATACGTATTCTCTTTGTGGCCAATTCAGTCCCATTGTGGAAGGGCCCACCATGTCCAACCATCACGTTGAGACCGACGGTCCTGGCCACGTTATCGTCAAGGCAGACGAGGTGGATCAAATGGGCACCGATATATCTCCTGTACCGGATGAGCAGCTTCTAGCAGAGGTCGTCGACGGCCTTACATTAGAACCATCCCCTGTTTTTGAAGAGCAAATTCAACCCGCTTCTAGTTCTGGGAACTCTAGGTCTACAGGGCGACCAGGGATCAACCGTGATGCCACCGCTCCACCTCCACCAATGCAGCCGCCGCCTCCAGCTCCTGGTCAAAATGCAATAGAGCTAGCCCCGGATTCTCTTAGTCTTGCACAGCTGAAACGTATAGTCCAAGATATTCCGAGAACTGAACAGCAAGCATATGCTTTCCGGTATGCCGACTGCCAATCTTTTCCCGAGGAGCTAGATGAGTGGTTTCAGTACAGTGAACCGGAACGAATGATGCTCGTGGGTTCCAAGGTATCATTCAACCAGCAATGGAAAGATTTTTGTCATCAGCACTCTGCGGAAACAAGCACCTCATGGCTCGACGTCCAAAGGGACTTTCAAGAGTCATTTTTGTGCCATCTTTTGGCGGGACTCGATGACCATGACCTATACTCTCGCATCGAAGCATTGGAGGCGATCTGTTATCTTATGTGTGGCATTTGGGGCCTGACTGGAGGAAGATCTATCGATGACTATCCAGAAAATGCAACGGCTGAAGAACAGTCGGAAACGCCCAAGTCGAAATCGCTCCAAATAAAGTGGATCGTAGATAACGTTCTACTTCTTCATGAATGTGACGGCATCTCAAAGCTCTACGGGTATATGCGGTCCGTCTATGACAAAAAGCCGAGCTCGCTGGACTCCGAGTCCATTGATTTGGACAACGAAAAAGAGCACGCAACATACCTCATCGCCCGCGAACGCGAAGCAAATCTAATTCTCACATGCCTGTATTTCGCTGTTGAAGTTGCCAGAAGACTGGAAGCGATCGACAAGGCCAATGTGGACTTACGAGATTCCATCTCTGCTTTACAGCCAAGCCTTCTCATCACTCTTGTGAAGGTTATGGCTGGACTGCGATGGGAAGATTCAGCCACCATCCCTTTTACTCGCATTGCTTTGCTCTTCTGGAAAACTGTACTCCTTGTTTTCGGTGGAACTCAAAGCTTAGAAGATGCCAAACAAGAGCTGGAGCCCCCGATGGATGTTCCTAAAGACCCAGCTGACCGTCGAGAACCCTTCTTGACAGCGTCTCCGCTCGATTATCATATATTTCGTCAGGAAGTCACGTCAAAATATCCAGCTTATAATCCCCCGCCGCCGGTAGTGCCCCTAGAGTTAGAACACAACTCGATTCTTCCACCATTTGCAAACCACCCCAGTCGGCTAGCTTCAGTCAGTGGGATGTCTGCCTCAACAACAGCTGGTGGCAGTGGCAACAGCGGTTCAATCCTGCATCAACCTGTACATATTGCTACACCAGCACCTTCGCCGCCACCATCTCCCATCGGACCCAGTGGCAAAGCCGGGAAGAAGCAAAATTATCAAACTAATCAGAATTTTCCCTTTATGTATCCTCCTCTGGATGATTCAAGCAATAACATCGGCGGGAAAGGCACAAGTGAAATGCAAGACACTTTAGTTGGAAAGAAATGGGAGGGCAGCGACGTCCCTGCTTCGATTATAGAAGCTGGCAAACTATTCTCCACTCATGTGAAGATGACTCGGGCAACACGTCAATTATGGGAAGAACGCGAGCGATTTATGAAATATGAACGAGGCTGGAATGCCGACGACACCGTCAACGATGACGATATCAACAATGAGGAACAGTCGAATGTGAGCCCAGCGGGTTCGACAAGTCGGCGAGGTAGTGAAAAACCGATAACCCGCGAAACAGAAAACGAGGATGTCCAGCGACGACTAGATGCAGTTGAAGACTTCTATGTAGGTCTATGCTTGTCAGGCCATGTATCTGACAAATAGGGACTGACGACTTAATAGAAGCAAGCCATGCCGCATCTTCAGGCAGTCGTTATTGTTCTGCTGAAGGTTATATTAACGAATATCAGTGCAGTGTTGAACCAAGCGAATGGCCAAAACAGCCATGGTCCAGGGTATGATGAATCTAGTGTTCGATAAAAACTTGGCTAACTGTTTTTCAGCGTTGCCAACGGCTACCCTTATACAGGATCACGGGAGGAATTTTTGAGTGAAGTCGAAGAGATTGATATTACCAGACTGCGGGAAATCACCAGCAAAGCAATATCTGGGGCTTTGTTGCTCTTGCTTAAATGGTTCAAACGATCGCGTAAGATCGACCTTGCCTCTTCAATACATATTGTTCGCTGACTTGTTTAGATATTTTGAAATTCGAATACATGACGCAGTTGCTTCTAGACTCAAATTATTTACCGTTAATCTTGAAGATGTTCGCTCACCAAGATGTGGATGTGTCAATAGCTCAACAAAACGATCTGAAAGACTACAGGTATGTTCTCCCTCTTGCCAGTGTTATCATTACCGCCATGTGTATTAACATATAGCAGCTTCTTTCATTTCTGCCACTTTAATTCCGACAATCCACCTGATGATGATGCCCCTGTGGACAGCGAATCGATAGATGAAGAAGAAGCTGCTGTACCGCCACCTATATTACGCCGTAGGGCATCGTCTATGAACGGTAGCTCCTCAGTACGTGGCCCGTCGCCGGTAAAGAATGTCGACCCAGAATTTTCAGACAATCTTCTGCGTCCAGAAGTCGACGAGTTGGGATACCCAACAGGCCCAGTCCCTAAAGACCCCATTACCGTTTACTCATTCCGCAATTTCTTCTCGGCCATCAACTATCTGCATATCATGCAAAAGATAACACGCGACAAAGCACATCGCTGTCTACTTCTTGTCCAATACCGATCTAGCACGATACTTCGAAAGGCATTGAAAATTCCGGATCCTCATCTCCGGCTATATACCCTGAAGCTGTTTAAATCGCAAGTTCCATACTGCGGTCGAAAATGGCGCCAAACGAACATGCGTGTGATCACAGCTATATATCTTTACTGCCGTCCCGAATTACGAGACGACTGGCTGGCGGGCTCGGATGTCGATGCGGAGGTAGAAGATGCGCTCCCTTTGGAACAGGCGTTGCGCGGTCTTACCCACTGGTGGCATTTACGTCAATACAAGGATGTTTTGAATATTGAGGAGGGGGCTTCACTTGCTGAGGAGGAGAGGGATTTCTTTACTAGGGAGTTGGATGCTATGGGGTGGGGGCTATATGGGGAGGATGTGCTTAATGATGTTTTGGATGAGAGAGAGATGGGAATCCCACCCAACGGAACTACTGAGTGGGATGGAGGCCCCTTGCAGATGGAGGGTTGGTGATTTTTATAGGCGAATCTTGTGTGCATAAGACCTCGCATTTCGTCAATAGAATCCATATAACGCAGTGCGCGCTTAATCTTTTCTTCTTTTCATTCCGGCTTCGGGCCTATTAGGTACGAAGTCAATGTAAATAAGGATTTAAGATAGAAAATTTGCGTTTAATCGCAATGCTGGTGCTTTCTTTCTAAATACAGTCCAACCTGATTTTGTCCCCTGCAATAGCGTCGCTCGGGACATGCAGTTGCTTGCATTGTACGCAACATGGCATTAATCCATTTGTAAATCTAGCTTCCTGACCTCAGGACACCACCAAAAAAAAGAGCAACATCTAGGTATCAAAAAAGATATTGGGTATTCATAACCCCTTCTAATCTAGCGGACCGATGGCCGCGTTCACCAGGCCCCCAATGTCTCAACGAAACTGACGCTCGGCTCGCAATGACATAACCCTATGATGAATAGCGACTGGACGGTTCACCTCCACTTCTTCACTCTGATCAATAGCGAGCTTCTTCCGAGCTTCGATGGCGTCTTTCAAGTGTGCCTGCACATGCTGCACCATCTGCTCGGTGATTCCTATCCCTTTACAGTAACCCTCAGGACAGGTCCGGGTTTCCACGTGCTGCATGAGATCACACAGCCGACCATAACTCTTGTTGCATGCCTGACAGGTAAACAACCTATTGTCGGGTACGAGGTACCCAGCCGTCTGTGACTGTCCTGCCCAAAAATCCCTCACGACGCATCGTACGTCTTCCCGGAGCGCTCCTCCGGGGCAGTTCTCCGATTCAATATGATTGAAAGCTCCGGATCGTAGGGCGAAGACCTCGTCACACAAAAAACATGGCACTGTGAGAGGGCGATGAGAGTTTGCATGACCGTGCAGCTCGTTCATACTCTTGAATGTCTCCTTGCAAACGGAACACATCAGATGCCGGTGCACAAAATGTGTCTGGAGACCCTCGGCAGATGGAGCATACCAGTTGCATGGCTCGCACCAGAGGTGGTCTTGCTCGATGTGATCTTGCAGCTTGGTGAAGGAATCGAAATCCATTTTGTATTCGCAGAGAGGACAGAGGTTATGATCGAGAGAATGCTCGACGTGCATCTCGTAATGGTCAAAGCTTGGAAATAGTAGCTGGCATCGAGTGCATGATGTATGGCCGTTGGGGAATCTTTGTGCTGGTGAAGTTGATGATGCGGTATGTGGGTTTGACGAGAGGGACTGGATCACAGGCTGGTTAGGAGGCACAACAGGGCTGTTTGTTGACTCTGGGTATGGCTTCATATCTGCACCATCCATTTGTTAGCCTTGATAAGCATTTTATGAATAAATTCACATGAAGCCGTATATATCAATGTTTGGCCCAATGATTGTGATGGCATGCGTTAATGGGATATTAGGATTGAGTATGGAGACAAATGATGAGAGAAACTGACGGCTTTTGTGAAATAATGAAAATTGGGTATGACATACAAATACTTGTTAGGCATAAAACATAAGGCCATTCATGAAAATGTTTGAAAATACTGGGTTCTACCGGCTAGATAGTTTCTTTCACATTATAGAAATGCAAACGCAGACTTCATTACCGGACATCCCCGCCACATTTGTGCCCTGCAGTCTAGGCTTTTTGCAAGAGGGGGAGCTGCTGATAATTTTACAGTAATTGTCTCCTATATCATTATCAATCCTTGCTCTGTTTGTCTTATCTGGGATGTCTGCTGACTTGATTTCTGCCGTTGACTCGTGCTAGGGGGGTGCTCTTGTAGATCTATGCTCAAGAAATAACGCAGGCCAGGCTAACATATATTGGTATTGTTGTTGAAAGTAGAGACTTATCCAAAATATATGTTGTGATATTGAAGACCTCATTACGAGACGACAATAACGATGAAATATAATATTTCAGACTCCAGCAGAGGTGTCTGACTTGGCACGATCCCAACCTTTCCAAACGGCAAGGACTAACTCTAATACTACCTTGATTCCGCAAGACAACTAGCTCGCTCTTGTCCACCACCAAAATGCCGAACTGAACAAGTTGGAAATAATTTCGAAGTCGTGCTTACATATTTCCCGTTTGGGACGGCCGGCGATAAGAGATTTGCTGATAAGAGTTTTCCGTTTTAGTCACGTGACGCGCTCCCGCGTGGAACTTTTTTTTATTTTGCGAAGAGAAGAAAGACCCCGTCTCCACGACAGAGACTGCTTTTAATACTCGGTTTTAACAAGGCTTGTTCAAGCAAAGTTTGAGCGAGTACCAGCAAAAATGGCTTCCGATGAAATTGTCTGGCAAGTCATTAATCAACAATTCTGTGCCTTCAAGCTCAAGTAAGTCTTTCTTGCTCGGAGAGAAAAAAAAAAAAAAAAAAATAAACGGTGAAGGAAAACAACTAACCAACCGCTTAGAACAACAAAAGGCCAGAATTTCTGTCGCAATGAGTACAACGTCACCGGATTGTGCAACCGACAAAGCTGCCCACTGGCAAATTCTCGATATGCTACTGTTCGCTCGGATCCTGAAACAGGTGCCATGTACCTCTACATGAAGACCATTGAACGATCCCACATGCCCAGCAAATGGTGGGAGCGAATTAAGTTGTCGTCCAACTACACAAAAGCGCTAGCACAAGTCGACGAACGCCTGATATACTGGCCCAAGTTCCTTATTCATAAATGTAAACAGCGCCTCACACGGTTGACGCAGGTGGCTATTAGAATGAGAAAACTAGCCAAGGAAGAAGAACGACTAGGTGAAAGAGTTGTTCCCAAGTTGGCGCCCAAGATCAGAAGACGTGAGGAAACGAGGGAACGGAAAGCGGAGGCTGCGGCTAAGGTTGAACGTGCTATTGAGCGCGAGCTTATTGAGCGGCTCAGGAGCGGCGCTTATGGGGACAGACCGCTCAATGTGGAGGAGGGGATCTGGAAAAAGGTGCTCCGCGGCTTGGAGCGACAGGGAGAGGGCGAGAGAGATGAGGATCTTGATGAGGGTGAACAGTACGATGAAGATGAGGAGGAAGAGGAGGGTGTCGGCGAAGTCGAATATGTCAGCGACTTTGATGAAGATGAAGAAGACCTCGAGGATATTGAAGACTGGATCGGCGGAGACTCTGCTGACTCGAGCGACGACTACGACGATGAGGATGACGAAGAGGATAGCGATGATGATGAAGAAGGCAGCGAAGGCTCGGCTGATGAAGAGCAGAAGAAGCCTGCTGCTGGCAGCAAGCGCAAGCGTGCTGCTCCGCCTCCCAAGCCGCGCAAGAAGGGCACCCGCATTGAGATCGAATACGAAACTGAAGGTCCGGGCAAGGAAAGCGTTCTGGCATAAATTCCAAGTTGCATTCCAGGCGTTGGGTGTTGAATTTTGTAAAACTTTGATTGCATTTGTCAGTCATGATTTCACATAGCTTGTTTCCCTTATTACGTTATTAAATAAAAGCAATGTTTGTTTAGATTAATTGTATAAGACTATATATGTCAATAAAGGTTCTGGTAGTTTATTCTCGGATGTAGATTGGAGCCGCAAGCCTATCCCAACTGTCCAACCACCTTTTACGAATAATTACATACCCCGACGGCCATGAATGCCACCTATATATAACCTTTATATTGCTGCTATACGAGTACTTACTACAGCAACATGGCTGTCAAAGAATCCCGCTCTTCTCTCGACCGGCTTTCAATGCGACCTCCAGTCCGTCCACGACCTGGTCCGGCACACTGACAAAAGCCGAATGGGACCCTTGTGTGTGGTAAATCGTAGGGTTCCCCAATGTCTTCGCAAAGGCTTCTTGGAACGCAAGCGGTAGACCCAGGTCCTTATCGCAGTACAGATACATACAGGGCATGTCGTGCCACGGCTCATATGTGGCTAGCTCCAGAAAAGACTTGGTTGGCTGTGGCTTCAACTTTGCGATGTATTTGCGTTGTTCGTTAGCGGGGAGATCGCTATAAAACACTGTTTCTTCCTGAGAAGGGTAAGTATAGCCGTCGTCGTTCTACTCACAGCCAGCACATGTGTTGGTTAGTTCGAGCTTCACGCAGAGAAGATAATTGACGGACCTTAAACAGCATCCAGGGAAGCCACTGCCCCCCCAGCAGATCCAATAATGACTTGCCCTTGGGAGACACAAACGCCGACATCCAAACCACCATGACAACACCGCCAGGCATGCCGACTCTGGACCGCTGCGCATAACCCAGGCCCTCGACAGCGCCTGCGCCTACAAGCCCCCCATAAGAATGGGTTACAACCACGACCTGCCTGCCGTTGTCGACGAGTTGCTTGACGAGAGCCTGCGTATAGGCAATATCGGCGTGCAGGCCTTTGTCTGGCGGAGAGGCGCCCACTGAAGGAGTAGGAACTGGCACACTATCATAGCCTCGTTCTGATAGCACATTCCGGACGCCGTCGAAAATATCAGGGGCATGCCATGCTCCCGGAACAAAGACAAAGATCGGCTCTTCGGTCGCAGCCATGGCTTCCAATAAGCAGCAATGGACAGGGTAGGGGAAATAGCGGTGCGAATAGACGGATGCAAAGATAAAGGGGGATACGCTACGCAGCTAGCAGTGCCTCACTTATGTCGCCTTCCAGCCAGGGGCGCTAATATAACGCCGAACTGTCCCATATTAATTCGCTTAAACTAGAACGCTGGAAGTTTTGAACAAAACCACCGGGTCACGGCTAGTAGTTTGCTACACCGTATAACGTATAGACCAGCCTACCGGAACCCTTCCCTTCATTAGCCCTCTCTTTATAAGCACTATTTCGTCCGCGTGTCGCGGCAGGCTTCACACTAACTACCCTGTCGACACATTATGACAGCTGTCAGCGCCAGCCTCACGCTTAAATCCCCGAACAAGACCCACGCACTAGCTCATGAGCCAGTGGCATGAGCCTGGCCTGGCTGATCAAAGAACGGCCGTTTCTGATAGTTTAGACTAGCAGATCCTGCCATGAACGGAAGCACGGGCATGCCCCTTCTACGTCTATATTTGAAAAGGGTTGACGACTCCACGTAAGCTTCAGTCTCATTCACGCGGACGCTGCATCTCCCTGGAGCTTCAAGATCAACTCTCGTTGCGTCATGTCGACAACGGAGAATCTTCATGCAAGTCGCCAAAGCGAGCTGCGGGCCACGACCATCTCTTTGGCCGTGCTGGCCGCAGTATTTGTCTGCTTGAGGTTTTTCTCCCGGTGGAAGAAGGGTCTGACATATGGAATTGATGACTATACGATCTTGCTGGCGCTGGTATGTGTGGTCCCTGGTGCGACAGATAAGAGTTAATCAATCGGCTGACGTATACATTGCTTATCTAGGGCTTGCTCTTCGCTGATATGGGCTTTAACCTCGCATGTATGTAACTGAATCTGGTGTATATTTGACGCGAGTCTGACAATCAGTAATCAGTGATTCACTATGGACTGGGGCGGCATGCCGCCATTCTACCAGCAGAGAATCTGATAAAGATAGGACAGGTATACACCAGCCGAACAATATAGCCGAGAAAGTCCGCTGACAGTCTCTGCTCAACAGGTTCTCATGGCATACGAATGCGTATATTCCTTGACCGTGGGTGTGATCAAAATCTCCATTCTGCTCATGTACGCCCGAATATTTCCAACACGAGGCTTCTACATCGCGGCGATTGTGCTGGGTGCGATCGCGACCTCCTGGGTGATAGCCATTGTGTGTGTGAGCATATTTCAGTGCACGCCAATCGCAAAGACGTGGGATCCGACCTTGCCTGGAACTTGTATCAACCTGAAAGGGTCTTTTATTGGGAATGCCGTGCCGAATATTCTGACCGACATCGCTATACTGTCGTTGCCAGTGCGCGTGGTCTGGCAATTGCATTCTACTCTCACCCTGCGTCTCTCGGTGATTGCACTTTTTCTCCTGGGAAGCTTGTTCGTCTATCCGAGTTTGATCGGACACCTTAGGATATGACTGGCTAATGAAAAACCTCGTAGTGTTGTGTTCACCAGCATATACCGATTTCGAACCCTCTTCGAATTCGACGCGACTGACATATCATGGACGCTCGCAAATGCCTGCACCTGGTGTGTAGTCGAGTGCGGCAGCGGGATTATCTCTGCTTGTCTGCCGACCTTGCGGCCGCTTTTCTCCATAGTTCTGTCACAGTTTGACAGCAGATGCTCCAGGCGTGCAACCGAGGGGGAAGTGTCGGGCATAAATAATAACAAAACACGGTTTCGTAGGTTGGATAAGACGGGCTCGCAGTCTGGCGAACGAGTGCGGCGGGTCAAAGGATCAGTGACAGTGAACCAGCAGGCGGACGATGCGTCTGGCGATGAAGTGCCGTTGAATACAATCAGAGTGCAACATGACATCAGCCGGAGTCCTCAATTGGACTAAAACCCGCTTCAGACCAAGTCTGGCATGGCAGTGTAGAAGACAGAAACTGACTTGGCATACGAAGATCAAAGAGAATGTATGCGATGATGGAATCAGGGAATCAGCTACACCACTAGTATTGCGAGCATAACAGTTAAACACAAACACCAATAGGTCACCGTGAAGTAAACGTCAGACTGACTGGTGATAATGACGACTGGTGATAATGACGGATGGCGGTGACCGTAGCGGAAGAACTCCACACTGGTTGTGGCTGCGGGAGTGGGCCGTCGAGTCCAGAGCTCCAGCTTCAGACTTCCCTCTGAAACGCTCATCGAACACAACCACGACCGTTGTCTGCGCTACGCACACCTGCCCAGACGCCAGAATACTAAACAATTGTCGGCAGAATATTATCTTTCATTCTTTCTACTAAAATAATTTCCCCAGCGTAGGCTGGCAACAGCCCTCAAGGCCCCCCCGCAGACAGTTACCCCTCCTTGAAGACACGACAGTTGAGCTCTTCAAACAACACCGCGACAACTCACCATGTCTTCATACTTCTCATCCCTCGCGTCTTCCACTACAATCTCGAATTTAGGAACCCGCCTCAACAGCCTCCGCCGTGCAATCACCTCCGGCGAAGAAGCAGACGACCCCGACAACGAGGACAGCTCGCACATCTCCAACGTACTCAGAGCCTACTACACAGAGAAAGGCAAGCCATACCCCGAATGGCTCCCTCCAGACCCCAAAACACCCGTCCCCCAGCCCCGACTGGTCGCTACCCAGGCCTCGCTCCAACAAGGGAATAGCCCGTACGGCCAGCCGGCGGCAGCACAGCTTTCAGCTCGTGGAGGCGGCCTCGGCGATTTATGGGGGGAGTCGGGCGGCGGTTCGCAACCAGCGGCGTCGCAAACGTCGAGTCTGCGAAGCCACAGCGGTGCTCGGACTCCAGTTGCAGCTATCAATAACAACAATCATCTACGACCAACGCAGTCACTGACGCCGCCGCCTGGGCCTCAGTCAGTTTCGCGACGGCCGCTTCCTAGCCAGCGTGCAGGGTCATATCAGTCTACGCAGTCGGGCCCGGGGGTGTTAGAACGGGCGTCGTCTGGCGGTTCTGCACAGGACCGGCTGCGGGCTCGACTGCAGGGTGGCCTGAGCAGTAGCAGTCCGAGTCCTTCTCCGCAAGGACAGCCACCGGCTCATGGTACTTATGACGGGGGATATGGGCAGAGTTACAATGGGCCTGGACCTGGGGCCGGGGGAGGATATAAGCGGCCAGGGGGGTTGCCCAGTGGTCCGAGACCGGGTGGCCATCGTTGATTTTCTCTTCCCATCGTATTTGGCTGGTTTGCGATGGCGTGGTTGGTTCCTTTTTTCTTTTCATACTGTCATAGTTCTTCTGTCGACGCTCGTTTTATCACCTATATATACCCTTTCTGGACAATCGTATTTCTATGGAATAATTTCTTCATGGCCCTCCAAAACCAAAAAAGAAGTACCGCTATTTACGTGCGTCGTTTATTATTTGCTGTACCGTGCCACATAAAAAATGAAGCTTGCTACGCACGCAGCTCTGTCTCCCGAGCGAAAACAGGCTAAATCACGCCGGAGATCAGCTGACCGGAGGCGTTTCTCTCGGGAACCAGATCCCGAGCTGCCCAACCATGGAAAGCGGCCTTCCAGAAGAATCGCGGCATGCCGAACAGCGGGGCAGCCTCGTATTCCCCCAACGTGAACCCGGACGCCTGCCTTGATTTTGCTGAGGTACCGTGCGCTTTTACCTCAAAAGCATCTTCGGTGAAGGCCAGTCCCCGCACAGCGCCGTGCATCGGGTGAGGTGTTAAGCGGAGCAGCGACGTCCGAAACGCATGTCCGTAGAAGTCTGGCGTCTGCACGTCTGCACGTCTGCACGCACGCATGGATTCTCTGGGGGATGCGCTAGGAGCATAGTGTGTAGGCCAGTGATCAGGCATGCATGCATGGAACAGATGCAATTTCCGTGGTGAAAGCGCGAGAAGAAGCGTACTCTGGGCCCCAAGAGAACGTGGGGAAGCCTTGTCGCGGCTAATCACTGATCCGAGACGATTGGCTTCACTGTCGATGTCGATGGAGACAGCGTCCGGTTCCGTTTCTTTCCTTGTCCTCCGGTGCTAGACCCCACTAGAGCAGTGGTTGCCGCGCCATCTGCCTATACTCGTGGCAACACAGCATGCGTTGCCTGTGCCTGTATGCTCCGGGAGTGAAGTTTCGGAGTGTCAGTACCGTACGTAGTAATAGTATGCAGCGCAGGAGAATTCTACTCAAGAATCATGTCGCCGGCCAATGAGAAGCAGCCGCGGGCCCCCCGTCGCGCGAAGATCTACGCATCCTGCACTCATGATTGGCCGGCAGACCCCCTTCAATAGTCCCCAGACCCACCGTCCAGGCCAGCAGCCAATCAGCCGTTTGCAGCCTGCAAAGAGGAAGGAACATCGCGGAGCCCCGTGGGCGCCCTCCTGCCTATATAAACGCTCTGCACCGCGCCCTCCTCTCTTCCCCTCTCTCCTTCTCCCCCCAGTCCTCTCTTTCCCTTCGTCCATACCCACCATGGAGCATTCCCAGCACGTCGAGGCGGCCTACCCGGCCGACAAGGAAGACATCCTCGATGTCGACCCTGTTGATGCCAAAGACAACTCGCATGCCGTCCAGGAGGCGGCCATGAACGCCGAGATTGCTCGGCTTGAGACCGAGTCCCAGGGCTACAAGCGCCCTCGACTGGAGGTCGCCTTCTCCAACCCGGCCACCTTCACCTACCTGCTGGTGGGCTTCGCTTCCATGGGCGGTCTGCTGTCCGGTCTGGACCAGTCCCTCATCAGTGGCGCCAACATCGACCTGCCGTCTGATCTGAACCTGTCCTCGAATCAGGCCAGTCTGGTCAACAGCGGCATGCCCCTGGGTGCCGTTGCAGGTGCTCTGATCCTGTCTCCGTCAAATGAGTATCTCGGCCGTAAAAACTCCATTATCCTGTCCTGTGTTCTGTACACCATTGGCGCTGCCCTCGAGGCAGGCGCCATCAACTTCGGTATGATCTTCGCTGGCCGGTTCGTGCTCGGAACGGGCGTCGGTCTGGAAGGTGGCACTGTCCCTATCTATGTTGCGGAGAGTATCTCGTCCAGACTTCGAGGAAACCTGGTATCGCTATACCAATTCAATATCGCCTTAGGCGAAATTCTCGGCTACGCCGTGGCTGCCATCTTCATCGGCGTCGAGGGCAATTGGCGGTATATCCTAGGCTCGTCTCTGGTCTTCTCCACTATCATGTTGGTCGGCATGCTCTTCTTGCCAGAAAGCCCTCGTTATCTCATGCTCAAGGGCCGTGAGAAAGAGGCCTTTCAGGTCTGGAAGAAGGTCCGCGGGTTTGACTCGTACGAGTCCAAAGCAGAGTTCCTGGGTATGCGGGAAACCGTCAATATTGAAAACCAAGAGCAAGCCAGCACCGGCAAATACCCCTGGATGGACTTCTTCACCAACCCGCGTGCTCGCCGCGCCCTGGTTTATGCCAACATCATGGTTTTCCTTGGCCAGTTCACCGGCGTCAATGCTGTCATGTACTACATGAGCACGCTGATGGAAGGAATTGGCTTCACCCCGAAGAACGCCGTCTTCATGTCTCTTGTCGGTGGAGGTGCACTGATGCTCGGCACAATCCCCGCCGTCCTCTACATGGAAAGATTTGGCCGTCGTTACTGGGCCAATACCATGCTCCCAGGATTCTTCATCGGTCTCGTCTTCGTTGGCGCCGGCTACCAGGTCCCGTATGATGCGAACCGCCAACTCGCCATGGGCCTGTATCTAACCGGTATCATTCTGTACATGGGCTTCTTCGGCTCCTACGCCTGCCTCACCTGGGTCATCCCCGCAGAGGTCTATCCGACGTACCTGCGACACTACGGCATGACCACGTCCGACGCCAATCTCTTCCTGTGCAGTTTCATCGTGACGTACAACTTCACGCGCATGATGAGCTCCATGACGCGCATTGGTCTGACGCTCGGCTTCTACGGTGGCATTGCCGTGCTCGGCTGGATCTATCAGATTTTGTTTATGCCCGAAACGAAGAACAAGAGTCTCGAGGAGATTGATGAGCTGTTCAGCAAGCCAACCTCGGTTATCGTCAAGCAGAATATCAAGAATACCGTGCAGGTGATGCGGGACTTGAGCCGGCTACGGCTAAGAAAGGTCTTTTGGCCGGAAAACTAGGCCATGCTCTGAGGGTGATGTATATTTCTATATAGCTATACATATAAACTTTGTCTAGTAGAAATTAACATATGTTGGAAACAATGTCGTATGATGGATTATGTATGTATATAACTATTTATGCAAATTAGTAATAGCAAATCTGGTTCAGCCCACCTCGAACAAATGTCCAATACAAGATGAATGACCAATGAAGAAGGAAAATCGTTACGCCGGTCAAATGTTGACATAAACAAAAAAGGAAAAAAAAAAAAAAAAAAAAAAAAAAGAATAAAATAGAGCCCAACACATTCGGAATCACATGTACCCGTTGTTTGTGTCGTTTGGGCAATTAATAAGTAGTAGACGCAGTTCTTTCAAAGACATGATGCATACATATCATTGATCGCAATGGGGGAGACAGAGAAAGGAGAAGAGAAACAAAGAAACAAGAAAATTGTATAAATAAAACATCTCAGAATAGAAACATTTCCGCCGGCATGATCGGCCTCATATGCTCATTGGACCATTATTTTGCCATCACATCAACATACCCTCGACCCTTCTTCTTACTCTTGACAGTACCGCCCTTGCGTGCCTGCGGCGCCCCGAGCAGGTCGTCGATTGAACTGGCGTTGCTTAGAGAAGTCGTCGATGGCCGCGGCGGCTGCTGCATGCTGGGGCCTGGGGGTGCAGCAGCAGTCGAAGATACAGAGCGCGGCATTCCATTAGGAGGAGCATTGAGAGCCGGGCTTGTACCCAACGGCGATACGCTGGGACCCGCCCCCGTTGATGGGCGACTGTCTGGTGTGGTCCCCATCTGGGATATAGACGGGGGACGCTGGAGAACAGGAGGTCCGGAAGTTGTGCTGCTGGCACTCACTGATCTGCTCTGTGGGAGAGGACCTTTGGGAGGTGGCGGGGTCGCTCGTGCAGATGCAGTAGCACTATTCGGGTCTTTCTTGTTGACCCATTTCTTCAGTTCGGGATCGTAGTAGAATGAATTCTCTTCACCCAGCTTGGCTCGAATAGGCCCGCCACCAGACGATTCTCCATCCTTTTTGCCTCCCCACCAGCCGCCAAACCAGCCTTTCTTCTGGGACGCAGGTCGTGCTGCTGTTCGATTGGTTAGCATTGTGCGTCACGTCTGATTCGGCAGGAGCAAGTTGCTGCTTGTATAGGATAATAAACATACCATCTGCTTCTGCAGCCTTGCGAAATGCGTCATCCGCTTCTCGGTCACGTTTAGCTTTCTCCGCCTTTTGTATTGCTGCAGCTCGGGCAGCTAAATCGTCTTCGTCATCGTCCATGAATGATTTCTTTTTGGGCTTGATTTCGCTTTCGTCCTCCTCATCTGCAGCTCCATCAGTGGCAACCCCCATAGTCGGCTCATACGACGGCGGTTGGTAAGACGTCATGCTCGGCGGCTCATACCCACCATAATGTGGGATTTCTGGCTCTGCAGGTGCGTCTTTGAGCTCGGCGAGTGGCTGGCCGAATCGCTCCGGTGAAGCTTGCAGCCCATTTGTGAGAGCCGACTCTTGAGAAGCCACTGGATAAGGATGTTGCGGTTGCGCAGGCAGATCTTCTTCTACAGGTGCAAGAGGAGTATAAGAAGATTGAGGGGGAGTGGAATGGTAATGGTGCGAAGTTGGCGAACCATAAATGTTGGCCGACGCGAAATGATACGGACTGGAAGAGTCAATTGGTGTGGCGAGCTCTTGCGAGCCTTGCCTCGGGTGGTAATTCACGCCAATAGACGGCGACCTTTGAGAATCCATAGAAGATCGTCCGCGATATTGTTCAGGCGATGAACTGGGAGCAAATTGATTTGCAGGTGCGTACCGAGAGAATGCATTCGACGCTGGTTGGGCCGCTGGATATGAACCATATGTTTCAGAGACTGAAGGTGGCCGACTGATAGTGGCCGCCTCTGTGACCTTTGCAAACGGCCCGACATCGGCATCCATATTAGAGCCATTGGAAGCCCCATCACTTTCATCCCCGGCTACGAAGCTGCTGAACCTCGCCCACATAGATCCAGAGACCTTTTCCATATTTGGCTTGGACATCCATGACGAGTTACCGTCACTGGGAGCCTGTTTAAGACTTGTTGCGAATTCGTCTATTTCAACAAACAGACGTTGATGGTAGTACGGGGAAGGTTTAGTAGAAGCTTTAAGGACGCTCCCGATAGCCTCGCAGTATTGCATGGCTTCGCTCTTGAAGCCCTTATCGGCCAGAACATAGGCGTGTTGCAATTTATATGCCTGCAAATATGGCAGAGCAGCTGTTGTGGTACCAGCCAAGACGGTTGTTGCGAACTCGTACACCTCAGTCAGAGCAATCGCATCTTCGTCGTGGAAGAACGTAGAAGGGAACCTTAGGTGATCTGTACCTAAAAGGACAACTGAAGATTGCGGATCGTCGGCTCCGCCAAAGATTGGTCGTTGTGAAAAGGCCTTTGCAAACAATAGGCATACATGCGATGCTTCAATCCGGCCATATGATGCTAGCAATTGACCCATAGCAGACAAAGCTTGGTGATCGTCGGGGCTGCGATTGTTCAGAATCAATCCAAGAGTCTCGCGCCACCTGTCCAAGCCATCCACAGTATTCTTGGAAACCCCCTGGCCTTCTCTACTGACCATTTGCAGCCCAAGCCTAGCAGAAGGAGGAACGAGCTCATCGATACTTTCGTCGATATTTCCAGAGATGATTGCATACAAAGCAGACAAAGATTCAATGTTTTCTCCGGCAGAACGAACTTGTCTTCTCACAAACTCCTGCACCACCTGCTTCCAAAGTGCTTTGTCTAGAGTTGAAGATAAGATCATTGCATGACCCCACAAGTGATTATCCACTGCTCGCCAAACAGCCTTTTCCCGATTTCCAATGAGGAGGTCATTCTTGATCAACCCAAGAATACTGGAGGAAACAGGCTCTGGTGATAGAGAGCCGTCGGCAGGTTGGTATAGTCCGGATGCCGCAGCAGAATCAAACGTGTGATCTTGATTGGTCGAATCCAGTCCAGGTGAAATAATCCCTCTTAATGATTTTTGAATGTCATCTGACCCCTCCAAGGAACCGTCATTTTCGACTAAAACCCTCAACAACTTCCAAAGAAGGATTTTCTCATCGTGTCGCTTGTGCCCGTCAGGTTCTAACTGCAGTGATGATGGGACGCCCTCGTTCTCTAGAGCGGCAACCCGGCTCGATAACCAAGCGATCACGTCTTTCTTCTTGGACTTTACCTTAAGAGGACCAGGATATTGTACAATATCTCCCTCGGAAGGAAAAACATGTTTGAACTGGCGCACCTTCGCGCCACCCGGAGCAGGCTGAATCATAGGATTCATCTGACCAGCAGTATAACGCGGAATATATTGAGGGAAACATGAGGATACCATTCCACCAAAGCTAAACTTAAACACTGGGGCTCCTTTCCACCTCTGTAAGGGATCCAGTTCCTGTCCGTCTGTGGGTGGTATGAAGGTGAGGTCTGGAATCTCTCTAGAAGTCGCAGCTACTGACGTGATAGTATAGGTGTTCGAGATCTTGCTTGGAGAACTAGGAGCATGTACAGAAGCAGGTCGTTGAACCGGTTCCGTCGTAGTTTGAACGGTGTTGATTCCGAAAAATTGCTTCCCTGGAGACTGAGTCTGTGATCTTCTTGGCGGTGCAAATCCAATATCACTTGGGCGAGTTGGTATGTTGGATGGACCAGAACCTACACCGGAAAGGTAGGGAGATTCAGTTGAGGAGCGTCGAGATGGCTCGTGGGAGAACCCGGGGGTATATGAATTCTGTTGTGTGCTGAAAGGAGGCATCGAGGATTGAGCCTCCAAAGTGATATTTGTTCCTGCTTCGGCTGCTGGTTGAGCTGAAGGAACGGAGAATGATCCTCGAGTGTGGTTGGTAATATTCGGATGTGGAATTGAGGGTGGTCCGGAGGAAGTCGAGGGCCGCTGCTGCTGTTGTTGGGTTTCATAGGCCATTTTTTCATGATGTGCAAGAGGACTTGACGTGCGCGGCTGAAACGGAAGGTTTGGAGGTTGCGACACATAACGTTGTCGTACATTCGATGGAGCATTGGCGGCATTGGAGGCGGACGGTGCTGGAGAGTAGCGTGAATACACTGGTGATTTGCTTGAAGTACTCGGTGGCTTTGGAGAATAGCGAGGACCAATGCCCGGCCCAGCCTGGGGAGCAGGCACGGCGAGATTAGCATACGGGCCAACACGTTCCGGATTCTGGAGTTGTTCTTGGTATACATTGCTGGCGGCATGCTGCACTGCCGGCAGAGGTGGCACGGATGATCCGGCTACAGACTCATTTGTAATCGGGACGTTAGAAGCCACTGCAGGTGAAGGAACATATCCACTAGTGCGACTAGCGGGACGAGGTTTCGGAGCGGGAGCAGGAAGTTCTTCAAAAAAGTTCTTGGGTGCAGGAGGGGCATTGCTCGCAGGTTGCAAAATGTCTGTTTGTAGTTGTGCAGAATTAACGGCTGGCGCCGACATCGACGTAGGAATGCTACTAGTTCGCGGAGGCGGTGGTATTATAGCCGAGGACGGAGGAGGCACTATCTTACGTGCTGCTGGTCGTCGTGAGCGCCCCAATGACTCAGGAAGATCATAGGGAGATTTGTATCCCTCTCGCGCTTGGCCCACAAAGCTTTGCGCCGTAGCCTCGTCGGACTGCTGTTTAGGTGTTCCAAATGGTGCTGCTGTTTGCGCTGACACGGGAGCGTACGGATTAGGGAGTCCCTGAAACAATTCAGATGAAGATGGCTGGTGTGGAGCATATGGATTCGAATGATTTAAAGTTGTTGCTGACTGGGAAATTGGGTGTTGCGGCCAATGTTCAGCTGCTGTGGAACCATTGGGCAGGTTCAGTTCTTCCGGTTCCTGCGCTTGTGGCTGCGCCTGGAGAGAAGTACCATCTTCCAAAAGCAAATCGTCGTCGTCGTCGTCCAACTCTGCTTGCCACCTTGCCGCGAGATCTTCTTCGTCGATTTTTTCTGGAGCCGCAGCTGCAGTCTCAATGGGCGAATCTGGGATACCGGCGTCAAAACCACCTAGGACATCTTGCGTACTTTTTCGAGTAAGTGTGGGTACGTCGGTGTTCAAGGCATCTGTTGCAGTGGTAGATGCGAAGAAGTCGTCGCCTGCATCGTCATCATCAAAAAAATTATCGAGGCGAGAGGATTTATCTTGAATCGCAGGATCTGGTTGATCATACGATCCGCTTTCGACTAATGGAACTCCTTCTTCGTAACGGGACTCGGCTTCCGGGGGAACATAGATTGGCTTTGTCTGGGTTTTCAATTGATCAAAAAATTCTTCTTCACCATCTTCTGCAATCTCTTCTTCCCAAAAGCTATTAGTCTTTTGATCCAAGTCCAAGTTGGGAACTGGATGTGGCTCTTCTTGCTGCTCGGTCTGTAAAGCCTCGAGCGCGTCAAGTTGCTTGCCTACTAATGAGGCATGGTCAATAGTTTCGAGTCCATTCTCCATCGGGGGAAAAGAGTTTGTTCGCGCAGCGATGTCTTCTCGAGAAAATACATCCTGAGACTTTAAATCCCATGCATCATCGGTCTCTTCGCCCCAGTTAATATCGTGTGGGTTGCTCGTTTCAGGTAGTGTGTCTGTTGCTGTATGCGATGGAGCGGAGGAGTCAGCATGCGTATCGGACGTAGGAATTTCATTCGGCCCGTCGTTCAAGACATCATTCGAGTTTGTGGGCGGCTTTTGCGTCGTTATAGCGCCGACGGAAGCTTGATCGATTTGAGATGGCGGTTCCATTGTATGGACTGAAATCGACTCTGGCTCTACCGATGTATCCGGCGCGTCTTCAGGCCTAAGGGCCGGATTCCAAGAGTGTGTCGCTAAATTATCAGGGAAGTGCGACATCGTGTCTGCCATATCGGCAAAATGCGAAAACAAAAATTAAACTGTTCAGAATCAGCACATCTGTCGTGGGGAGTGCATGAATCTCTCAGGGGCCAAGTGGCCAGTAGCAGGGGGCGGTTTTCAGACGTACACGTATAGTACATAGATGGCAAAGCAAAATAGGCCGGAGAAAGGAGAAAAAGATAAGGGTGTTCAAGATCCGGCCTACGGGAGCTCGACCAGGGCTGTCTGAAGCATCCTGGAATAAACACCTGATATGAGACAGAAAGAGAAAGAGAAGATACAGGAAGTTTGCTGTCGGCACGGCACTGACGCTATCTTCTGCGGTGGGACTGTTGCGGGAAGGACCGACCTGGCGCTTGCTGCCTGAGGCACTGATGTCATGATCCTCGTGCTTGTGTGTGCTGGGACCAGGACTACAACGACGATTTGTAGAATATAGAATATTAAATATACCAATGAAAAGCCATAGTCACCGTCTTCGTTCTGAACTGCCTACTTAAGTAAATTACCCCAAGAAACAGCCAGTCGAATAGGCATTGATTGGAAAGAACCAGAGTTGTTCACAAAGCAGCGGCCGGAATACGTAGTTGCTAATGATTGCTGGAGATAATGCAATGAGTACCTAGATATACAGATGGCAAGTGACCTGGCCCTTCATAAGACAAACCGCAAATCTGATATTATCTCGACTAGCGACGACATCGAGCTATTGGAAACGTGGACAGAAAGCTAGTGGCGGCCCATCGAATCATGTGATTCGTCATCCTGCTCTCCGTCTTAGGCCGCCATTGCGAGGTAAGTTAACCACCTCGATATTCCACATTTGTTATAGAGATCTCCCTTTGCAGGCAGAGGGTCATCAGCCGCCGCTCCTGCAACTACTCCACTGAACCTTCTTTCGTTCTTCTTTCATACTCTTCTTTTTAATCTGCGTCACTGGCACCAGAAATATCTTGGGACGCGCGGCTACGCAACCCGACTATATACGCACTGACCTGATATGAATTACTGCTTCACTCACAGGGGCTTGCTGTGGCTGCTCCTCCACTAATACATTGTGTACTCTAACCAAAATCCGCGAACATGTCACTCTCTGCAGAGTACCTCCACGGTATTGACCATTCAGAACCCCCTTCCGACGATGACTTGGACCTTGAAGAGCTAGACCCCGAGGCAGCTGGATATCACCAAGGGCCGCGGGCGTCGCGGGACCACAATAGGCAAGCAAATAGTTATGGAGCTCGGATAGCCCTTCGAAATCTGCGAATCCGCAATAAGAATCGGTTATGGAGCCGAGATTCGACGGGACGTCATCAGGCAGCAGAAAACGATCTTGACAGTTTGTTGGATGACCGGGATGATGTAGCGTTCAACCAGCATGAAGACGACGCCCCTCTATTGAGCGGATCGAGAAGGGCGGACACTTCTTTTGACGATCGTCGTTCCGCCAAATCTCGACTCCCCAGTTTTCGCTCTACAAATGCCTCATCGCGACCAACCGAAGAGTCGACCTCTGCCCGCGAAGTCTTGGTAGGCCAGACACAGCATGTGAAGTACCCTGCAAATGCAGTGTCTAATGCCAAATACACACCTTGGAGCTTTCTTCCTCGTACCTTGTACAACGAATTCTCTTTTTTCTTCAACATGTACTTTCTGTTGGTGGCTCTTTCACAGGTTATACCTGTCCTTCGGATCGGCTATATGTCATCATATATCGCTCCGCTGGCTTTTGTTGTTACTATATCATTGGGTAAAGAAGCTTGGGACGATATTGGCCGAAGAAGAAGGGACGCCGAAGCCAATGCAGAGGAATTTACCGTCCTATCGTTTGGCCCACCAGCTGGTGGGAACTCACGCGGTAAAGCGAGAAGCGTGATCGATTCCACACTTGGGGATGGCGTTTACGAGGTTACGAAAAAGTCGCGAGATCTCAAGGTCGGAGAAGTTTTGAAGATCAAAAAAGACCAGCGGCTACCTGCAGACGTCGTCATATTGAAAAGCACGTTGACAGAGTCATCTGTGCAGATGCGGCAATCGGAGGCAGTCGAGGCATCTCAAAGTACAGAAATAGATCTTCTCGAAACAAGTTCAGAGAACCCTGGACTAGATGATGTACGCGCAACAGTAGAGGGTGCTGAAGGACCGGTTCAAGCCAGTGGCACGAGTGATACCTTCATACGAACCGATCAACTTGATGGCGAGACCGATTGGAAACTTCGACTTCCTGCAGCACTTACTCAGACGCTGGCTCTGCACGATTTCAAACGCTTAAAAGTCCACGCCAGTGCTCCAGATAAGCGTATCAATGAATTTGTCGGTAAAATTGAGTTACTTCCTCCTCGCTATAGCTCATACGACCCTCCTGTCAACAAAACTACAGCTCCAAGCAACGATGCCTCCAATGACGTAGAGGATATCTCCGCTGACGTCGAATCTGCCCCTTTAAGCATCGATAACACTGCCTGGGCCAATACTGTTCTAGCATCGAATACACTAACACTCGCTGTCATCATATATACTGGCCCCCAAACTCGGTCTGCTATGTCTACATCACCTTCAAGGTCCAAGATTGGTCTACTCGAATATGAAATCAACAACCTCACGAAAATACTGTGTGCATTGACTCTCTTACTGTCAATAGTTCTCGTAGCACTTGAAGGTTTCCAGCCAACGAACGACAAAAAGTGGTATGTCGCCATCATGATATATCTGATTTTATATTCGACCATTATTCCCATGAGCTTGCGCGTCAATCTCGACATGGCAAAAACGATATATGGTCGTTTCATAGAACGCGATAAGGATATCCCTGGTACTGTTGTCAGAACGAGCACGATACCCGAAGATTTAGGTCGTATTGAGTATCTTCTTTCAGATAAAACCGGGACTTTGACACAAAATGGTAAGTCATTGCTCTTTGAAAATGCTAGCCCGATCACTTACAATATTAGAAATGGAACTGAAAAAAATACATGTTGGAACCGTTTCGTATGCCAATGAAGCCATGGAGGAAGTCGCATCGTATATTAAACAAGGGTTTTCTCTCTCTGAGGGCAGCCACCAATCGCTCATTACCCCATCGACAGTTTTTGGGGCCCAAGCTGGCACCGGTGCTGCGACCCGAACTAGAAGAGAAATTGGTACTCGAGTACGTGATCTGATACTAGCTCTAGCTCTGTGCCACAATGTTACTCCAACAACGGAAGAGGAGGATGGATGCAGAGTCACCAATTATCAAGCTTCGTCTCCCGATGAGATTGCAATCGTTAAATATACTGAAGAAGTCGGACTCCGCGTGGCTTATCGTGACCGTAAATCGATTCTGCTCGAGTCGACAAACACAAACCAAGTCGTTGTCCGCGTCCGGATTTTAGACGTGTTTCCCTTCACATCTGAGAGTAAACGAATGGGCATTATTGTCAAATTTGACCATGTCACGGACGCCACAAGTTCAGAGGATGGTTCCGAAATATGGTTTTACCAAAAAGGAGCAGACACAGTTATGTCTTCAATTGTCGCAGCAAATGATTGGTTGGATGAAGAAACATCTAACATGGCAAGAGAAGGGCTGCGCACGCTAGTTGTTGGTCGGCGAAAGTTATCTGACACGCAGTATGAACACTTTACAGGTGCATACAAGGAAGCCTCGATGGCGCTTCAAGACCGGGACAACGGCATGGCCAAAGTCATCGGCGAGTTTCTGGAACGTGACCTGGAGCTCTTGGGGGTTACTGGGGTAGAAGATCGTCTTCAGCGAGATGTGAAACCATCTCTTGAGTTGCTTCGTAACGCTGGAGTCAGAGTCTGGATGTTGACAGGAGACAAAGTCGAAACAGCACGATGTGTAGCAATCTCAGCTAAACTTGTTGCTCGTGGACAGTATATACACACTGTTTCCAAATTAATAGACAAGTCGGCAGCTCTAGAGATACTGGATTTCCTTCGCCATAAGACTGACGCTTGTCTACTGATAGACGGTGAATCTCTATCTCTCATGCTCGGCCAGTTTCGAACCGCTTTTATCTCGGTCGCAGTTAACCTACCTGCCGTTGTTGCTTGTCGATGCTCTCCAACTCAAAAGGCTGAAGTTGCAGAACTGATTAGGCACCATACCAAGAAAAGAGTTTGTTGTATTGGCGATGGCGGTAACGATGTCTCGATGATCCAGGCTGCAGATGTGGGAATTGGCATTGTCGGTAAGGAAGGTCGACAGGCATCGTTGGCTGCCGACTTCAGTATCACGCAGTTCCACCATATTACCAAGCTACTAGTTTGGCATGGACGTAACTCATACAAACGATCGGCCAAATTAGGGCAGTTTATCATGCATCGCGGTCTGATCATCAGTGCGTGTCAGACGATGTACAGTATTGCCAGCCATTTCGATCCAAAGGGCCTTTTCATCAACTGGTTGATGGTTGGCTATGCAACTGTATACACAAACGCGCCTGTATTCTCTCTCGTTCTCGATAAAGATGTTGACGAGGAACTGGCGAATCTATACCCCGAGCTATACAAGGAGCTGAAGACTGGTCGCAGCTTGAGCTACCAGTCTTTCTTTGGTTGGGTTCTGATTTCGGTTTATCAGGGTGCAGTTATTCAAGGCTTGTCTCAACTTCTGTTGGACGCAACTACTGGAGACCGTCTTATTAGCGTGTCATTTACTGCTCTGGTCCTGAACGAACTCATCATGGTTGCCATAGCTGTGACAACGTGGCACCCAATAATGATATTCTGTATCATCGGGACGGCGTTGGTATACGCAGCCAGTGTCCCATTTCTGGGCGACTACTTTGACTTGGCATATATCATCACCCTTGACTGGCTGTGGCGCGTGGTTGCTGTGTGCACTGTTTCTGTGGTGCCTGTGTGGGTTGGCAAGGTCATACACCGATCCTGGAAACCTCCTAGCTACCGCAAAGTTCAGGGATAGTGTATTGTATACTTGTATATCTAGAATTTTCTTTTTATATAATCTTTGTTTGGATACATATTTTCGAATTATAGGCATTTTGAGTGTCTGCCAATACAATACATACTACGTAGTACTAACTTAGCTGTTGTCGATAAACATGGTAGAAGCTAGTCCGTGATTGGCAACCGCAGCGATAAGATTCCCGGATTACGTCGTGACCTCCGCAGCTGATCCGTAGGCATCCATCAATCTTTGCTTCTTTCGTCCCTCACTCTCACAACAATCAGATGAATTTCGCCTTACAAGCCGATGGTCCGTGGCGATCCAGCTTTCCATCTATTCCTTTTCGCTGCTGCCAGACATAGATAAGATATCTTCAGCATGACAGGCTCCGGTCCGAAGCTAACCCCGCCGCCCTCGCCGCCGTCTCCGTCGGCTTCATTCTACGATATCAGCGACGATGAAGAAGACGAGTACAATACCATTGCCCACTCCAGCTCGGGGAGAGGCGTGAAGCTTCTTTTCTCGAAAAGCAAAGTATTTCAATTCCATGCAGAAAGCGACCGAAGAGATGCAAGTCTGATTTTGTCAAATGAATTATTTAGGTGTACATCCACCCTACTCCGTCGTCGAAAGACAATATTCCCGGTTTTATTGCGCTCTTACAACAAAAGCCTGTGACTGTCGCTCCACCTCATAACCCAACAGACCCCTCTTCCAACTCTTCTCAACACCCTGATGCTTCCTCCTACCTCCTCGCGTGGGTGCCCGAGTCCGCCATGGGTGACGCCTACAGCACCTACGTAAAAGTCGACCTCGCCGAAGACGAGTCCCCGCCGCGACAGACCTATCTCGTGCCAGCGCTTCCTACGGTGACATCATATCAAGATACGATTGGCATGTATGCCTTTGCAGTTCCTCTTTCCGAGATATATTCTCTATGGGTGCGTCCACCAAGCCTTGGCTGGTGGTATGGAAGTCTGGTTATATGTACAAAATCGGGGGACAACTTTCCGGCTTTATTTTTCCACGACAATGAATGCGAGTCAACTATTTTGCAGAAGCGAAGGAGAACTCGGGAAAGCTTCGATCCTTTTGCAGACGATGGCAGCATGTTTTGGGGCGGCGATGAAGTTCTGCGGTGGGTGAGGCGGTACGCGGATGTTCAACGAGCCGGAGCAGATCCGAGCAAGTATCTCATTAATCCATCTGACGAAGATAAACTATCATTTGGTCACTCGCTCGGCTTGAAATCAGATAACGCTCAAGCCACATCTTCGAAACAAGCACCTCGTGATGCCTCCATGGACCCTTTAACAAAGGCGCTGAAAGAGACGCGGTGGAAAGTATTGGAAGGGCTCAGCCGGATAACGACCTTCACCAGGCGCACTGCAAACGACATTGCCGAAAATTCGATGATCCCAACGCAAGTACGACGGTTGATGAAGAATCCTGAGATACAAACGCTGCAGGATGAGTTCGATAGTGCCAGGATATACCTCGCTCGATGGGCAATGAATATCGCAGAACAAAGCGAACGGGAAAGGAACCAACGCATCTGGACTGCTCAAGATGTGCTCGGATCAGAGGATAGTTCTGTCGGAGAATTCGAAATTCTGGATCTAGAGACGGGGACAAGGAGTATTCAAGAACGTCGGAATACAGTGACTATCAAGGAATGGAATAGCTGGTTCAATAGCCACGACGGCCGTTTGCAAATCACCATCGATGAGGTCAAAGAAAGGATTTTCCATGGCGGTTTGGACCCAAATGACGGCGTCCGAAAAGAGGCTTGGCTCTTTTTACTAGAAGTATACTCGTGGGATAGTAGCGAGGATGAACGGAGGGCTGTCATGAACTCCCGCAGGGATCAATACGTGAGGTTGAAAGGTGCATGGTGGGAGAGGATGGTCGATGGAGACGCTTCGAGTGAAGAATATGAATCCTGGAAGGAACAAAAAGCACGGATAGGTATGACGGTCAATCATTTAAGTGTTTTCCATACTTTACTGACAACTATATGCATGAACAGAAAAGGACGTTCATCGCACAGATCGGAATATTCCTCTCTTTTCTGGAGAAGACATCCCTCATCCCGACCCAGACTCGCCGTTTGCCGATGCTGGCACAAATGTTCACCTTGAACAAATGAAGGATATGCTTTTGACCTACCACGAGTATAACCCTGGACTTGGCTATGTTCAAGGCATGAGTGACTTACTTGCACCGATTTATGCTGTCATGCAGGATGACGCCGTGGCTTTTTGGGGGTTTGTCGGATTCATGGAGAGAATGGTATGCCTAATACAGTTGAAGAAGATTTGCTCTCCTCTCCATCATCCAAGGCTAACGAGAACTAGGAACGAAACTTCCTCCGCGATCAATCAGGCATGCGTGCCCAACTGCTGACATTGGACCATCTCGTTCAACTTATGGATCCACAGCTCTACCTTCATCTTCAGTCCGCCGATAGCACCAACTTCTTCTTTTTTTTTCGTATGCTGTTGGTCTGGTACAAACGAGAGTTCATATGGGGCGATGTTCTCAGACTGTGGGAAACGTTGTGGACGAATTATTTATCCAGTAGCTTCCACTTATTCATCGCGCTGGCGATTCTGGAGAAGCACCGGGATGTTATCATGGACCATTTGAAACACTTTGATGAGGTGTTGAAATACAGTACGTATTGTAGTTTGTCTTTCAGAATTAACTTTCCCGCTAACGCATTTGAAAACAGTCAACGAACTCTCAAATACAATGGAGCTCATGCCTATTCTTACACGCGCAGAATCACTCTTCCGTCGCTTCGAGCGTGTGGTACAAGCAGTCGACAAGAAGAACAACTTCCCGGAGCCCGGAAGCATAGGTCAGAGAGAATCCCGCTCGAATCCACAAAATGGAAAGGGCAAGGGAAGGTCTCCGTCGGCTTCAGCCCAATCGATGAACGGAGGTAAAAAGGAGAAGGTTATATCTCCGGAGCTTCGTCAGCTATTGAGTCGCAAAAATATAACGATGAGCTCGTTAAATAGCCAGTTGGATGATTCTGCGCCGGAGATTGCCGCAAGATCGTAACGAGAAAGTAAAGTTTTCTATATTTTCGCCTCTCGTGGCTCTTGATTTCTATATATCAAGCATCGTTTCTGTATACAGCTGGATTGGCGATTACGGTGGATCGGAAGGGCTACTCATTTATATTTCGTGGGCAGGCGTTCAGGGATAGTAAGGTAAGGTTCCGCATTATGTTAGCAACACAGTCTATATGAATGTTACGACCATATATTATATTGAGATTCCATAAAACTGCATTATGGTTATTGAAATGATCATGCCTCATAGCTGTAGAGAGAAATTAAGCCCATAAAGCAAATGCAAACAGTAAGAGATATCATGCAAAGCAAAAGACCCGCCCCCGAACGATAAACATAACCAAAATCATAAACGTCATGAACACCACCGCTCAATAGGATAGAAAAAGTCACATAAAATACCATCCCTCTCCATTCTGAGCAATTTAAAACTTGGTCGGAATGAAGTGGCTGGAATCACTCTCTTGCTGCGAGAAACTCTGATTAAACGCAGCCAGTCCAGCAACTATAGCAACAGCCATGAATGCCACTGAGACCAGGGACCAGATGACACCCCAGCACTGCGAGGAACCACCGTATCGCTTGGCGAAAACGCTGGCATCGGAGGTGTTGACTTTGCGGAGGATCAGGTCGTCGCAGATATCCCAGGCACTGTATAGGCAGGACATGACACCGATGAATAACTGCCATAACACAATCAGATTAGTGTTCAAGAACGGAGACGACAAAAACATCAGTAGTGTTCTACTTACCACAAGAAATCTCAGAGCCTCGGCATGGTCAATAAACCAAAACCCAATCAACAATCCCACCGCCAGCAAAATTGTCCCAATAGTTAGCCAATCTTTCCGCGCCCACCAAAGGGTGAGCAAGAAGCAGACACCCAGCACGATACTGGCGACTTTGCTAGCCACGATATCAAAGCCACAAAAGATTAGCAATGCGCCGATCAGCGACGAGCCCAGGTATCCAGCTGGCAAAGTAATTGCGCTGGAGCCCCCCACCATATGCGTTACTCCGCCTTCATGGGGATCCAGGGAGATAGACTTGACACGGCCGCCCGTGCAGACGGCGGTAATGGCGTGGCCAAACTCGTGGAAGGCTATGACTAGCATCTGTTTTGTTTGGATTGTCGGGTCAGTCAGAGTGCAATCGGCGGGGCCATCAAAGTGTAAACAAAATGTGTATATGACGGAAACCATACCTTAAAGGGCCACAGTGACCATCGAACGTAGGGAAGATTCCATAACAAGGCGATTACAACGACATATACGGCGATAACGCCCAGGGTGACGGCCTGGGTATGGTTGACATGGGTCAGACTGCGACGAAGGAGTATATCGTGATGATCTGACGGTATTGGCGCCATGGCCGGGGAGGTGTGTGGTTTTGCTTTGTTTGTGGTATTTATTTTGTTTCGTTTCCGTCGCAGGGAAGAGATAATTGTTCGTAAAAACTATTGTTCGAGGCCTGGACTCATATATAGAGAGAGGATGGAGATTGTTTCACCTTTGAGATGGGTGGAGCACAGAACCAGGGAGGCACCGTCAGTCGATCAGCCCTGCGCCTCCAATCAAAGTTAGATTCTCACCTGTGGCTGAGCTATCCCCACATGCCGCCAGGTCAACCAATAGAAATTGTGGCTTGGCAGGTTTACGATGTATGATTGGCTGCTATTTTCATTTGGGTACGTGGCGGGCTGCGTCAGTCTGTACATAGGTACATAGTACCGTAGTGACATATCGGGTTAGGCCGTGTTGCATATCAAGCTAGCCGTTTAACTTCTGATAGAAAAGAAGGGATGAATAAATAGGCTGTATAATTATGAGCTTAGTTCTATTCGCTTACATGAGGTTTAGAGTGGGTAATTTGTAGTATATAGTTAATTATATGTATTCTATATAGAGATATATAGATACAAAGAATACAGGATATACGGAGTGGACCAAAAGTTAATCTCTAGTTACCCAGTATGGGGCTTGGAATCATGACTTGGGCGTAAGCTACAATGCATACGATATCGTATTATTTGAAGACTATATCCCAGTGATTAGAGTTTAAAGATGTGTGTCCTGGAATCAGGCTAACTTCTATACAAACCTATAAACAACAAGTCATACTATCCACTTCAAACAAGATTTACTTCAGATCTCATAGCGCTATTATCTGAATCTGTAAGTCAGTTATATCATCAATGTCTAACTAGCTAATCAAGCAACAAGCTCGACATCCTTCACAAACCCCTCGAAGCCATCCCCACCAATAGTCGCAATGGGCGCCTCAATTCCCATCTCCCTCCAAACAAACAAATCGCCATCAACACCTATTTTGGTCAAGAATTCCATTTCGTTAGGGTTGTCTTCCGTGGCTGATTGAATAGTGAGATAAGTTGCATTGCCACGACCACTCAGGCTTGCTTTCGTCCATGTATTGAGCGGCAGCGAGTAATTTAGCGTGTATGGGTTACCAGAAGCTACCAGGGTGACGTTACTGATACTACCATTTCCTGCGAGCAAAGCTGAGTCTTCTCCGGAAAAAATCACTCCAGGTTGGTCGCTACTAGGATAAATTGCGAATGAAAGAGTATAATTGCGGCCCTTGGACGATAGCGGCGTAGATAGGGAGCAAGTAGGTGTTAGAGCCAGTGCTCCGTTCGTAATTTTGCAATTTGTTTTCCCGTCGTAGCCATTGCTCGAGGAGTCCTTGATCGTAGGGTATTGAGGCTGGTTATCGAAGTTGTATGAGAAGATGATGTTTGATCTGGAAGGGATGGCTCTATCAAGACGCTGTGCTGGGACTGCAGCGTGCAAGGTACCAAAAATTGCATTGTAGTCATCTTCGACAAGGTTTCCCCCCCATTGCTTGTCTGCTAATGCTGGTAGGCCATCTCGCCAAGCATAGTATGCTTCGCTGTACACGGTCGCATTGGGCCCATCGTCATTCCAGAGGGCAGCAATGTGGCCGAGGACTCGGGGGTTGTCGCGTGGTGGATTGTTGGTGGCATTACTCGTGTCGAAGATATTTGGTGCGTATGGCCCACCACCAGGCGCACCATAAAAAATCCTGGTGATATTGAGTCGTTGGGGATAACTTCCAGAATACTTATCGACAATATAAAATGCGTCATCCGAATTGACTACATCATATCCGTTCATTATGTAGTCATAGTAAGGGTTATCTTCAAAGAATTCCCAATGTTGAATGCTGACGTTGGTAGAGATGTTATTTGTGTAGTTGCTAGATGGAGGAAACGTGCCCCAGATGCGGATTGATTTGCCAGAGTCCGAGTATATATAGTCGTTCATCGCGTTGACGAAGGTGTTGTACACACCTGCCAACGCGCTGCCTCCCAATTAGTTCTTCATGAATTCCGTCGACAAATGATAAAAAGACTCACTCCTTTGTCAATGACGCATCAACATACTCATCGGCTCCTATATGCACTATCTTGCTATAAATCCATGGTAAGAAGGTCTTCCATATAGTCCGGCACGTCGGGATTGTATCCGGGTTGCTAATATTTAACAAGGAAATATCACTTGACAATCCCAATTCGGGTTTCCATTGCGAAATCACCAATGCATGTCCCGGCATCTCCAACTCGGGCAAAATTGTCACTCCTCGAGCGGCGCATTTGTGTTGAATGTTATCGAAGTCTGCCTGTGTATAGGACTCGTTGACTCGTTTATTGAGACCAGCGACCGCGGGATCGGACGAGAGCAGGCGGAAAGCAGCGTAGAGATCGAGTTGTCGCTCCAGGGAGTAGATGTCTACATTGTTGTATAGATTATCGCTCAGGTGCAGGTGAAAGGTGTTTTGTTTATAGAAAGAAAGATACGAGCACATCTCGATCAAGAACGATGGTGGATAATAGTGCCGTCCTGCATCGAGCATAACGCCACGTGTGGCCCATCCTGGAGAGTCGATCCCAGAACCGAGAGGTAATTTATTGTTGTTAAGCGCTGCCTGTTGCAGGACAGTGCGTGTCCCCCACCAAACTCCCAGTGGACTGGCGCCAGTGATGATTAGTTCGGACTGGGTTATTGACAACATGTATCCTTCAGAGGTTGGACGGCCAGCCGCATCGAGGAAGTCGCTCGCATTACCAATTGTTAGATAGATGTACTTATCCTCTTGCGAAGGAACCTCAACGTTAACACTGATTTCAATTTCGAGATATGAAGCAAGATCTTCCGCAAACGTAGTCGCAAAATCATGTAAAGTTGGTGGAATTAGAGTTGCGCCTGCGGTATCCATGGTATAAGCATATTTAGGATCGACAATGATACCCTTGACAGTTTCAATATTGAAACTCC
Organism: Eurotiales sp. R13A2; assembly: GCA_023625935.1. Taxonomy (NCBI): domain Eukaryota; kingdom Fungi; phylum Ascomycota; class Eurotiomycetes; order Eurotiales; species Eurotiales sp. R13A2. The sequence goes on from JAMAFV010000004.1 coordinate 75,773, forward strand.
CGCCGTTGGGGGACTTGGTGAATGGGACGGTTGGAATGCCGGTCAATTCTTCTGCCCATGCTGTATTACTATACAGGCTGGACAGGGCAAAAGATGCCCATGAGATCAATGAAAAATATCGCATGTTCCTTATGCTAGGTGCATGATAATAGCCGAGTGGTGAGGAGACTTCCTTTTAAGTTATGCAGCCACTGAAGCCAGCTCATTTCTGTGACATTCCCAACAATCTGGATTGAGTAAATCGCACGGCCTGTAGATGCAAGGGTTACATGGATGTTGCATACAACGTGTATCAACAACCTTAAATATGATTAGTTTTGGCAAATCACTAGACTACCGATAATTTATTGCCACGAAATATAGTCAGTCTATAAAACATCTTTGTTCGGTGCGGGGTTGGTCTTTCGTACTCCACATGCTTTTATCCGCCTGCCCTGATAAGGGCAGACAGATATGGTAGATATCAACGATGTGATATCATGGAATAGCCTATATTAGTAGTGGGGATTTTATGGGCAGTACTACCTTCTGATTGTGACGGCTTTGTAGTATTGGAGATGGAGCAGTGACCATATCAATACATTAAAATGGTACTTGAAATGATACCTCGGGAAAGAGATTAACCATCGAGATACAAGAGATGCAACATTTAATGCTGCAGCACTCAGCGGAAGTAGCAGAAGATAGGTTAGACTGGGGAAGCACTGAAACAGTCGAGATATATGGTCAGATGACCCCCACACTAACAAGTAATGGTAGTCATTACAAGTAGCAACCCGATTCCACCCCCAGGCGCTGGTACATATCTTACTAGATAAGAAAAGCTTTATTAGAACTTTTCGCTCTTACTATCGTTGAAAGTCCCTCTTGCATAGATGCTTCAAATGAATATATATAATTTCTCAATAGAATCTTCCTTATATTAGGAAGAATAGCAAATTAAACGAATAATAAGCCCGTTGCCAGTCAGATTTCTTGAATGCTGGTTAAATCATCTACCAGGATGGCAGACTCTTCAATTACTCATCGATGGAGAAATCAGGTGACGCAGGTCCGTATGGTGTTATAAATCCAATAAAGCTAACTGTCACATACAACCCACCAGAGACAAACAAACGAGCTGGTGAGCCACATAGCATAGGTTCCAATAAAAGGTGATGAAAAGGACGCTGCTCGGCCGCAAGATAATAGTAATCTACATGCTGTGCTGCGATGCCTAGTACTAAACATGATGGGCGTATATTTGTTTGGTATCAGGGTCTGAGGCAGTATGATTTGTCAACGAGGCTGGAGATGTTATTATTTATGATCGCACAGGTCTTGCCCAAGAAGACATTGTGGTTGTGACTGTTAACTACTGTATGAGCCCTCTAGGCTACTTAGTTTATCCATATCTTGATGTTGAAAGTAATGACAACTCTTCTAGTAACTACGGTATTTAGGATATACACTTGCTGTTGAATGGGTCTACGAGGAGATCTCTAACTTTGGTGGAGATCCTCAGCGTGTTACTGTTAATGGACAGGGATCAGGGTCCGCTTGCGCTTTGGATATGATGTACAGTCCACTTTCGTCCTTCATGGTTGCTGGTGTTATTGCTGAGAGTGGAACCATTGCTTCTGTGGGACTTTCGCATCCAGACTGGGGCCACGTCATACCGCAGCAAGGACGAGTCCCTTGTCTAAGGTAATGCCTTCTTGAAGATGTATAACGTAATCTCCACTGCATACCTTTGGAAAATTAATGCTAGCCTTCATTACTGTCGCTGTTGAGCAAGCTAATTCTACCATATTGGTTAGCACTAATTACAGTAATGTTATCTGGTTCACCGAACCCCCTGAGTTCCGCCCGAACATAGATGGCTATGTTTTGCCTTATATTTATGTAAATCTTCCTAAACTAGCTACCATGCTAATATATCTGTTGAGTCTGGTAGCAACATGAACGAAGCCGGCACGACTCTCGGGACTGAGATCTCTCTGTCCACCTGACAGAGCAACTTCTCCTTCGCTCGGAGTCCTCTATGGTGATTTCATTGCACTGTTCCCCCCTAATGGCAGCCAGCGCTACTAATGCCTCCAACATCTTCTGGCAGTACAAGGCTCGTATGTCCGCTTGAGAATACACCCAAGTCTGGGTGAAGGGGGTTACCTCCTCTGATTGGCGTTACTTCTGGACCCATGCTCCATCAGGCCCTTTGTGCTTTCCACGCAGTGAATTGTACTTTGTTCTCAATGACTTGCCATAGAAATACCCTATATATGCACTGGAATGAGACCAACTTCGAAACTGAGCACACGATAGTTGCTTGCTGGCCCAATTTCATTAAGACTGGTAACCCTAACGGCATTAACCTCGCCTGCTGGCCCAATAGCACCGAGGAGACCTCTATGTTCCATAAGGACACGATATTTTGGGAAGATATGCCACGTTTCGAACACAAACATCTAGATATCTTACAACAGCAACCTATATTCGCGGCTCTCCTCGTATGATTCCTCCGTGTCAATAAAGTTACTAACAAAAGAAGCATCGGACCACTCGTACCAAAACTCATAACTCATGACAGTGTGGTCGGCATACGTGAGCAGCACACGATAGTGGCGAGACGAGCTCAGGCCATGCCATGGCTCTTGAGGTTTGGAAGTGTAGTCAGCTGTCCCATGGCTTTCAGCAAAGGTTAGCTCTGGGACTCCAAATTTCTCTTCTTTCTCTTCGTTCTCATCAAAAGAGGAAGAGGACGAGGAATATCGTTCTTCATCGACTCCATCCGATCCTATTTCGCTGTTGCTCTCCCACCCATTCTGCATCATCTCGGTTAAGTCATTGTCATAGCTTCGGTAGTGGAAAGCAAAGTGCCGATGACTTCTTACACCACGTGGTACATGGCACACGTCTGACTGCTTCTCAAACCCCTGAATTGGGCCAACAGCAACACCCAAGAGTCCCGTTAACGGGCGTTCGGCAAAAAGTTCCTGACTGGCTAGCGGGAGCATCCAGTCTATACGAAGAGCAATATTCCCGTCGGCAACCTCTGACAAGGATATCACGGCTGCCCGGCCTTTTTGAGTGGCAGCAATCACGATGCCAGACTCAGCTATGTATTTTACCATATTGAACCTGTCATATCCATACAATGACGCGATTATTTCGGGAACCCGTTGTCGTAGTGGCCCACGTGCTATGACAGTAGGATGACGCTCGAATGGGCTTCGTAGAAGACGAATGTCTGTCTCTGAGAAGTGCAAGATCGGGAAGTACGGACTCGCCGATTTTGACACCGCATATAAATTACTATACTGATCCATGGACTCTGCGGCTGCAAAGGGCTCCCTGATCTCGTTGTATGCATCAAAAGATGGCGCGTTATCAATCCCGTCAGAGTCTACCTCTTCATCATCAGAGCCATCGTTCTCCTCACTGTCATCTGAGGTTGTTCGAGATATCAATGCGCCGTTGGCGCTTTGTAGAAGTATTCTAAAGACTTCTGGCAGAGCGGATAGTTCACTATGCATTAAAGATCGTACAGGCTCGTTCATCGAGTGTGACTGGGCGTGTTGTTGGGAAGGTCCTGTGATAATATCCATACTTCCTTGTTGGCCTGTGGGGTCATCTTCACTGTTATCTGATTGATCTGCAGCGAAGGAGCTTGCTAGTCTCCAAGTTTCTGGAGTGACATTTGATCCGATACGAGACTGTATGTCAAATATTCCTGGCAGTGTCGGTTCTTCCTCATTCCTTTCCACTGCGGCCGAGAAAGGATTATAAACAAAGGAAATATCAGGAACATCTTGAGCAAGGTGTGTAACATCTAAAATATACGGATTTGATAATCGAAAATGGACCTGGCCACCACACGCTTCAGTGTAGGAATGACGTATGCGGAAACTTCGTGGGTCAAGTGCCAGCACGCTCCAGCCACGTTCCCTGATCGACGTCCAAGTTAGCATCTAGACTTTTACGCCGAAATAGGGAAAAAAAAAAATCAATACATTCTGACTTACTCTCTTCTCAACACATCTGGCAACGGTTCTCCGCTGTAAAAGTCAAATTCTTTAAATGGAGAAAGTTGATCCCATATCGCCCAGACAAACATTCTATTGTCGATATCTGTACTAACCATCCACATACCGTCGGAATCAAGATCACTGTTAAGGAAGCCGACACACGGTATGTTTGTGAAGTGCCCCTCGTATGACAACCTTACGTTCCTAGAGCGGTGCTTATTTGTTGGAATGAGTTGGCGAAATTTCTCAAACTGTTCACGGTCATCCACGTGCAGCCAATTTTGTCCGTAATTCCGAAAATCGTCGAGCAAAGGCTCCGAGTGACTTGAGTTTTCGTGGTGTGATTCGTCAACAAGAGCAAAAGCGAAGACAGTGATGATCCCTGTGTTTGCAGTGATAGCAATCAAGCGAGCGTATTTGTGAACCGCTAAGCCCCATGCGCTCAACCCAACGTTTTCACAGAAGAACGGGTCTATACGGGGGTTCAAAATAGGTCGCTTGTCTCCGTTGAGGATGGCAGACTCGATATAAGAAAAGATATTCTCCACGTGATAGCCACAAACATTCCCTGAATCGGTGACGAGAAGCAAGATCTCATCGCGGCCCAATTCGTCAACAAGAATATTATTGATTCCGTGAGGGGAACTCCTAGAGATAAAGCCTCCTGCATTCGGATGCTTCATCACTGGCGTGAGAATCAGCGTCGGTTTTGCTCCAAGGACCTGCCGAGGACCGGCAGGCTCCCATACATAGATCTGATGGTCATATGCCACGAAAAGAAGATTTCGTCTTTGCGATAGGGCTGTCTATATTCTTCCAGATCAGAAGGGTATTTTGTGATAGCATTATGAGAACACATACGAGATTGCTTCTGTATGTAGCGACTTTGGGCGGAAAGACTCCATCTTTGCTATAGGCCGTTAGCGGGTATGCACATCGTGGTTTCTTGCGGCTTCTTCATTCTTACTCCGAGAACTAAATTAGATGGTACCATCAGTAAAATTGTTCAATACCTCGAGGCACGGTTTATTCATTGCGTACCCTTTCAGAACCCTTCTCCACGTTCAGCGGCAGGAGATGGAGATCGGTCTTTGTCGCCACTTCGCCGTCTTCTACATGAACCTGATACGGCGTTCGGGGCATTTTAATGTCGCTTTCCCCGTGTGCCATATCAATGGCATAGACCAGGTAGGTGGAGAGTTGATCCGTTTCTTCATCACTTTGCGGGGGTGAGGTGTAGTGAGGCACCCGACCAAATCAGGTGGTATACATATTTCTCACCCATGCGACGAGTTAAGACAATATGCCAGACCGTAGAGAAAGATCGCTGCCAAAGAGCAAAGCGTAGTTTGGGCAGGTGGCGTAGAGCGCAGCGAAGAAAGAACGAGTGATGGACGATTACTTCATGTCCCAAGCCGCGCGAGCTCCTGATTGGCCCGCCACATGCGCTGCATTTCCCGATAAGATAAGCCAACGACATGCTTCCTCCCGCAGCGTTGTCTTTTCGTTCTCCGCCCAACACTGTCTGCAGAACCAGCCCCGCGCCAACCAGAGTGCCCTTTCACACTTATCCATCATGGATCTCGTGGCATCAATCCGGAAGGAAGGCAGTCGGTAAGTCTTGTGACACCTCCCTCCAAGATCGTCTCTGTTCTAATCCAAGGCACTACTAGCGGAGGTCGCGATTCCTTCAAATGGTCCGACGTGAAAGAGTCCTCGCACCGCGAAAACTATCTGGGCCACTCGTTGATGGCACCAGTGGGTCGCTGGCAGCAAGGCCGTGATCTAAATTGGTATGCGAAGAACAAAGAAGGCGACTCAGAGGAGGCTGCAGAGAAGGCAAAGCAAGAACGTGCCGAAGAGCTTCGTCGCGTTAAGGAGGCGGAGCAGGAGGCAATGGCACAGGCCCTTGGATTGCCTGTTGCACCTCGCTCATCTGGCGCAAACTTGACTCCATTGGGTGGAAGTGAGGTACGAAAGGCTGTACGAGAAAGTACAAACGCAGACGATAAAGATGAAGAAGGTCGAGGGATCGGTTTTGGATCATACGGCGGACTCGGTATGGATGGAGCCGGGGGTGAAACTCTAGCGGCGGTTGGGGTGGATTCTCAAAGTCAGTCTCGAGAGCAAGGTCGTGTTGATCGGGAGCGAGGCTCTCGAGGCACCCGCTCAAGGCGCGATAGATCTAGAGAGACAGACCGAAGGCGTGATCGCGATTACAGGGACCGTGGTCACAAAGACCGCGGTGACAGGCACGGCAGAGACAGGGACAGGGATGGAAATCATGGTCGGTCAGACCATCGTCATCGACGTGAGCGAGAGCACAGGCAATCAAATCGCCACCGATCCCGATCGCCCTCGAGGTCGTCAAGAACCAGATCTCCAGGACGGGAGCATCGAGACCGTCATCGCGAGGACAGTCGAGAGCGGAGGCGCCCTTCGGATTCTCTTCGTGATGACAGTCAATATGGTCATCGCCCTTCGTCTCTTACAAGACATGGTCGCCCCGGTCGCGACGCTGAGAAGGACAACAAACACTCTGATCATTACAGCCAGTCTGACCGCCACCCCCAGAGCCGTCGTGACAGGGACTCCGACAGAAGTCATCGAGATTGGCGTAGATAAGATAGCCAACATGGGTTCATTCTCACTCTCATAAATCACGGCTATGCTGGGGATTCAACATTCATTTCTTTTGGTGTGTGACGTGCCTACAATTAGGTTCCCGTGTTTCCTCACTTTTGTTTCGTGGATATGCATAGCATCGGAGTTTTTTCGCCTTTATTTCCCGGTTGAATTCATAAGGCGCCCAAGGTAATCACAGGGCAATTGTCGCCGACGTAATTAGACGAAACCGATGCCGAGCATCCGTGTATCTAGCTAGCTAGGCAAATGATAGTCCTTTCAATCCAATCAATTGAAGAATATGTACTTTTTCAAAAAGACTACGATATGGTAATCAAACCACACAAACAAAGTCTAAAGTTACAAGGCCGTACCTAAATACAGTGCAAAAGAAAGAATCCACAACTCATCTGCGCCTATGGCGAAGAACAATTATAGTTCGTCGTGACCTCGAGACGAAGGTGCATGTTCAGGCATATTCATGATCTTAACGACCAAGCTTGTCCAGCCGGTGAAATGCTGAGTGCGTTGGCCCTCCCCTGTTTCAGGATTGTATTGCTCCCAGGCAAAGCCAGTCTCTTTCCATTGCTGGAACACATTTTCGACGAGAATCTTGCGCAGCTCCGAATAGATCTGGCCTGCTTGCTCTCTATGAGGGCCTTGGGCACTTGCAATATCCTATAGACGACCATATAAATTAGCATATATTCTTTCAGCCTGTGGTTTTCTTTGCTGTTGTTTGAAACTTACGTAAAGATTCTTCAGAATCATGTAGTTCATGTTGATCCACACAGGACTGCGCCAGTAGTTCTCATCAGTGCCGTAGAATTCATCAGCCATGCTGAGACTGCGAATACCGAAATTACTCCACAATTCATCCGGGTTGCGAATGAGGTCAAGAGTGGCCTTGAGATGGGGGCTATCAGGGCCAACCATGCCTGTCAAGAAGGGAAATATGGAAATATAGCCCTTATGACACACGTGGACACTTTCTTCGTATTCATCTATGGTGGCATCGCACCATGTTTTTGCGTCCTTGTCCCAGTGAAGATCATCAATGTTGCGACCGATGGCGTACTCATAAATCGAAAACTCCTCTGCGTCTTCGGTCTCACCAATGGCTTCCGCGATCTTGCGAAGGGACCGACTCAGTAAGCCCATCCAACTTATAAGATCGGTATGTAGCTCGCCTGGGTGAGGAGGCTGCGGTCGGGGATAATCGTCCAGACCAGATGTCAAAATGTGTCGCACTGTGCGTCCGCGCCAGCGATACGCTTCCTTGCTTGAGTAAGCTTCTCGGTCGTAGGACCTGACGTCTCCCCATTGAGTTTTCTTAAACCAGAAGTATTGTTTCTTGAGGAGCGGGTAGATAGACCGCAGATAAGATAATGCCAGGTCCTTGTTCTCGAGATGAGTAGAGCGAAGACTGTCCGCAATATCACCGCGCTCAAGTCCGATGGCGTCAACGACGCTTTCATTGAACTTCAGCTTGTCAACAAATGCTTCCAGAACCATGAACAGAGTTGGCGGGTTAGCATAGTGGGGATATTGGACGGTAAATTCGGGGGGAACTTTGCTGCGAGCCTCGGGTCCGAGAATCTGCTCTCGCCCGATCCATCCGTCTTCATCCATGAGATTGAACCAGCTCCGGACTATATCTAAAGTCAAGTCAAGATCCCAGTCAATCACTGGAAGAAGGTGGAAGCCTTCATCCCACAAGAAGCCACGGGGGAAAAACGGCCTAGAAGGAATGGAGGTGAACAACTCTCTAGGCTCTTCTTCTGTTGGCTCTACTCGCGCCATGGCTTCGGCAGTCTCCTCCCAAAATCCTTCGTTTTCTTCATCATACTCGGGAGCTTCAGATCGGTCAACCAGTCCACCACCATGGAAATAACCAATGCCGCCAACCAGGTTTGAAAACATAGCCTTTGAGAACTCCAAATACTCCGGCTTGTTGAAGGGACTCTGCGGAGCAAAGATCTTTTGATATCGGTTTGAGAACGAAGAAGATATTTCCTCGATTTTTTCTGTCAGGGTCTCGGCTGGAACCAAGTCAGTGTCACCGTGCAGGTACACAAAGGGACAACAAAACAGCTCACATGTAATAGGTTGAGACGCAGATCCCGATTTGAAGATGATGTCGAATTCGAACGCTCCTTCAAACACTTTCTGCACAAAATGCATATTTCCAATCCCAGGATGAGAAGGCACCAAGAAAACTTGAGGAGCTGGCGGAGGATTTTCTGTTCCGTATTTCTCAAACAAGGCCTCTACTTCAGGCCTCATTGCGGTGAATAGTAGCGCTAAAAATATATGTCAGAAGTATTCGTATGCTGGCAAGGTTCAGCAACTCACGTTTTACTTGCCACAGATGCTCGGGAGGTGACTGCAAACTAGCTACCACAGTGCGATGTAACGGCTTCTCAGCATTACTGGGATGGTCAAACTCAGGGTGTTTGTTGCTCTTTGGGCCTGTAGTAATATCGATAGAGAAGTCACCGAGGTCTGGGGTCATTCCGCTCAAAGTCACATCTCCCTTGATGCCCATTTGGTTCTCAATGGCACTCTCCACCTGCAAATTACCAAGGCCTTCAAGGGAAGTATAGAAGACAATGCTTGTGTGGGTATCTTCAGGAGCATCGTCTCGTGGAACACCTTTCACCCGGGCTGCCCAGCTGCCTCCGTGATTTCCTCCGGGAATCTTAACGAAGTCGATTGTGAGGTCGATAAAGTTGCCAACATCGTGAATCGTCTGCCGACCACCCTTGCGTACGTCGTACTCGTCCCATCCGTATCCTCGCATGCCTTCGTTTTGCTCGCAGGTATGCCTGAAATCTTCGCAAAATTAGCATTTCCAATACACGGGAAGCTATGTTTTTAATGATCAATCAAGCGCCATGCAGGGACGTACTAGATTGCGCATTCTCATAAGAATCGACATTTGCCCACATCAAACCAGCAGTCAGGCTTTTTGCGAGACGAGGCTGCACCCCGAAATATAAGTTGGGCTTGTATGGACCCCATAGTAGGGACTGGTTGTTTGCTTTGGCGACCTCGTTCACTAGTATGGACACATCGCCAGTAGATGATGAATCTGGGGTCGCAGCGTAGGCGCAGCCTAATATCAGCGAGGACCACACAAGAGCCGAATTGTATTTGAAATACATGATCACTCGTTAGCAGAGCATTGATCAAAATAAGAGACAGGATTGCCTCTTCAATTGAATGTGCCACTGCTTTCGATGTTGTTTGCAAGTTTGATGAGGCGGAGATTCCACGTAACGCTTCCCGCTCCAGCTCCGCATTTTACCTACGGAGTGCGAAGCAGCCAGGGGTCGCGGCTGCCACAGGTTTCTGCACTGTTAGGTGCATGATATTGGCATTTCAAATACTCCATCTGCTTTTTCGATACTATTTACTGATGAAACAAAGTCATCCTCCTATTGGAGTGGCGTCAAATGAGTATGCTGCTAAAAATGGCAGAAATAGCCGACAGTTGGGTAACCCTAACCCTTATTGCCAAAACGGGAACGCTGGCCAGCCCTAAAGCTGTTTGGAAAGAACCACCTTCCGGTGCTCCAGCTTCCAACATGGAAAGAGCAGCAACTGACTCTAAATTTAACAGTGTTTCTGCCTTTCATCGTTCATAAATTCTATGAACAGGTCTCATTCGCCAAATTGGACTTGTAGCATACCAGCGGTACAAATCCGGACACGTCGGCTTATCCCTTGCATGCCAGCGCGGAAGTCTCACGAGGACGTTCGAGATGATTATTCCGTACTTACGAGCAGCCTACGCAAAGCTTTTGCAATTGTCAGCCTGGTGCTGAAAACGGACAAATGGCGAAAGTCAAATCAAACATAAACTCTGAAGTACGTCTTGCCTGGGAGATGGAAGAAGCGAGAAATGATTCCTCTGACATGATTCCCCTCTTTCATTTAATCCTTTACGAGTAGTACACTCATCTCTACTATCTACAACATTTCCCATGGAAACAGAGTCTGGTAAGTAGGTCAGATGGGCAAGTCCAAAATCCTCTCAGCTGCAACGCACCTCACCCGGCGTGCCGCAAAGCGCAGGTTCTCTGTTGTGTCCACGATTCTTCTGGTCTTCCTTCTCTTTCCTATAATTCTGTATTTCCTCTTGGGCAACGTGGCAGTCAATGATCCCAGACTGGTTCCACATGCTATACGAAACGCTCAGAACGTGCTCTTGATCACAGCACATCCCGATGATGGCGCTCTATTCTTTGGTCCTAGTATACTGCAAAGCTGGGACAAGAAGGACGTGAACCGATATGTGCTTTTTATCTCGTCTAACGGTATGAGTCTCATGCAACAGCCGCGAGTAGATGTGTCCGCTAACAGAAAAGGGGATGGATAGGCATTTCAGACGGTCGTGCTGACAAACGACGCGCCGAGACAAAAGCCTCCTGCGCTGAGTTAGGAATCCCGGACAAAAAATGCATAACCCTTCAAAACAAGGATCTGCAAGGCGACCCGAAGAAGCCATGGGATGAGCAGGTGGTCGCACGAGTTGTCGAAAGACATGTCAGAAAATGGCACATCGATCTGATCATCACTTTCGACGAGCATGGTGTATCGGGCGGAATACGTGATGCGAATCACCATCATCGATCTGTCAGTAAAGGGGTCCAAAAATTCGTCCAGAATCACCGGAATGACGACGATAAACACAAGACTGCTGCATATGCGCTGCAGACAAAATTTGTGCTGCGCAAATATTCATCAATTTTCGATCTGCTCCCGACTTCGTTCCCGTTTACGTTGAGAATACTCAAAGCGCTTTTCACGGCAGTACCGAATGGATACATCACGTTGCCTGGAAAAGTTGCCCCTCCTAAGGACGGTGATGCGTATGGAGACAAGGCGCTGATTGTGGCAGACTGGGGTAGACATTTGAGGGCCCAAACGGCTTTGGGGAAACATGCCTCACAGTATTCGTGGAACAGGGTTTTGTACTCGGTGCTGAGCCGGTATATGTGGTTCAATGACTTGAGGAGGATCTAGAACATTTTTTTTTGCTACTTTTGATTTTCTCCCATAACAAGCATAACGAGCATATAAGACATCAAAATTGCGCATTTTTCGTTAAATCCCCTTCATGCGGACATTTACAACAAGATATTTAGGAAGCGTTTATCGATTTCATCTATGAACACAAAAGGCGTAGACAGACTCAAATATATTAACTAAAAATCGAATAAATCTAAACGTGCTGTGCTGTCTATGCAATATGCACAAGGGTATAGGAGGAAAAATAAAACTGAGACCAACGAACGCTGGGCTGAATCCATGCAATCAATGTGACAACTCCGACAACCAAGAAAAACCCAACATTGACACCGCCCGTATATTTGATACAAAACTCCGTTCTCCCTTTTCTCTCTTTGTATTGCTGGCGTTACTCGCTCAATTTATTGTTCGGTGGCTCTCATACCCTGGACCAATCCTTGCACATACCGAGGAAGGTCCGGCATGCCTTCCCAAACTCTATCCGCAGATTGAATCCTTTCCATGACCCTTGAGCAAGGTGCTGTACTCGCGCATCGCGGTGAGATATTGGTTTAGAGCCCATGTTACCGTAAGTCCCACGTCCAGGACTAAAACAATATGTCAGCAGATCGCAGATTGAGTGGCAGTAGAAATGAAGGACTCACCTAAATCCAGTGATAGGTAAAATCATGATATCATCGGCCAGTTTGCTCTTCCCATCGTCATATAGACCGGTCAAAGCATTCCATCTAAGTCCTATGCGATCTTCAAGCCAGCTCCGCAACACAACAGTTATAGCGTCCGGACCGGTTAAGGAGAGTGGGTCAAGATAATACAGCTCCTCGTATGCTTCTGGCGTTGTCAAATTTCCGGCATGGTGGTTAGCGACTTCATCCAGAACACTATTGAATTTCTGCATGAACCACGTCAAGGCGGGATGGCCGGGGGCAGATGCTAACGCCCACTGCGTCAATTGAACCGGATTCGTATACCCCATGCGCCAATAGGTATCGCGATCTGGGGGGCAATCGGCTTCTAGTCCGAAGATCGCCCTCACAGGCTTTGTCGAGTTGTAAAAGTCCATAGTTTCCAGGTCATACCAGGGCTCTAAGTCCTCCGGCTCAATCCAGGTTGCCGGCGACCGCAGTGGAATAGTATCGACATCGCCATACTAAACCCAGAACATTTCACGGTTAGCATGTAAAAAGGAAGGGTATGAGAAGGAAATAACAACGGGTAAGCATGAAAGATGCGAGACACTTACAACGCCACCAATATATTGTGAAACCATGATGCGGAAGATGTCCGATTTTTCAACCATCCGAGGCATTGCACTGAAGTGTTCCATGAATGAAGGCTCGTATGCTTCTAGAAACTGCACTATCCCAATATCGTTCCATAAGAAGTAGGCCATGGGCGTTTCCACCACTTCCTCCAACCATTTCTCAACACTGTTGCGGATCAAATCCGGCCATGTTTGGGCATTCGTGTCTTTCCAAGTTTGGTGCACAATCAAAGGAATCTCGGTGTTTTCAATTATGCGCGAAGTGTTGGCGAGTGTAAGTCGGGATACCAGATGAGCGGCTTCTATAATTGTGGTGGGCTTGGAATCTGATGGCGACAGCCACTCGGGAGGAATATAGAATGCTATTTCAGGTCAAGGGGCCGTTGTTAACCACCATTGTCTATCATGTACGACAATCGCAAAGCGAACATACCTCCTCCTTCAACACTAGTAGAATATATGTGTTCCCACAGCAATGGGTGGCTCCTTCGTAGTTCAGGGGACTGTGGCACGAAATATCTATCCCGCCGAGAAGAAACAATTGAGAATGCTATAACGCAAAAGATCGCCGAGGCAATGGCAAGACGTTGCCAGCGACGTCTGAACGCACTGAAGAGTCCCATGGCTTGTCAAGAGACAAGAAAGAACGGCGGATTGAGGCACCGTTGGCCTTTTGGGGCGATAAAACAGACGATGACGCCGTGATGAAGAGGGGGGGTGGGTTGGTGGCCGTTTTTCAATGATCGATAGTACCTATACCGAAGTAGGTGGTGCAGTAAATGGAGATGGAGGGTATGTTTGAGAGAGGAAAAACATAAAGGGAAAGCGAAATGCTAAAGGATTGGACGGGCTTTCAAGGGCAGCAAGGAGACATGATGGTGAAGGTCGACTGCCAACTCGATGGCGCGCTGGAGGCTTGGAGGCTAGGAAGCTGGAGAAGAAGGAGGAGGAGGGAATTGTTATTGGAAGGCTCATAGCAGGCCGCGCACCCACTCCCATACGTACTGCGTACGCAGGCCCAGTTTTTCTCCTGAAATCTCAGGCTCTGACCCGTGCGGCAAGCGGCAGATCCTAGTGTGCTGATTGGTCCAGGCACCGAGGGCTTGGGCGCGTCTGAGTTCTATTGCCTGGTTTGGTTTAGCTTGGAGGCGGTATGGGCGCCGGCGGCAAAACTGGTGGGGGCCAGTATTGTACTTACCGTATCAGGGCAGAGCCCGTAATTAAAATTAATTATGGCTACGCACGCATGATGATGACCGTACATTCTACTGTACAGCCACCACAACCCCCCGTCAGACTGGCTGTGCCAACACTCTCTTCTTTCTAGCTCTGACTTATCGCAGTCACCATAGTTGGGTGCATGTACTGCTAGTCTATTTAGTACTTGGAACTTGGTGCACTCCGTGCTACCAACACGAGTTGGCCCGCAAGTGTTCCACCACAGCGCACTTTATGCTACTTTCAGCAAGTACGGAGCCATGGCGTACGCTGCTGACTTTGGCTAGCGAAAGTCTGTCAGCGCGCTCCGGCCTCCAAGCCTCGACTGACAAGGGCCCAAGCTACCTTGTTCCTTGTTACCTGTAAGTTGTAATACGTGAAATACGGCGCAGACCCGAGTCCCACGGCTAAATTGCAAGACTCCTGTTCGACATTCGTTGCATTGGTGGGGGTCACATGACAGGGCAAGAAAACGCGGAGAACATCGCCTGCCTCAAAATTCAGGCTCCGGCTGGGTTGCGTCTGCGGCATCTCTGGCCAACCGTAGAATTTCGCGGCTGCCAACCTCCAAGCATGTGGAATTAGATTTTTTAGGCAGATCAATCGATATTCCATTAGTGACTGACAAAATGACCCTCCGCCCCTCATGCACGTAACCACGATCAGTGCACAAAGGCTCTTATAATAATAATAATAAACCCTTTCCCAGACCCGCACCATCGATCGTTGACACCACAAATTTCCAATTAACAAGCCGCTGGCCTGGAACTCGCCAGCTGTCCAAACACAACAATCTCGACACCATGGCCGAGCCGCCTGCGAAACGTGCCCGTCGCACTGATAGCACAGCTATGTGGGATGCCAATGAAAAGCGGTCGCGCCCCTCATACTCTCCAGAGCCATCATCAGACCACCTGCGTCATTCGCGTCATGGAAGCTCCAGGCCAGAAGACTCTCGCCAGAGCGCGCGGGGTGACCGCAGCTACCGATCTCGTTCGCGTGATCGGTACTCACGCAAAAGAGATAGAAGCGGGTCTCGCGACAGGGTTGACCGGACGCGTGAGCATGATCGTGACGGGGCGAAGCGTGAGTCGCAAAGGGATGGACGGGGTATGAAAGATCGCGATCGGAACACCAGCAGGGATCGACACTATAGTAGACGTGGTATGCTTGCTCATTCATTGTCACCATCTTCTATGGGACCATACGCTGATTATATCTCTACAGGATATGATTCGAAATCGGGAAGACCGGATCGATCACGGTCACCCCGTAACGGCGTCCGTTCTCGTCGCGAGTTAGATATCGATCACCGGGACGAAAAGCGAGACTCCAGGTCACGAATTGAACATCGCACAAACGGGGTCTCAAGACGAGGCACTCGCGAGCAAATGCCGGATGAAGAGGACCAGGGTCATGCCGATTTAATGAGCGATATTGAAGAATCGGACGATGTCGAGTCTATGATGAAGAGGGCTATGGGCTTTACGAGATTCAGAAGCACCAAAAATACGAAAATTCCCGGAAATGATATTTACGGCGTCCGAAAGGAAAAGAAGACCGAATACCGCCAATACATGAATCGTGTGGGCGGCTTCAATAGACCACTCAGTCCTGGCAGACAATAATTCTTGGCCCCTTTAAATTTGTTGTCTTCTTTCAGTCATTTTCCAGCCAATGTAGCATACTTTAACAAGAGTTCTAGGCATATACCGGAGTTTGGGCGTACATTCTACTTCTGAGGTCTCTTGCGGTGGTGGTATGGTCAGCGATAAAAATATAAATCAAGCAGACATAATCATCTTTATCTTGTGAACTAATAGATAATTATATCCCTAATGCAGAACAAATCATCAACATCAGAAATACCACGTTTGTGCATAATCTGCATCTTTCTCTATACTTTCCCCGAATGGTTTAGCGTTTTTTGCAACTACCTTCTTTGATATGCTTGCCATCTGGACGATATGCGTTCGAACACGAAAGCAAAACGAGATATATCATCGTCATCTCCGTACTTGACGAGGTAACCATGTCTCTCATAACAACTTCAATCAACAGTCTTACTATCGGCACGCCATGAGCTGGTATGGATAACAATCTCCTGCACCCATCAAGACGATGTAGCATCGATATGCGATATATGTTCACTTTCCTTTCTATATGGAAATTCTTTCGAGGCAATAGTTCATATGATGAATACTGTCCAAATTCGACCTTGCTCTTTGTCTTCTCTTGGTCCAAGGTTCCGTGTATACAGGGAAGTCAAGCAGTGGTCGTCTCGTGATATATAGATACAAAGGTCGAGAGTGCGAGTGAGGAAATGAGGCGAGGGTGAAAAAAGTGTCTCTATTGACTTAAAATAACGTGCCTAGGATCAACTTTTAACATATACACTGGTGTTGCGTGCGATTGGTACATTTATCAGTCCTGAATAGCGTTATTATGAGAGTGCTTGCTGTTACTGTGTCTTGTTCTCGTCACTTTGCGAAATGATATCCCTAGTCAATGACATATCAGCCATTGCCATCATCGCAGCAGAGTCTCTGGGCTCATGGTAAAGCTGTTTGTTGGGAGCTGTGTCTTGCTCAAGACAAGAAAGTCATATAATCTAAGTCTGTAGATGAATCCTTTCGTCTCTTAACCCTTTCTGAGCACGAAGGATCCAAATACGACGGTTATACTAATTACATAGATATTTTCAAAGTGTCTTCCATTGTTACTTATCACACGCCGAAGTTCTTCGGGCTTAATGCAGCGATCCTCGCACTCTTCGCACTGCCTTCAAAAACAAACTCACTGATCAACTTTCCAGTTCCAGGGGCATTTTGAATTCCCCAGCATGTATGACCAGCTGCAATGTATAGTCCATTCGTACTGGCGCGACCAATCAATGGTCCACCGCCAGGACCGCTGGTATCAACGTTAGGTAGATAGCAAGCTTGCTGTTTGGTGACCTCGCCCAACCTGAGTTCGTCCGAAATACTGCCCACTGACTCAATAATTTCTTGACAGCGACTCAGATCTATTTCGACTTCTGCTGATGTTTCAGGCAGCGGTATTGTACGATCTCCCTCCCCACATGCATACACAGTGTCATCGGGGCGGGCGTATATTTCAGGTGTTGTGACGGTGGATCTCTTTGTATTGGTCTTCGAGGGCAATTCAATGTTTGTAAATAATGTGTATGCAGATAACGGTCTCGTCGGTCGGATAACTACACTGTGTGCTCGTGTGGCAACGATAGGTGCGTCCTTCACCACTGTCTTCGTCCACGGACCTGCTGAAACGATGACATCCGTTGCGGGTAAAGTGTGGGATTCGCCGGACGCTTTATCGGTATAAGTGACAGATCGAACAGACTGATCAGATTTGCTAGTCCCCTCTATTTTGATGTCTGTCACTTTGCCCAGAGTGATGTTGACCCCCTTCTCCTCAGCAAGCTTGGCAATTGAAGTTGTGAATTGATAAGGGTGAACTTGGGCCGTCTCCCCGGTGCCAGCCATATTTTCGTAGCCTCGGACGCCGTCGGATAGTACCCAATCCAGATCTGCCGGTATACCTGCTTCCCTCAGCTTGCCAATTGCAGCTGCATCTCGCTTCTGTAGTGAGACTGCGGGTTTATCATTTTCCTTCTTGTCAGCTGGTCGACCTTTTACAATTAGCTGGCCGCAGTTGACTTCCCGATAGCCCCATTCGTCTTTTCCATTGTGCTCCTTGGCTAATTCAGCGTGTAATTTGAAACTCAACGGGACAATGGCGCTGGGGTAAGCCCATAGTGCAAGGAGGCCGCCTGCTTTCCCGGACGCTCCTCCAGCGATCTCCGAGGCTTCGAGGAGAGTGATCTTGTGTAGTGCTGGGTTGTATGACGGATGCCTGGTCAAGTAATACGCAGAGCAAGCTCCAATAATACCTCCTCCTATTATCCGTTGGTAGATTTTGTTAGTTGCAAGAACTAATTGCTTTGCTGCTTGAGAATATATGCGGGGTATCATGTAATGCGCGAAGAAAGGGACCACCCACCTATGATCATTATGTTTCGTTCATTTTCGGAAGCCATAGTGCTTCGAGAAAATAAGGTCCACCGAACAAGAGATGCCACTTTGGATGCGTTGTGTTGCGATGGTTGTGTTGATAATTAGGAGCGAGCGTCGCTACGTCAGTCTGCTGGTTATCAGGGTTACGCTGCGGGGCCTGCGGGGTGATTTGGTATTACCATTACAGTTCTAAAACGGCTCCTTTGCCCGGAAAACAATAGCGTTCTTGAAACGTATACTAGCCCGTACGGTCGCAGTGTATACTCCACCCAGATATCATAAAAAAAGTTCATCGCAATCAATAGGGATCACTGAAGGTGGAAGACAAAGCACGAAACAAAATGTCGTCCGCCACGAACCTCTCACATCGCCGCACGCATAATCTGCTTCTAATATCGAAGTTGCTCAGCTTGCGCGACACAGCTTCCCCATTGACTCTGGTACTGGACTCGTTAGAACAACCAGCGAAGCCATTGCTCAGAGAATACATACGACGAGCACAGGTATACCTTCACCCCGGAATAGCCTCGCCACGAATGAGACCTGTTTGCTAATTTAGCCAGCAGATATCAAAAGTGCATGTTACATTTATTTCCTTCGAGACATTGAAAAGACCCCATGGCGTAGACTCTTTTATTCTTGCGCGGCGGAAAAGTGCCGCTGATGTGGCCAAGGAAGTTACTGCTTCCTCTTCTTCTGCTGCACATCGACGTAAGACTGGTCCTGTCAAGGCTTCCATAGCATCAAAAAATAAGAAAGAGAAAAACGCTAATTGGAACAGGGCGCTTGATTGTCATCGATGCTATCAATTCTCTTCTCAGCAAACCAGATATCCATCTACCGTCCTTCCTAAGCTCGTTTATTGCCCCAGGTAATCCAACATCAACATCGGTCCAGACCTCACTGGTAGTGACATACCATCGAGATGTTGTGTCCATGAACACGTATCAGAGCTATGCACCGTCAGACTTGTCCATGTTGAGCTACCTTTCAACAACGATCCTAAGCTTACATCCAATGTCACACATTCTCGCACAGAAAGCAGCACATGACCGAAGTCTAGCCGCACCCGTTTTCGGTCTTGAAGAACGACAGGAAGGGGCAATCCGGGGCCGAGCTGATAACAAACAAGGCCAGGAATGCGTCGAAGGCATTGTGATTGACATGGAGCATCGGCGAAAAAGTGGACGCGGAGTTGTTGAATGGTACTTTTTGCCACCGGCAAGCAAATATATATCTCAAGAAGTGAAAGAGGTTGTCATATTGCTAGAGGATCATCCTCTCTATCGAAGGCCAGAAGACGATGTCACCTCTACGGAACAGGAGGAGCCCGGATCTACCTTTGAATTGAAACTGACAGAACGCCAGCGCCGTGATAGAGAAGGTGTCGTTTTACCATACTTTGACGCCCAACAGGGCGACGGCCCAGGAGAGGGCGGACGGATCTTGTATGACATGGGAGAAGAAGACGATTTTGATGAGGAAGAAGATGAAATTTGAGCCCAGTTGGCCCAATCTCTTGTTATTGATAATACAGATTGGAATGGTGTAGACAGACCATTGGCTGCGCTTCGAAAGCAACTATTTCCACCTAGGGGCAGGTCCCTATTTCGTCTCTTCTCGCAGACGCAATGATTAAACCGAATACATGCTATGCATACATCGTCGAAGTTCCATATGTCCATACGAAAAAATTATTATTAAAGTCATGGAAGATGTCGCATATTGACTCAGAAGAAGCGCCACCATATAAAAACGAGCATAAGGAACCCAACTCCTGCAAAGGGGCCATACTGGGAAAATTATTAGCTTGCTATTCAAACACCAGTTTTCCGCCAGCTACCGACTCACCTGTTTTAATAACAGCTCCCAATTAATGCGAACGGCTGCTTTGCGGTATTTCATACTATCCTCTCTTAACCTCCCTGACATTTCGCCCATGCGCTCAAGACTATCGCCTCGATATAGCAGGTCTTCAATATTCTTTGTCATAACTTTGGTCACATCACGAAGCTCGTCATTGAGTTTATCAAGGTTTGCGGCTGCGCGAGTATTCTGATAAGTTCCTTTGGTGCGTTGGATGAATGTGTCGAATTCGACAAAGGCATAGGGTCGCAATGTGGGCGAATGGTATTGTTGTGGGGAGTATGTGGTGGTAAATTCGGTGGCTATGTCGGCGAGATATGTGAAAGCCAATTTTCGCGGGTAGGATTTATCGCAGATACAAAGAAAGCAAACGTCGTCTTTGATAATGTAGCTGCAATCCAAAGAGAGGCTCTTAGTCGATGCGGGCTAGTGCAGGGGATCAGTCCGCTCACTGAGACTTACTGGAGGCTGTACTGTCCAGATTCAATGCTAGCTTCTGGTGCCGAACTGCGACTCATGCGCCGGAAAATCATCTTTGCTTGTGACTTGACTTCCGCCAATTCGTTCTCTGCCTGTGAGATATATGTGTCAATTAGTAGCCCAGCCATGACTTGAAACGCCCCTCATTCAACCTCATTCCATAGACAAACAACGAGGTCTAGGTCAAACAATGGAGGAAACAGTAGCTGTAAACCGCACTTACCTGTTCATCGTCCACCGACGCAGCTAGCATGAGGCCTGTCTACAGGTCAGTCTTGTCTCCAATCACAAGTCACTCATCCATCAACTCTCGATAGCTGTCAACGCACCGTCAAGCCTCGCAATCTGCGTTGATTTGACCATTTTTCTCTTCAGATAGTCTCCAAGTTAGTCGGATCTCCCAAAGCTTCTCAAATCTCGTCCAAACACCGATCGGCACGAGAAAGAGGTCAAGATACAGCAAGTTGTTTGTAACCAGATTGAACTCACTGGGCGGAGCTGTCAAAATGCCACCTAAACGTAGGGCGGTGAACGCAACGTTTGATCCGTTGGGGGCTCGACGACAGTCGCAAAGGTGCGCATTATATTAAGAGAACCAAGCCTGTATCGCGCATATAGGCTTTCCCCCTGTTTCTCTTCCTTTTAAATATGCATTATATATGCGTGCTCTGCTAAAACTATTATAGACTTCTCCATAAGCAGTTGCAAACTCCCGCGGAGCCAATTAGTGATGCCGGCCGTCTCGAAATCAACAGAGCTATGTCATCAGCGCCGAAGCAGAATGCGGCAGCGAAGAAAAGAGGCCCCTGGGGGGAAGAATTTCTCATGACCAATCCAAAGTCAGCTTTGGTTCATGCAGATCTTGTAGTACGAACAAAAATTTCTATTTCTCGTCATTGAAATCGAGAAGCTGAGCTGACATTACTTATAAAGAGACTCTTTTCTAACCCGAAGGCTTGGGAATGCCTGGACGAAAACGAAAAACGAGAACTCATCTCTCTACTGCCGGCACACATTCATCCTAGCCCCGATCCGGACCCTGAGAACCCGAATTCGAAGATCCTACCTCTCCCCGAAAGCTTTCTACGGTATGATAACAACTGGCGAGCTGCGTTGCGGAATTTCCAATACGACCTTGAGGCCGGCAGGTACAAGCCACAGTGGCAAGCGCAAGCCAGACTAGCCGTACAAGAACGAGCGCAGGGGAAATTCGATGACTTCAAAGAGCGAGAGTTTGAGCAATTTTGGGGCCAGAAACAGAAACTAAACCACGGCGTTGTTGCTGGAGAAAGCTCTAAGGTCAAATTAGAGACCTTGATTCGACATGAAATAGTGCGCGTGGGAGATGTGTGGAAATATTGTCGCATTTTTGGCACCAAAAATGGCGCAGATAGACAAACAATTGTTGAGAAGGAAGCTAAGGCTAGCATTGTCCCTGTCAAGGTTATGGATAGATATATTAACCAGTTTGCACAGATCACAGCCATTGATGGCTCAAAACTCAGTTTTCTGGTGCCTGTTGGACAGCGAGTATTTTTGTGTATTGCGAATGAGCCAGCGGATGATGTTACAAGAGACATTGATAAACCGATGAACACCAGCACCGCGACCCAAGGGGATGAACAGGCGCTGTCAGATACCCATAAACAACCGAGATTTGATGAGCCAAATAAGACTTCCAACATTACAGAGAATGCTGATCATGCATCTCAGCAATCACTAGGTGTGGATGCAGAAATCAAGGAACACGACTCAGCTGCGGCCCAGCCAACGACGCCAAATGAGCCCAAGGATGATGAGAAACTTGTAACTAAGACAGGTCGTGGACGTCCACTGAAACGTGTAGCTCCCGATAATGACTTCTTAGAATATGCTGCTTCGGAAACTAAAAAGGCCAAAGAAACACCTGACGATACCGACGCGGAGTCTTCACACGTTATCGGACACAGCATCAAGGTAGAAGAGCAGAGTGTGACTGCTGATCAAGAGAAAGAAAGGCACGAAGCGTTGGCGCCCTCCGCCACCTCAATTGGGGTGGATTCTCCAGAAGACGGCAAATCTTCGCAACTCAAAACAGATGAGCCCCAACCAAATGAAAACGGAGCTCTTTGTCCCACCTCACTTGAAAGGGAAATACACAACATCGCAGGACCTAGTGCGCTTGCAAAAACGATTCTTAGAATCGATGGCCGTATTGAAAACCCGCCGAACGGAAACGCTTGGAAGGAATTCCGCTGCTACAGAAACAACCAGGATATGGGCACTTTGTGGGATGTTCGGCAGGCATGGTATGTGAAATTCCAGCTGAAATCATAGGTACATCACCGTGGCTGGTAGGATGTGAGTGCACTTGGTGGTTCTAGGATACGAGCGTTGTATTTGACGCGGACATGCATTGCTTTGGCTTTTTTTTTGGTCGTTGGTCCTAGTTCTATCTCCCTTTTCTTTGTATAAACTTTTATTCTTGTTCCTTATAACTATTCAATTGATACCTACACCCACTGAGCTACCAGAATTTGAGAACTACATCAGATCTCCACTGAAATCCTCCTCATTGTTACTTTCATGGACGTTGACCGAGTAGCTAGCTTGAACGAAGTCCTCAAGCTCTTCGCTGACGGTCTTCAACTTTTCCTTGACGGCTGCCACACCTTCCTGCCCAATAATATGCCGCGATGGCGGGTTCTCATGGCCACCGATCGCTGTGATGGCATGCACCGTCTCTAGTATGAGGGCCTCCAGATGTGCAGCGCTGAACGGAGCGTAAATGGACACAACTTCCTGCGATGAAAGCGGCCCTTGCCCAGAATTTGACTTTGGAGTGAGATCTTGTCGAGCTTGCTGTTGTTCGGAGTTAGAGCTATCGGTAGCTGCTTGTGGTAGTTGGGAAAGAAGTCCTTCCAGAATGTTGCGGAAAAGAGGTGCACTGTTCTCTGAAGCAGAATACGCGGAATGAATTGGTGGCACGCTGCTTATAAGATTTGTAAGAATGCAGATTTCCATACTGCATTGGAGAATAGAGACTTTAATGTTGAAAGGAGCGACTTCGTATGCGATGCTCTGCAAATTAGGCGTAAGCAAACCTGATAGTCATTCGTGCTAGGGAATCTTGATTGTCCGTACATCACAAAATCCTTCCAATGCCCATTCCGACGCACAATATACTCCTAGCCCAGGTGTTCCTAGGTGTGCCGCTGATTCGCTTAGGTCAGAATTTGTAACTCTATCATCCTTGGGTCCCCGAGCCACTTACTGATTCCTGTTACCACGAGAAAATGACCGTCCTGCTGCTTACGCATTTGCGGGAGAGCCGCCTTAATAATGTTGACCGGCCCGAAGTAATTGGTTTCGAATTGATCGCGAACGAGACTCAATGTTCTCGGCGACACCCCTAGTTCTTCTACAGCCCCAACTACTGCCTGGCTTGTGCAGCATAGAACAATGTCTAGTTTGCCGAAAAGATTCACAGCCTCGGCCACAGCCGCCTGGCATTCACCCATTTTTCTATACCGAGTATGTTAATAAGCAAAAGCACATACGGGAGAAAATCGGCCTAGAATGAGCTTCGCACCTGATATCGAGCATACATGTGCGAAAGCGATCTTTCCAACCATTTCCCTCGTTTCTCTCGACTTCTGCGAGGAAGTCCTCAAAATAGTCTCGGCGAATCTCGTCTCGAAGGATATTCGACGAAATCAACCCGCTCACCACGCAATCGCCGTGGGCAAGGAGCTGGCGCGTGACAGAGATCCCTATTGGGTTGTCGCCCGACGAGATCAGCCATACTCGGCGTTCTCTATGTGGTGGGAACGGCAACCCGGACAAGCTGCTGGTCTCTGTCATTATTCATGGGGGAGCAAGAGGGCGAGTCCAGCAAGCCCATTATCCGCTTTTCTTTTTTCGAATTCGGCTTGACCAGTGCTTGGACTGTGGCCTAGATAGAGCATCCGGCCATGTTTGCGGGAGTCCGAAATGCGATGGGCAGGATGCAGGGAGCATGTAATTAATGTGTCGCACGAGGAGAGGAAGACCGCATGCCGTTTTAATTGTCGCCTGAGATCCAAGGTGTCGAGAACGTGGGGGACTGCGATGCGGCTAGTTGGCTCCGGCCAAGCCTAACTGCGTGCTGGCCTTATCAACCAAATAATATCCGTGGCCGCTCCTTTCCCTTCCCGCGCCATCGCCCTCTTTTCCTCGGTCGTTGTCCACTACCGTCAGTTCAGCAAAGATGCCGGAGCAGAGGCAGCAGCAGCAGCAGGAGGAAGAGGGGTCCGGCGTGAGTAAACTGACACCCTTGCTTGTTGTTCTTGCAGACTGGCCCTGATTGCTAACATCTATAAAGTTCAACTTCAGGAGCATCATCCAGGGTGTGGCGATCTTTTTCTTCATCCAATTCTTGATGAACCAATTCTTGGGGAATAAGGGTCAAAATGCCGCTACTACCTCTGGCCAGTCAAAGGAGATAGTGACTGCCTACGCTGACCGTCCCGCACGAAGTGAGATCGAGAATTACAATCCAACCCCGAATGCCATTGCTCCCATCTGGCCCGTTGACAGCTCGCTGGACATCAGCATCTATGTCTCTTCATCAACCCGCATGCCCCCGCTGTCCTCTGTCCCACAGGACTCTCTTGTATTGGAGGAAAAGGCATTCAATATGGGCAATTGGAGCGAGAACCGCGAAATCGACGCAACCTTCAAGGTACCGAAAGAGGTGCAGCAGAATGGAACGCTTTGGGCCCATTTTTACGTTGCTCTGAGCGGCCACCAGCTTGACCCAGCAGCTAAAGACTACAGCCCTGAGAGTGCGGTCCACTTCCTT
This sequence comes from Eurotiales sp. R13A2, assembly GCA_023625935.1. Taxonomy (NCBI): domain Eukaryota; kingdom Fungi; phylum Ascomycota; class Eurotiomycetes; order Eurotiales; species Eurotiales sp. R13A2. The sequence continues at coordinate 101,129 of JAMAFV010000004.1, forward strand.
CGTCCGTTAAACCAATATCTACCAAAGAAAAAGGTTGCAAAGCGCAAGAATTTATTGTCGATTTCCGAGGAGACCCCCGACGAGGAGGAGGATAATACGCCAAAGTACTCTGTTAGCTCTTACTATCACCCAAACTTTACGGTTTCGGTGATCCCGGACTTTGGTGTGCCAAATTGGCAGCAATTGCATCCCGCCATTCGGCAGAATGTGCACCTGGAGAGCACGGGCGCGCGTGATAGGACCGGAGCCAATACCTGGTACTACCCCGTTGTATACCTCAATACATTCTGGCAGCTCAAATCACATATGATGGAACTCAACTCTACCGTTGAGACTCTACCTATTCGCATAGTGCTGAACAATTTGAGCAACTGGAAATTTAACATCATGGCCAGCATGGATGAAGGCGCAAAACAGAACGCTCGCAATGCCGCTAGCGGAAATCCAGTTCCCGGTGGTGGTGATGGGAGCGAGTTTGAGATGATCAAGGAAGTGCTTCTGGACACCAATGTCTACCTTCTCGGCACTACCGCTGTTGTCAGTGTGTTGCATATGATCTTCGAGACGCTTGCTTTCAAGAACGATATCGTAAGTAAAAGTCTTGTTCTCGCTTTATGGCTCACTTTTGCGTAACCTATGTCAAAGAAGCTAATTGCTCGTATAGTCTCATTGGCGCAAGAAGAAGGACAACGTCGGTACCTCCGTCCGTACAATCATTGCCAATATCTTCATGCAGCTAGTCATTTTCCTTTATTTGATTGATAACAACGAAAACACGTCTTGGATGGTCCTTGCTAGCCAGGGATTTGGTATCGTTCTTGAAGCTTGGAAAGTCACAAAGACTGTGGATGTTCGCCTCCGACCTCCTCCACAGAATTCCTTCTGGTCTTTCTTGCCTTTTATTGTCTCATTCGAAGATAAACACAAACTTAGCGAAACGGAAAAGAAAACCCAAGAGTACGATGAGATTGCTTTCAAATATCTCTACATTATCGCCGTTCCCTTGTTGGCGGCATACGCTGTTTACAGCTTGTTCTACGAAACCCACAAGTCTTGGTACTCCTTCATTATTGAAACTCTGGTGGGTAGTGTCTACGCTTACGGCTTCTTGATGATGGTGCCTAGTCTATATATCAACTATCGCCTCAAGGTAAGTTTAATACTCTTTTCGGTGGTGCTGCTATCGTAAATTAACGCTCAACTAGTCTGTGGCTCATATGCCCGGAAGGGCTTTGATGTACAAGTTCCTCAACACTTTTATCGACGACCTGTTCGCCTTTACCGTCAAGATGCCGTGGTTGTATCGTATTGGTACACTCAGAGACGATATCATCTTTTTCGTCTGGGTCTACCAAAGCTGGAAGTACAAAGTTGACTACAAGCGTGTCAACGAATTTGGCCAGGGCGGCGAATCAGACGATGAGGTTGAAGAAGAGGTGGTGTCCGAAACTGTCAAGGCCGCTGAACCCACTACCAAGTCAACCGGCGCTTCTAAAGCCGCCGCTGGTGGTTCCACACGCAAGCGAAAGTAGTCATTTACATAGTCTTCTCTTCTTACATCACGGGGATTGCCCTAAATGAAACCCACGCCAGCGAGTACGCACTGGTACAGAGCTTACGATTCATCAGGAGTCCCGGGAATTCTCTATTCTGCAACACAGAACCTGCAAAAAGACAAACGGCGATTTACATATAAAGGCGAACTGAAAGCGATATCATTAATTATCTAATAGAAATATGAGATACAATCTAATTCTAGAGAACGCGCAACACTTCAAGCTTGACCATTTCCTTTTATGGCAGGAATCGTGCAGCCAAACTATGCGCTCGTAGTGAAAGTGTATATAGACACGTTTATCGAATACTATTTAGTGCTAAGTAAATTGTCTCTTTGTATGACTTGGAAGTTTGTGCTATATCCTCGAAGTATCAAATTGCGGCATTCTGATTGGCTCACCGAGAAGCCGAAATAACGACGCGTCGAACAGTCGGGACTAAACTTGTCAACGTTGTACAGCGTTCACACAGAGAAGCGTTCACAAGTACTTCGAATCCAGCATTAAATTTGCTTCCACATGTGACGCGTTATGAAACCGCCTACACGACTACAGCCTTACTACTTGAAGAATCACATTGCAAAGCACCGCGTGAAACAATGAGCTCCCCAATTGCCAGTTCGGGTGAGCGCTCAACATTTCATCCAGCACAATGTGACCCTTCTAATCCTACATGTAGTCAGTGAACAGCAATTTGGGAATATTCAAACACACTTGAGGAACTTGCGACATAGCGTGGACCATTTAGAAGCCAGTAACTCTCCCCTCCTTATGAGATGGCACGGGCAATTGAACACACAGCTTGCTGACTTCTGGGGTTGAGTTGCTTTTGTTCCACCAAAGCAAAGACATACAAGCGTCAAAGATATAGCCAGTGATATTGCATCTGATGCCTATGAAGTCGGCATTCCGGTCGATCTCTTGGAGCAACTAGTTGATATTCTGACGAAACCGAATCATCTGGATCAGACCACCATTACGACGCTGATCAAGAATCTGTACCCCCAAGAGCATGTGACTTCAATTGTTGTTACGAAAGTGATATGTAGCCTGGGCCCAAGTAAACTCAAGCCCTCTCCTGCAACTCAAATGTTGCTTTTGCAATGGTTGCTGCTTGTTTACGAGTTTCTCGAGGAGCCTGCGCATTTGCCTAGGCTGTACTCGGTACTGTTTGATATGCTTGACATGATCAGCTTGCGACGCCCGCTATGCCATCTGTTATCTCTGATAACTCGTCGTCGACATGCTAGACCTTTTAGAATACAGGCTATCATGGAACTTTTGCGAAATGCAGGAGACGACGAGAAAGAGCTCACGGCCTTGTTGAGAGTGTTCAAAAACTATTACCCGGATATCATCATCGGAGAAATTGGACGTTCGAAGTTCTTCTTTAAACATCCTGACCCTGAATGGACGACCAAACTCAAGCAACTACAGGAGCGAAGCAGGGAGATAATTCAGTCAACGACGGGATATAATAGCTTTCAAGTTGTACGACGCGGGGCGGCCAAACGAAGCAAAGTTTCCGGGGTCATTCCAGACGTCCAGACTTCACGAGTGAAGCCTGACTATACGTCCCTCGAAGAACTGAGGGACATTGATGACTTTGTTGAACACCTGGACAAAATCGAACTACCGAATCAGATGGTTTCGGTACTTGAACACCGTATGGCACAGAAATATATGGCAATAGTTGAGTCCGATGCTGCTAGACATCGACTGGAGGATTGGCTTGAAGCGTTTCTGAAGGATGAAGCTGAAATGACCCAACTTCCCGAATCTGCCGATTCCCAAACTCTTCAGCATGTTCTAGGAGCCGTCTCTGGATATGCTCAGGGCACAAAGGTAAGCGCAATAAACTAGAGAACTCCCTATTCGGTATATTAGCTAACGAACCCAGCAACTCCCCGATGCAATTAAGTCCTTCCTTAAGAGCTACCTCCAGACTTGGAATGGGCAGGATTGCCGAGAAGAGATCTTGAATATAATGAAATTTCTACCGAAAGGTTCCTATGACGAATTGCGGAAGGATTACCTGGATCAGCTGGATTCTGTCGTTCTAAATCACGCAACCACATCATCCCACAACGATCTGCTTGACTTTTACGCCAAGTTCATTCGGCAGTGGGGGATAGATCTGAGAACAAACAGCCATCCCTTCGTTTCTGGAGCGTTTAACCCTTTGGTAGCTCTCGTCAGCCATGTGGAATTCCTGCTACTGTCACTTATGGAACTTCCCAGTGCTGCGCAAACTCGCAATACGCAGAACTCAAGACCGTTGGCAACGAGTATCCTTGACCTATACTGCGATCTAGCAGAGCTTTATTCTCATGCCTCAAGCAATAGTAATATCCGCCTGACAGTTCCTCTAGCTCCGGCGGTATACAGTCTAGCCTTTACCTCAAATCTCGCCCAAATCTCGCGTTTATGCAGCGTCCTTGCCATGTATAAGAACTCATTTGAGTCATCGTTGTCATCTCAAACACTGAAATCACCAGACAAGTCTGCAGGAGGTTTCTATGCCCCTGAAATGGTAGGGCTTTATAACGGTTATATCATGGATGTGTGCAACCTTGTTTGGCGGAATCGTGCACTTAATGTCGAGGATCAGAATGCCCATGGCTGTTTGATACCTCAGGTGACCAAAGATGCATTAGCCGAGTATATCAATGACTCCAACGAAATCTTGAAACGCCGCAGAGCACGCTTTGAGGGACCAGCGTTCAACCATTCGCTTGGCCTGATGTTTTCCCTCAGTCACCACGTTGCCCTAGCCAGTCATTCGGCCGCATGTTTTGCTGATATTGAGGAAGAAAGCAGCGAACGCGGAGGCCAGCCAACGATCAAAAAGCCGGTCACGCAAAAGACGCTGAACGCGCTTGAAAAAGAAGGCGGGGTAAAACTAACCTGGCAGGAATATAGATTGAAGATGCTGGATTGGTTTGACGACGTGGGTAGCGATGGCATTGGGAAGTTGATGAGGAGTACTATGAAGGCGTTGCGCCAAGACTCCCTAAAGTGACTTGTATTCATGCACATGATTCTCTATTCTATGTACATGTTTGAAAAGTCATCGCCAAAAATCGTTATGAGTAAAATCTGTTGCGTATAATACATGTCTTCGACAATTACAATCATAATATCGTATTGAGATAGATGCCCTGAACACTGGAATCTTCTCTCAGGGCAGCTAGCACCTCCTCAAGCTGGTCGATTTGTTCCTGGTCTTCGACCTTGACCATCGTGTCTTGATTCGGATCCCAAATAATCTGTGATTGCTCAATGACCAGACCCGCAGCTTGCGATAGGGCTTGTCCCACAGATCTAGTTGCCGTTGGCTCCGTATACACAACAAGCCTGCCTTCAGCGTCGGTATCTATATCCATTGCGCCGGCCTCAATTGCTTGATCCAAATAGTCGTCTGGGTTGGTGTTGTCTTTCTTTTCAAACACTAGCCTTCCCTTCTTTTCAAATAGATAAGTGGTCGGTGTCACAGTACCACCGTTATCCTTTATTGTGAATCGGACGTCCTGCAACACACGAGCCTTGTTTTCCGCCATACACTCGACAACAGCAGCAACTGTTCCAGGCAACATGGCTTCAATTGTGACCGCCTCAAGCGCTTGCCCCGAAGCAGAAACGCCTTGTCCCCTCGCAATTGCCGCTTCAATAATGGCTTTAGGCATTTGTGATTGTTTCGCACGGGCAATGGCGAGTTGTAAACGAGGGTTATTTTTCGGATCGGGTCCCCATACTAAATGCAATTGTCAATCTCGGCAGAGACAGGATTGCATACATGTTCGAACTCACATTGAGATGCATTGATCAGCTCCTGCGTAAGAATTCCGCGTTCTTTGCTTTTCGCCTTGTCATTTTTCGCTTTGTCGTGCTTGATTGTAGACCAGCGGCTGTGGCCTGACCGGACCGCTGCTGATGTAGAAAATGAATGGCAAGTGTCGCAGACCCATTGCTTGGCCAAGCGGGGCCTGCGAGCCAGATGCATGCCCAGTGCACTTGCCATGATGCAGAACAAAGATTAACAAGTCAATTATCAGCTAGCTGTACTTCACTAACTGTTGCAGCTTTTCACTCCGAACGCTCTAAACCACCATCCCGGGCCGATGATTATCCGCGCCGCAACGTATTGTAATTATTTACCCCAGAAGCGATCAACGAACTTGATACAACTGAAATTCCACGTTTCCTCTTTCTTTTCCTGATTTGAAATCACAATCCTCTACATAACCGGAAATATTCTTGGGGATTGAGTTCCTCGAGCATACTCCGCAGTACTTTAATTTCAATGTCGGCCACCCCTGAGCCCGCTCCCGCCTCAGGCGTTCCCGCAGAGAAGCAACATCAAGAAGCCCGCCGCACCGAGCTCGACGTCGAGAAGCTTCATGCCCTCCCGTCCGAACAACAGGATTTATACCTGCTGACGTTTACCTCCGAGCTCGTCCAGCATGTTTCCGGTCTTACAAAGGAGGAGATTTCATCTGAACAAGCTGCGCTCAAACAAGAGCTTTTCAAGGTCATCAACCTAAGCTCGCCCACTGTCACACGAGTGATCCGCAATAATTTAGGCAAATGTTTCGGCACAATTTTGGGAAAAGGCGATCGGATCACGCTATATGATACAGTCCTGGACCTTCTCGCTATAGTCAATAGTGGGAAAAGTGTTGAGCTCAAGACCAAGTTCGCCGCTGCGCACTGTCTAGGAGACGTGTTTGCGAACGCAGGAGATAGCGCCTATTCTCATGCGAGCGCCGTAGTAGCAGGCCTTTTTAAACTGCTAAAGTCCGGCAGCAATCATGCAGGACTCAGAGGTTCGGTCTTCGCTGCGTTAGGAAAGGTAGTCGGTGGCCTCGGTGGGCCCATTGAAGAACCGATAGCACGAGACATATGGAAACAAGCGCGGAATGCGGCTTCCAGTGATAAATCAACTCTCGTCCAGATAAATGCCTGTCGGTGTCTTGAACAACTCCTGAAGACGACAATTTACTTCGATAACCAGAATGATTCCGAGAATCTGAAAACCTTAGTTTGGAAAGTCATCGACAGTCCCGTTGCGCCAGTGAGACATGCTGCTGCTTCATGTTTAGCGAAAGCTCTAGTCAAGAGCTACTCGCCACAAACAGGAGTGGAGACCGTCGCAAAAACGAAGAAAAGCCGAAGGCAGTCCAAAAAGCCTCCTCAAAAGGGAGTCGATGCGGATGAAGATGAGTCGGCAGAACCCGAGCCTTCTTCTACCAAAAAAGCCGAGCCGCGTTTATCACTGTCGCTATCTGAAATATTGATCCAACTTTCTTCGCACTATTTGCGCAGCTCGACCGGTAATAGAGCCAGAGCTGGTATAGCTATTTGTTATAAATATGTCATCCGAAATCTAGGCGAGAACGTTGTAGAAGATCGGTACGGTCAAATTGCTATGCATCTTCTCGTCACTTTACTCAACCATCCGACAATCACATACAATCGTTTTCGACTCCTGATGACACGAAGGTTCATTAAAAATATTCTCGAAGATACCGTTGGTCGCGAAATTTTACGAGAGAATAGTCAGTTGAATGCTGCCAATTGGTTGATCAACTCGATCTTGAAAGACTATCCCCAAGTGATTAAAGAAAGGAGAGAACCGAGCAAGTATACTCTTGCAAGCACCTTGAGTGCTCTTTCTTCTCTGATTTCCTCTCTTGGTTCGGCCGTGACGTCTTTGGCGGATGCCTGCCGCGAAACCCTTATCCAAGTTCTTCCACATCCTAGCTACACTGTGCAAATACAGACCGCTCAATGTTTGCGTAACTTTGTTCTCGCTTGCCCGAATCAATTGATATCATGTGTCACAATCTGCTCGAATACCTTGAATAGGGAGATTGGGCAACTTACAACACCGCGATCGTCGTCTCGGCGCTGTCTTGGATTCGCAAATGGCCTGTCTTCCATGCTGGGTACTTCTCGCTTGCAGCCCCTCTATGGATCTGTTGACGTCTTCGCCCGTGTTCTCTCACAAGCAACAGATCTTCTCAAAAACAGCGGCACATCCGAACTTCGAGTTGCGAGCACTCAAATTCAGGTAGCATGGATTCTTATTGGAGGCTTAATGCCACTTGGACCTAGCTTCGTCAAGATTCATCTATCACAGTTGATGCTTCTGTGGAGAAACGCCCTGCCGAAGCCTTTGGGTAAGGCAAATACAGCTGAACAAGGACCACTGGAGATGAGTTTTCTTGCACATGTTAGAGAATGTGCTTTGGGCTCCATGCTTTCTTTCCTTGAATTCAATGCTAGACTAATAACGGCTGATGGGGCAAGGCGCATTGCTTCAATGCTGCAAAATACGGTAGCCTTTTTGGATGAAATGGTCATCCCAAAGACAACGGAGGACATCTCACAGCGCCTCTTCCCATCTCTGCAAATGCAAGACTTCGCGGTAATGGTTCGGCGTCGAGTGCTTCAATGTTTCACGAAATTAGTAAAGATTCACCATACCGGCCATGCGGAAATAGTTTCTCAGTCCAGTCTTCTGAGCTTGGCTATATCTTCATTTGCCGACCCTGAGATTGTGCACCCTAAGCCTCTCGAGACTTCAATTGCAACTTCAACCGGCCAATTCGAGAGTCTTTGGGACCTCTGGGATAATTTTGGTTTTGGGGTCACCGGTCTAGCTCGAGAGTATATCAACGAAACGATCACTGGGAAACGTGCAGGAGGAAATACTGCGTGGACTGCTAATGATTCCACCGACCAGGAAATTGACGACATCGTAAGTTTTACAAACGTGTGCATATGTCGTAGTTGCTCACTGACACTCGCAGTTGAATTTCCCGGTCTGCCAAGCCAGTGAGCATGATTCTGTCCTCCTTTACGGGGCACGAGATGGATTCCAATCTTCCAACACGGATCCACCACTTACAAGCGCCGTAAATGCTGCAATAGATCTTTTCGCAGTGGCTTTACCCTTACAGGGACCGAAAGTGCAGGAGAGCAGCGTCGAGCAGATTGTCACATTGTTGTCTTCTCACACTCTGCAAAGAAATCCTGGTCGTAAGGTCGCCATGACTATCAATATAGCCGTGGCTTTATTACATACTCTCAAAGTTGCGGTGAAGGAAACAATTGCGCCTGCTGGAAACATAGAAGCTTCCACGGGGAAGATTATTCAAGAGCTTTTACAGGTGAGCATAGTAATTAGCTTAGTCGGTATTGGATACTTGGGTTTAACTATAGTTTAGAAATTCGTCCTAGACCCTGACGCAATAGTTCGGACGATCGGATTTGAAGCTCTTGGGAGGCTCTGCAATAGTGCAGGAAATACCTTCACGAATACTCAAATCAACTGGCTTGTCGATACTATCGTTGAGAACCGCGAACCCAATGCACGAGCAGGCTGTGCAGCAGCTTTGGGTTGTATTCATTCAAAAGTTGGTGGCATGGCGGCGGGGTTTCACTTGAAGACGATTGTCGGCGTACTTATGTCATTATGCAGCGACCCTCACCCGGTCGTGCACTTCTGGGCTTTAGATGGTCTAGAAAGAGTTGCAGAATCAGCCGGATTGACATTCTCACCCTATGCGTCTAGTTCATTGGGCATGCTCGCACAGTTCTACGTGGCAGATACGCACAATGAAGAAGCGGCATCGTTGGCTACCTCGAACCTCGAGGTGTCATTTCCTACTCCATATGTTATCAGTCGCTCGGTGGATTCTCTTATCAATGTCTTGGGCCCTGATCTCCAAGACATTACTAAAACGCGCAACCTTATATTAACGCTAGTTCGCCAATTCCAGATAGAAGACTCTCGAGCAATGAACACACAAAGCTCTCGATGCTTGGACCATCTCTCGCTTTACGCGCCCAGTCACGTGGATATGGTGGCATATGTCAAGCGACTTCAAGTTGGACTCGTATCGAAGAGTTCACTGACACGAGAGGCTGCCATTCGTGGACTGGACAATTTGATGAAGAGGGATGCCGAGTCAGTCATAAGCTCTGCACCTTCGACGCTTGAAGATGAAATATGGCTTGCGTTAGATGACTCTCCGGAACTCACATCACTGAGAAACCTGATCCGAAACTGGCTGCAACAGAGCGGACTTTCTCATACTCGGCTCTGGATTCAGCGTTTACACAATGTACTCACCAAAACTCGGGCCAAGTTAGATGACTCGCCACCGAAGAAGCCTGTGCGTGTAGCTACTGCGACCGAAATCGCAGATGACGAGGTTGCAGGCTTCGCTTCTGCTGTTACCGGTGGGGATCAGGAGGATGGAGATACCAATGCTACCACCGGTCAGGAGTTGCTCAAGTGGCAAACTCGTAATTTCGCTGTCATCTGTCTAAACGAATTGCTTTTAATGGTCAACGATAAGATCCTTCCAGATCAGACCATTCCTGCAGAAGTTGCTTTGCAACAGAAAATTGGTGATGTCGTTCGTATGGCCTTTTCTGCATCAACGGCAAATGTAGTTGAGCTAAGGGTGTGGGGTCTCAAGATTCTTGATCAAGTCCTTAAGGTACTGGATCTCGTATTTTCCTCTTTTTCTCAACCCGCTGACCATCGGAATTTTTAGATGTTTGGCAAAACCCCCGATCCAGATTTTCCCGAGGTATCACTCCTCGAGCAGTATCAGGCACAGATTGGCTCGGCTCTCACGCCAGCGTTTGCAGCCGACTCATCACCAGATCTTGCTTCGGAGGCCATCAACGTGTGTGGGACTTTTGTTGCCGCAGGCATCGTTACAAATGTAGATCGCATGGGCAGAATATTCCGATTGCTAGTTGTCGGCTTGGAGCAGTTTGCAAGTGAGTAAAGGGTCCAAATCTCAACAACCTAAATGCTAACCTTCTTCTCTCACAGAGAATTCCAATATAACCGAAATCGGCGATTTAAAGGGCCTCAATTCAAATGCAAGAATTATGGTTAAAATGGCCCTTTTCTCAGCTTGGGCACGATTACAAATGGCAAGCCTTGAACAACAGTATCTAGTAGAGGTTGTCCAGCCATACACAGCCATGCTGACACCATTATGGCTGTCTTCGCTTCAAGAATTTGCTCGATTACGCTTCGAACCGGACATTTCTGGAAGCCTTGGGACTCCATCGACTGGAGATCTTGATGAGGTTTATGCGGCATTGAATAGAGAAACCTTGCTGAATGTAAGCGCTCTTAGTTGTGTATAAACTAAATTGTCATATTAACTGGGCGATAGTACTATCAAGATTCCTGGCTGAATCTTGTTGATGCAATTGCAAGCCTTGTTGAAAAAGACAGCGACTTCGTTTTTGACGCACTAGACAATAAATCCAAGATACAGGGGGCCCAGGATGGAGAAGACAAGAACAAAACAAATGGCTTTGAACCGGCAGGGAAGGGTGACAACATAAATTATCGCGACGAACCCGTTGCTTTCTTTTTCGTACTTTTTGGACTTGCGTTTGAGTCCCTAGTCGACCAATCTGTGTCACCCTCGCAAAGACTTGAGATCCTTCAAGCCCTCAAGAAGATATTACGCCCAGCTGTTTCTGGAAATGCTATTTACCAGGATGCCGTCTTCACCGAAACAGTGGATACCCTTGACCGCTTGGTTCTCACCGAGGGCCACAACATTCAGACTGTTATTGTTGAAATGGCTAGAAATTTGTCTCTCGATCACCCTTCTGCAAAAGATGGTCAAGACCGCACAGAGAACTTGTCTGACGATATTGAGCAGCTCTTTGAGCTTACAAGGAACATCATTCTCGTCTTAGCAGGGTTACTTCCTAATTTGGGTGACTCGAGCTCTCGCACATTTAATGTCAGCTCTGAGGAAACTCTGACTTTGGTCCGACTTGCACTTTCCTCTCTTGTTGATGTTGCGGCTATCTTCCCTCTGATTATACGACATGATCTTCACGCTTGCATTCTACATATCTTCAGTACAATACTAGCCACCGGGATATGTCAAGCCGAGGTGGTTCCGCATGCGCTCCCAATATTCCGAAGATTCATTCAAGGCATGGGTTCGCAGGATACACCTATAACTGACGCCGTCTCACTGCAAGTGCGCGGCTGTTTAACGCGTTTCCTTACAACACTCAGGATTGCACAGCGCCGAGAATCAGAAACGTCTCTACCTTGCGCAAAAAACACTCTCCTCGCTATGACTATTGTTCTTACCACCACCGGTCATGCTGTTCCACCTCAAGACCCACTGATTGCCAGTGTCCTCGATCAATATTTGGATTGTCTACAGGATGTGGGCCTCGCAAGTGTCGCTGCAGGATGTATTCGATCCGTGCTCCTTAGAAACGGACCAATATCTACCACGGATTCAATGATTGTACGCTATCTGTTTCCACGCCTCATTGCATTTGTCGCAGGAGTCCCAAATATTCAGGGAGAACCTCCAATCGATCCGGAAAACTCGCGACCGGCGATTTCACAGACACTGGTTGCACTCATCAGCAGCCCCGCAACATTCCCACAAACCAAATTGCCAACTGCTATTCCACTAGTTGTCTCAGCTCTTCTAGCGCGTGCCAAATCCGAGGGTGCATCTATATATCAAGAGATAGCAGCTAGGCTCTTGGAAATTGGAAAGTTGGACCCAATGATTTTCCGAACGCTGGTGGCCACTATGGACCCTGAGAGAAAATCGCTTGTGGAAGATATTCTGCGCAGCGCCGGGACAACATCAGGCGAAACTAGAGATGCTGGGGTGCAGGAAGAGAAGGCTACGCCTAGTATCGCTTTGCGCATGGACTTCTAGTTTTACAACGGGGCATGTTCGTGGTAGTAATGAAGTTATGAAACTACTCCCACTTATATCTAATTGATAGACCCCATAAGTTGAAGTTGAATAAATTAACATAGTATATACATTATAATCAAACCCGAATATATGTACGCCTACAATTGCCCAACTCTAGTATGTGTATGTATAACCTATCATTGGTGTAATCAGTGTGGAGAAAAAAGTGTTGCACGAATGGCTCAATCATAATTCATCCTTCACTTCTTCCAGCTTCTCTTCTTGTTCGCCTGGATTTGGCTCCCTATTTTGGGCAGTCTCTTTGCCCTCAACAATGTCGGGCCCCTCTTTGAGAGTTGGAGCCTGACAAGTGTCCGCGTATTTCTTCATATACTCAGGCAGAACCTGGTCCCATAATTGATCATCCGACAGATACTTATACGCGGACCCCTTGCAAATCTCACTGGAAACCAGTCTGAGCATAGTAAATGCGTTCTTGGAAGCTTGTTTGGCGGCCTGCTTTTTGAAACAGCTATTCCACTGCGCCAATTTATCTCCATCTGGTGTTCTTCCACCGGCGCATAAGTGCTGGCCAGGCGCCAATATTGTACCGCATTGATTCTTTGTGGATGTAGCTATATCTTGACCGATGCGAGTAAACGTGGTTTTGAATTTCTCGGAAAGCGACATCTCTTTCGCCATGGTGTCGATGAGGGGTATGAAGGCGTTCGAGTACGTCCATTCGTCCCACGTGGAAATTACAGGTTGGCAGCCACGGTCACATATTTCGCTCTGGTATGCGCTTCCGAGAGAGTCCCAGCGTGTGGCGATGGTCTTTAGGAGGACACTGGCGCACGACTCGGCCAGTGCGTTCAGGGGAAAGCAAAAGAGGAGTGCCACGAGTGCGGAGAGGGGCAAGACGGTCAGTGCATTCTGAGAGTTGCGGCTCTGTCGATTGATTAAAAACATCGCGGAATGTCGGTGACGTTTTCTAGTCCTGGGTTCAGTTGCTGTAGTGGTTTCACGGGACAGCAACAAGGACAAGGGTTCAGAAAAGAAAATGTGAACTGAGGAAGTTGTCTCGTCAAGATCGACATGAACTAAGTGGCTCAATCAGCCATGCCCGTTCAGACGTTAGCGTGCTTAACCCCGGTATTTTATTTTCGTATCGGATATTCGTATTAATAAGAGTCGGGGTTATATAATACGACCTTTCCTAATATAGTATCAGCCCAACTAACCCTAAGTCTCCAATCCTTACCCAAGCCACGACGGACAACTCCCCGCTTCTTACTCTCGGCCTCATAACCCATCGGTGCGTTTTGGCAAGGCAGTTGTGCGCTCTGCCATTTCACGTACAAATACCTGCTCATGTTCGCATTCGATTGAAAAGTAGATCGAAAGCAGGGTCATTCTGCTTGGATAGTCAACTATCACCGTCCCAAGCATGCAGACCCCCAGCCGCGATCACCATGAAGATAACAATGACCTATTTGTCGTTGACGACGTCCAATTTTCTCAGTCCCGGTCCCAACGCTTGTCGCAGCAGCAGGACCTCTTGGATATGTCCGATGCCTTCCCGTCTCCTCAGGATGGATTCTCACACAACCCTGGCTACATCGCCTCCCAGGAAGAACTGCGCAGCATGATGATCACCATTGCGCAATCAGCAGCCCCGAGTCGCGGTGGAAGCCCTATAGCGGGTGCAGCAACAGACTTTGAAATGCGGTCGACTTGCGCGAGAGATAGAGAGGTATTGACTGAAAATGATTCTAACGATCCTCGGCATAACATATCAATCGAACAAAATGACGAGTATTTCAAGCCAAGCTCAGTCTCGTCAATGCTAGGTACCCTATCAAGAGAACAAAACCTCGTGTCAAAGTGGAGCCGTCGACGGATTCAGTATCTGAAGAACTATGTAGCGGAGGTTGCCCCGTGGGTATGGCCAATCCGTCAGTTTGAAATTCGGCACACGTATAATAACTCTTCTAACCGATAATCATACTAGCTGGATATGTTTGATTCAAAAGCTACATTTGGAATTCAATTTCCGATTCTCGCAAGCAACTTTCCGCCATTACTGTATGCTATTCTTGCTATCTCAGCTCGTCAAATGGAACGAAAAGAGGGAATCCCAGACACTTCTGAGAGTTTGGAACTCTATCAAAAAACGATTCGGCTCCTTGCTCCGCTACTAGAAGTGCGCGACCCAAAAATTATCGGCGCATGTGTAGTTTTGTGCTGTCTTGAGATGATGTCCGCTCGCGCACAGGATTGGCGTCGTCATTTAGAGGGCTGTGCTGCGCTTTTTGATGCTTTCGGCATAAATGGGTTTAGCCAAGGAATCTTGCAGGCAATCTTCTGGTGCTACGCAAGGATGGGTGAGTTGGTTGTGAGTCTACTTTCTAGCTAAATCAAAAACTAATTGGATAGACCTCTGTGGTGCTCTCATGTCTGATGGAAGGGACAGTACCTTACTTCGGCCCTCTAAATGGCTTCCCTTAGGTTGTCGTGAGGACACCTTCCAAATGTTTCAAGAGACGAAGTCACCGGACATGTATGCAAATTACGCCGTTTTCCTGTGCGCAAAAACGTGCGAGCTCGTTTCAGATAGGACGAAGTTCATTGAATTAGGCGAAGAAAACGGTTGTACTGGACAAGTCTACCATCAGCGATGGCTTAAGCTGTGGCAGGAGCTGCAAGATTGGTATGCCAATAGACCTAGTGAGCTACTGTCCGTTCGAACCTTGGAGTCCAAGCCCTTTCCGCAAATATTCTTCGTCCACTGGGCAGCTATCTCTTCCAATCAGCTCTACCATACATCGTGTGTGCTTATGTTGAACATGATGCCCAAAGACATGAAGTTTCGAGCTAGCCCTGAATCAACTCCATTGTGGCATGCACGACGCATTTGCGGGATTTCTGTAACGAACCCTCATGCGGGATGTCTCAACAACGCGATTCAGCCATTATGGATTGCTGGAAGGCTGTTCACTCATCGCTCCGAGCATATCCGTATTGTGTCTCTCATCCAAAATATTGAATCCACCACAGGATGGGGAGCTTGCTGGAGGATCAGAGATCTAGAAATCGCTTGGGGCTATACTGTACACCGATTAGATCGAAATGGAAAGCATGAGGAGTCCCTCGTGAGTGTCTGAGAAGGAATACAGAGCTTTATCTGAATCCATAAAACTCCGTGAATTCACACCATATTCACGAGAGCCCAGTGCTCTCTCAATTCAACCACACAAGATCTGATGTCCCATCCTGTAAGGCACTGAATCCGGTCAAGGCCATGAATTATATTTTGCTGTTGCAGTTCATGAGACATTCGCTTGGCTGCAAAGAGGAACGATGCTAACAATGATGGGTCCCAGAAATCGCGACGATCATTATTCAAAGCAATGCTGCAAATGCATTGTGCATGCCATAGGGAAGATTGTACAAAAGGGGGAAGGTGACTCAATTGCACCGTTCGGGGCTTTTTGAGTAGCAAAAGAAGCATGGCTGTATGATACATTTGTTGGCCAAATGTACCAGCACCATTACTGAACAAAATTATAGGGAAAGTGGAGTCCGAACCAAGTGGAGAAGTCACCTCTATGATTGGTTTGAATTCGTCTGGCCGTTGGTCACGCCAATCCTCCAGTTCTTTGATGAGATTCTTCCAGCTTTTGATAACGTTTCCTTCCTCACCTGACATTAGCTGTATAGCTTGCGCAAGTGCCAGCAAAGGTCGGCGAGCAAAGTTCGATAAGCGCCATGTGAGCTCTGACAGTGTATTTGCCACTTGTGCATCATCGGCACCATCTTGGGGGAGACGACATGGCAGGGGGAAGTGCAAAAGGTCGTCATTCACTAGCGCAACACTAAGCTCTATAGATAATTTAAGCATTTGAAGTGATGTGCAAATTTCCTGCGCGCAGATTCGATGGTGAGGGATAGAGACGTACCTAAGCGCAGGAACAGCCAATATATTGCGGCCGGAGGTTCAGTGGTTAGGGCATGTATGGCAAGGGAGTCGAGAATATTGAGATCCAACGGTATTCTGCCCGTAGACCACGCATGTGACAAATTTGAGACGAAGTAACGTAATCGCTCAAAGACAGTCACAAAGGCCTTTGTCATGAAAAGTTGATAGTGATTATTGTCTCCTGGAATTTCTAAGACAGAAGAATCCAATGAAGATATCAAGTTGTCATGAGCAGTGAATTGCTGGTTCTTTTTTAAAGAAACTTCTGTTAATAGAAGAAGTTCATGTAAAACCGGCTCTGATTGCATTGCATGTTGCACTGCCGCAATTCCGAAAGGTTGTTGGACAATGTCGCATAAATCGAGCTGTTCGACTGTTGTCAAATTACATAACATGTACAGACACTCGATAGTAGGGACATACCCATGGTGACACCTCATATCGGTAATGGCGGAGTAAATCGATCATTCTTTCCGTGATCATTGCAGGTTTGGGGGGTGTTTCCGATCTCGGTGTGAGGAGTGTGGAATTATGGCCAACATGGTCAGAAATCGTATGGTTCCATAGGGCGCTTTTGAGAAAGGCATTTTCTCTTGACCTTGGATGGACCAATAATACTGGTGATTCTGCGTTTTCTTCATTACCGACCAAAGCGAGCAATCCTCGAGCAGCGAGGGCGTCGTTGTCGCTAACAGCGTCCTGTCTTTCAATTTCTTGGCCTATAGAATATACTCTACCTTGTACTGGTCTCAAATTGCCATCTGACTTTCGTCGTTGATCATGTTGATGGTACTGGTAATTCTCATGTTGAAGAAGAGCGGTGTTCGGTAGATGATTAGTAGTCCCCGGTGAAAAGTCAATTAAATTTTCAAGACGGGGCGATGTAATTACGCTGCCCCCCTCAGAAATAGTCTGATGTATGAAGGACGGTTCCCAAAAAAATTGTTCCTTTTCAAATTCTTTTTCATTGGGACCATCTGGTTTATATGGCTGCTGCTGATGTCCGTGCAGAGTTGTTAGGGGATGGGACACACTTGGAACATCGGCGGAGCTGATTGATTGTGAATCCGGCGATGCATTTTCGATATTCTCATGGGACACTTCAGATACAAACTGTTCATCAGGTTAGAGAGCAACTAATTGTCTAAGCCAAACGTAATCATACTCTAATGGTGGAGTAATCACTGCCTGGCAGCTCTGATTCCGCAATGGTGAATGCATTTTTGTTTAGGAAGCTTATCTGTGAGGCATATCGACATTCAAACCCTTTTGTCACGCAATTTCGGCAGCGTGGTTTGCCTTCGTCGCCTGTTATACACCACGATTGATCAGTTTACGTAAGTACTCGCGAAAGTCGAACAAATCAAACGAACATTTGCGGCGACGGACGCGACACCGAAGACAGCCAGTACGGCATCTAGTGCGTCGAGATGCCGAGTCCTTTGGGTGCTTTGAAGAATGCTTGTTGGCCATTGTCCAGCAGAGCCACAGCGCTCGAGTTCAGGGTGCAATGCAATGCGATGCAATGGATGCTTTTAGAAACCGGTGGTCACAATTGGCAGTCGGCGGTGCTCTGCCGTAAGAAGGCTTGGCTCAGGAACTGTGGGGAATTGCGGGGATTCCCTAACGCCAAATCAAGTCCCAAAATGGTAACTCTAACCACCAGCAATGCTGATTTAGGAATTCCCTTCCACCGCCGCGCCGCACGTACTGATTTACATAACTTTGCGGTGATTTTGTCGACTCGGAAATATTTAGGATTTCCCTCACGTCAACAACAGTCTCTTGAAGGCCTTGTATGTCTGTTTTCTTTTAAACTGCATTGAGCCATCAACACGTTATTAGGGTTGCCTGAATCGACAAGACAACTGAAAAATGTCTCCATCCATTTTGGAGCCTACTCTATGCTGTCCTAACATTGATCTTCTCAACAATTCGGCTCCGGAACTCAAATCAAAGCCAATCCTTATTCAGACTGCTCTTCCCAATCCGTCTTTACAAGTTACGGCCGACCACAACCTGAAGCAGGTAGAAGCTCCTGTTTATGCCCCTCAAAAGGGAGAAGTGCTGCTACAAATAAAGGCCACCGGTATTTGCGGGTATTGTAGCACCAATCTACCAATTTCTTTGTGCATCACAAGATCCTGATTCAGCTTTGTACTTCTAGGTCCGACATTCATTTTTGGAAGACTGGTCGTATAGGAACCCTAGTCGTTGAGGGCGATTGTATTCTAGGACACGAGGCTGCAGGAGTGGTATTACAAGTAGGAGAGGATGTTACCAACTTGAAGCCCGGTATTGACATTCAATCCTGAAAATTTCGGAAAGAAGAATCGAGTAGTGCTGATAACTGATTTTTGACTATCTAGGTGACCGCGTCGCCATGGAACCCGGGGTTCCATGCAACAACTGCCACCTCTGCTCAGATGGCCGCTATAATCTCTGCCAAGATGTCCAGTTCGCCGGCGTATACCCTTATCATGGCTCTCTACAGCGATACAAGGTCCATCCAGCTCGCTGGCTGCATAAGCTGCCCGGCAATATCAGCTACGCTGAAGGCGCTCTCCTCGAGCCCCTGTCTGTCGCTATGCATGGAATCCGCATGGCTGGTTTAACATTGGGTCGTGGAGCTGTCATTTGCGGGGCAGGACCAATTGGACTCTTGACTTTGGCTGCGGCAAGAGCATCTGGAGCGCACCCAATTGTTATCACTGACTTAGAGGCTCGTCGACTGGAATTTGCAAAGGAATTTGTTCCCAGTGTTATGCCGTATCAAGTCAATCGGGAGCTGGATGCTCAAGGGAACGCGAAGGCTATAAGAGCTTTGTTTGGCGACAGTGATTATTCGGCGCCCGAGACTGTCCTTGAATGCACTGGAGTCGAAAGTAGTATATCTACGGCTGCTTATACTGCCCGCCGTGGTGGCACAGTCATGGTAATTGGAGTTGGCAAGTCCGTCATGAACAACCTGCCGTTCATGCATATTTCATTGGCCGAAATCCAATTAAAATTTATCAACAGATATCGTGACACATGGGCTCCTGCAATTCAGTGCCTAGATGGTGGAATACTGAAGGATCTAAAAAAACTGGTGTCCCACACTTTTCCCCTAGAGAAGGCTAGGGATGCGTTCGAGCTATGCTCAGATGTTAGTAATGGGAGCATCAAGGTGATGGTTGTAGATGATGCTGATGCGACTGGTTTTATATAGATGGCATTCAACAATCTAGGATTTTACTACATTTTACATAAATATAGATTCATGTAACTTTAAACGGGGATAATCTTCAAGATCCGTAACGCAACTTTTCAGAGATGAACATAAAACTGAGTAGATTTTTTCCCTTGAATGCTGAATGAAGAATATACAGGTCTTATAAAGGAAATATCTCTCACGAATGGGTCATATATATCCAACGGTGCACCCGAACTTCCAGCGTAGGAAACGAGGGGTACTATCGGTGCGGATCCAGCGGTGCTTAGGATTTCCTGTTTCGACCATCTAAAATATGATGGGACGAGTTACACGACGAGCTACAAATGCGTACATTGTTACCTCGTAGAATCGTAATTTTCTTCTTGTTTATTCTCTTTTTTTTTTCGTATTTGTATATTTAGATCCTTTACTTCTTCAGCCGTCATATTCGATTCCTGCGTCGTTGCAAAAAGAAAGTGGTTATGGCTGTAAGAACCATGCCCAACGCAGTATCTAAAGGAGAGGCGATTCCTTTAATACAGAAATTGTCTGCTGAGCATGATCATGTTCTCAAAAATTTTCGTTTATTGATATCGGATCTTTGCCAACAGTTCAATGGCGGACATCCCGGGTGAGCAGTCATTGTGTAGTCCTGTGCATGGTTTTCTAGTTCACAGAATTAATACTGACAAATGTAAAGTGGAGCTATTGGCATGGCAGCCATTGGTATCTCACTTTGGAAATACGTGATGAGATATGCTCCTCACACCCCCGACTTCTTTAACCGCGACCGCTTTGTACTCTCCAATGGTCACACCTGCTTGTTTCAATACACTTTTCTCCATCTATCAGGGTACAAGGCCATGACTTTCGAGCAGCTCAAGTCCTATCACTCAAATCGCGTCGATGCCCTTTGCCCTGGGCACCCGGAAATCGAACATGAAGGTGTCGAAGTTACCACGGGTCCATTAGGCCAAGGAGTGGCTAATGCAGTTGGTCTCGCTATGGCAACCAAAAATCTTGCTGCTCATTTCAACAAGCCTAGGTTTGACATTGTGAACAATCATACATGGTGTATGGTCGGCGACGCTTGTCTGCAGGAGGGTGTGGCCCTCGAGGCCATCAGCTTTGCAGGGCATTTGAAATTAAACAATCTTACTGTCATATATGACAACAACCAGATTACATGCGATGGTTCGGTTGATCTGACCAACACGGAAGACATCAATGCCAAAATGCGTGCATGCGGCTGGGATGTCATTGATGTTGAGGATGCTTGTTATGATGTCGTGGCCATTACTCGAGCCTTAGAGAGAGCCCGTGCGTCAACTGACAAGCCAACCTTTATTAATTGTCGAACCATTATCGGTCTTGGTAGTCACGTCGCTGGTCAAGCGGCAGCTCATGGCGCAGCTTTCGGAGCATCCGATGTGGCAGCACAGAAGATTGCCTACGGCTTCGACCCCGAGAAGCACCTTGTGGTTAGTGACCGCATGCGTGCCTTCTTTGAAGATCTTCCTGCGCGGGGCGAAAACTGGGTTCGAGAATGGAACGAGCTAATTACAACATATTCTACTGAATATCCCGATTTAGCTGGCGAATTTTTCAGTCGTGTACGTGGTGAACTTCCCAACAATTGGAAAGCATTGATTCCAGTTAGCTTTGCCGATAAGCCCACCGCAACCCGCGCCTCATCGGGTCTCGTGTTCAATCCCATTGCTCAAGCATGCAAACCCTTCATGGTCGGTACGGCTGACCTATCTCCTTCCGTCAACATGATGTGGCCTGGCAAAGTTGATTTTCAACAACCTGGTTTGCGAACAACTTGTGGCATCAACGGTGACTACTCAGGGCGGTACATTCACTACGGCGTACGAGAACATGCCATGGTAGCAATTTCTAATGGACTCGCTGCATATTCTCCCAACACATTCGTTCCAGTCACATCATCTTTCTTTATGTTCTATCTATACGCTGCCCCAGCTGTCCGTATGGGGGCTCTGCAACGATTGCAAGTGATTCATGCCGCCACTCACGACTCTATAGGCATGGGAGAAGACGGCCCAACACATCAACCTATCGAATTGGCGAATTTATACCGTGCCATGCCTAACCTACTCTATATACGTCCCGGTGATAGCGAAGAAACAGCTGGAGCGTGGGTTGCCGCCATTGAAGCCAAAAATACACCTACCATAATATCCACATCCCGTCACGCAATACCTCAATTAAGGGGACTCACACGCCGTGATGGCGTTCAATACGGTGCATATGTACTACAAGAACCAGAAGATTATATTGCCGATGTAACGATTATTGGTGTGGGCGCAGAGCTTCATATGGCTGTTGAGACGGCTGTCACACTCAAGGAAAAGCACAATATCACGGCCCGAGTGGTCTCTTTCCCATGTCAAAGACTCTTTGAGAAGCAGTCTCGCGAATATAAACGCAAAATATTGCAGCGCCACCGTATACCTGCTGTGGTAATTGAGCCTTATGCACCAAATGGGTGGGAAAGATATGCAGACGCTGGTATCTGCATTCAACGATTCGGTCATTCGCTACCTGGTAAAGCTGCATATAAATTCTTTGGATATGAAACAGACGTTTTAGCCGGAAAGTTAGTCAAATATTTGGAGACGTTGGCGAAGGACGAAATCCTGCGTCACGAGTTTGTCGATTTATAGACTTTTTGCGACTTGCGCTTTTAGATATTGATATAATGGCAGAGACTTATAGATTGCTTTACTATTGCAATACATAGCAGGTTACGGTAATATACATGGAGTCCCCATTTTTGACACGATTTCCCTGCGTCACCGATGTTTCAGAACGCTTAAAAACACGGTAAATCAATATGGCATTCCCCTTTGGGTATGTACATTTCAGCTCGTACGTTGAAAGAGGCCTGTGCAGGAGTGGAGATCCGCGCGGGCCGTACCTACCCCGGATTCTGTCTAGGACTCTAGCGGAATGCGGGGGAATTGGAGGTTGCATGAAGTGCCATTAAGTACAATATACATAATGACCAAAGTAGGAAACTATAAGCACCTAGCGGTTTTATACTGCCTCTTATCAAAGCTCATGACTCATCAGGGATTCCCGAGTAACTACCATATTATGGCACTACTAAGATGACGGGAATCAAGACTATACAACACTCGGTGCAACATTCGATATGTAATTGTCACAAGATGCCTTCAAAGTTATAGGAAATCATGAGTAGACAGCATATCTGTCAGATACTCAAGATGATAATAAATTTCAGCGTAGTATCTATCATAATGATATATGTAACTAGTTCATATATATTCAGCGTCGGACGTTGAAGCAAGAAACGCCGATCAACAAACTTGGAAACTTTATTATACATTTGGCACTTGTTGCATTTATATTATAACCCAGTTCCAAATCAAAGCCTCCAATAACGATCAATGGCTCGGGGCTGATGTGCGGGGGATTCCTGCACATACTCAGCGCGCGAAAAATACAGTCGTGTATAAAGCTACGCAAGATTCCACAATACATCTAAATTACTCGAGAATGCTCTTTTAGTTCCCATACTTGTTTTATGTTGAAGTAACCGAAACTTTGATTACCTCTCTCCTATCTACGTTCAAATAATCAACCTGACATTGCGAAACATGTCGGGAGACATAGAGGCAGACCCTTATTACCCTGTCACGGCAAGTTCTCGTGTTCAGGAAGCACGGAAAACTCGATGGCGATCAGCACTTCGGAACAAAAAAATATTTGTAATAGCACTCTTTGCTTCGTATGTCTCCTGATCTCGCGTCTTCTTTGAATACTTTTTTCTTTCCCTTTATCCCTTTCCTGCTAGAAGGAGAATATGAAACATTCAGAAGTTGGGACTCTGAGCAGTCGCTGTCCGCTGACTCCTCATGTTGTCAGGTTTGGCGGTTTTGAATATGGTTACCAGCAAGGTGTTCTCGGGGAGTCATTTGTGATGACTAAGTTTGGAGAAAATTTCCCCTCAGTCGTGAATTCCTCTAGTTCGCAAGGCTGGTTGACTTCCGTATTACAGTTGGGTGGCATTGTCGGATCCCTGTCGGCCGGAGTATTAGGTGAGATATTCTCCCGAAAGTATACCATGTTCATGGCCTGTTGCTGGGTGATTCTGGGGAGCTATTTGTACTGCGGTGCTCATGCCGGTGACCCGTCTCTTCTCTATGCTGGTAGATTCTTCACTGGTCTTGGTGTGGGGCTTTTTAGTGGTGTTGGGTAGGTAATTTTTGATAAATGCCCTCAATTATTCCGTTTCACCCTCCGGCGGTTCCTAACGGGCAACTCTGTCAAAAGGCCGCTTTACAATGCAGAGCTTGCATCCCCCGAATTACGTGGCTTACTTGTCTCGTTCTATCAATTCGCCACTATCCTGGGCATGATGTCTGCTTTTTGGATTGGATATGGAAGCAACAACATTGGTGGAACTGGTCAGCATCAATCAAACCTTGCATGGCAGTTACCGTCTATTATCCAGGGAATTCCAGCTTGCTTACTTGCTCTGGGAATTTGGTGGATGCCATTTTCGCCTCGCTGGCTGGTCAGAAAGGGTCGAACAGAGGAAGCAAGAAAGACGCTGGCTTGGCTTCGAAAACTTCCTGTTGATAATCCTTTAGTACAAGCGGAATTTTTGGAAATTCAAGCTGAGGCCCTCTTTGAACATCGAGCCTTTAAGAAGGCATTTCCTGTCCTTGCTGACAAGGAAAACCAAAGCACTCTCTCCAAGGAACTGGCACAATATGTGAATTGCATTCGAACAAAGGATAATTTTAAACGAGTCTCGACGGCTTGGTTGGTCATGTTCTTTCAGCAGTGGAGTGGAATTGATTCAAGTACGTATATCATGGGGGCGAGTCATGGAGATAGATTTATGGCTAACTTCTATATAGTCATCTACTATGCATCTGAAGTGTTTGTCAGTCTAGGGTTGAATAGCGGTACTGTTGCACTGCTCGCAACAGGCGTCACTGGCGTTGTCTTTTTCGTCTGTACGATTCCTGGAATGGTAATTTGATGGCATAACCCTTCCCCCTTCTCGGGACCCCGCGCGCGTCGAAATAGTCAACTAATGGCTACACTGCAGATTGTCATTGACAAAGTCGGTCGAAAACCCATGCTTTTAGCTGGATCCGGATTGATGTTCTCGGCTATGCTCATTGTAGGAGTGGTTGTGGCCAAGTTCCGTTATGACTGGGAGGATCATGCGGTAGCGGGTAAGTATCTATTTTCCATTTGAAGTCCTCTTTCTTGAACTCGACTTTCAAAGATATATTGACTATATCTGTTCTATGACAGGTTGGGCAGCGGTCGGTATGTGATCCTTTATTTCGTCTTCATTCGTGTTTCTCAATTTAGTGGATAATTGGCTAACCCACTGCTCAACTAGCTTTGATTTGGGTATATATTGGCACTTTTGGGGCGACATGGGGCCCAGTTTCGTGGACTCTCGTTTCGGAGATATTTCCACTCTCCATACGTGCCAAAGGAGCCTCGATCGGTGCGTTCAGTAACTGGATTAATAATTTCGCTATTGCATTGTTCGTTCCACCTATGTTCAAGGCATGGGCATGGGGCACATATATTTTCTTCTCTGGTTTCCTCGCTGTTGGCATCGTATGGGTCTGGTTCGTTCTCCCCGAAACTAAAAATGCAACTCTGGAGGAAATGGACCGAGTTTTCGGAAGTCATACTGGTGAAGAGGATGCTCGATTACTGGCTGAAGCACAGCGTGATGTCGGCTTGATCAACTTCCTTCTGGAGAATGGAAATTTGACAGAAAAGAAGTCCGCGGACCAAGTCGTTTCAAAGCACCTCAAACGGAATCCCTGAACTTGATGATCATGAAAGAGGCCTACAATATGTAGGCTACGATTCATACAAGTAAACTATTTCATCAAGCAACTTGGTAGTGCTCCCGCAATTATGATTGGATCCAATGATACATGTACGTTATAAATGCACCAGAATAATATATATAGTAGGGAGGCACAACGCCGATTAGGCGTAGCATATCTTTGCTTAAGAAAAAATTTCATCGTGAGAATTCTAAAGTCTATGGGGTATCAGCCTGTACCAAATGGACTGGGTCACATAATCGGCGAACAGGTAAAATTTTCGTATGCACGGACACGGCAAAAGAAACACGTAACCAAATGCAGGATCAAAAGACACAGCAGGGCAACGTTATAGCGGACAAATTAATCTGAAATTCGCCCAACTCATCCTAACGACTCACTCACAAGTGTGTCAGAAAGCGACGGCTCGGCTGTAAGAGCTGCATCTTTGACTGGTTCAGACTTGGCAATTTCCTTCGCAACAGCCTGTTTCCTTTCGTTATCGTGCGCCCGAGATGAGTAGCCCTTCAAAAATGCGATGGCCATCACTGTAAGTGAGAGATCGTGGTTAGCAATTTTACTCACGCAGTTGATTTAAAGCATAGAGGGAGAGTACTCTGACTTACTGGCGCTGAAAGCAATAGCCAAGGCCGCGCGTCTTGTCAAAACCCATCTCAGTCCTTCAGCCTCGCTCTTTCCGTCACTTGCTAGGGAAACGGCAATCTTATAATTGAGTTCTTGGATACCCGTGTCCTGACTCTGTTGCTGCTCTCGAGTCGCCATTTTGTGATCAGTCCACATCCCTTTCAATTCGTCATTCAGCTTTGCCAGTTCCTGGTTGATCCTAAGATTTAAAATGTCGACCTCATGTTGCAAGTGCGTCCTGGAGGTTCGCTGTCTCTCAGTCTCGAGATCTCTAGACGCCTGCAATGACGATCGAAGTTCCGAACAAGCGGCTTTGAACAAGTATTCCTCGTTCTCACTGTCTGATTTAGATGTAAGAGTTTTTTCGGCCAAATTCAACTTTTCCTGCAAAATTCCACGAACGGCTTTCATAACTGTGATGGCCTGTTCCTCACTGAAACCTCCCTCCTCAAGATTTTTGACAAGAGTATATGTGTCAAAATGATGGATGTACGGCGCCGGTTCTAGGTGTGGTATCCCAAATCCTTCTTGGGGAAGTCTTGCGAGCCCCGTTTCGTTAGGTGGCGGCATCTGAAGAACGGCGTCCATCGGATTCTGGGGTGGCGGCATTTCTCGTGATGCGGCATGCTTCGGAACATCGGACGACTGAGCTTCTTTATTTGCAGAGGCTTGTGGGGGTTTGTTAGAAGCATCGGACTCCTGAAGGACACTGTTTTTGCTTTCATCTTTGCTAGCTTCATTGGTAGTGTCATTGCGCTCGGGTTCCGAACTGATTTTATCTTGCTGTGCTTTTGCCGAGCTTTTTTGAGCCTTGGGGGCGGCATCTTTCTTCGCTGACAGCCCATTGGATTCCTTGGGCGTCTTTCTCTTCTCTTGCGATGGTGGAGGTAGCTTCGACTCTATCGATGGCCCTTGGCGACGGGCAACGCTGTCCTGGTCGCGACGGTGGGTGGCATGGAAGCCAGCCGCGGATGACGGTTTGAAACGGAGGGAGCGCGCGCCAGTTTCGCAAGGCCTGACTGAGCGGAAAAGCTGCGGATAGAGAAATGGCAGCCGAGGCGCAGCCATAATGAGGCGATGGATGAAAGAGGTGCGTAGCTAGGTACACGAGAGGTGCTTGGATGAAAACAAAAAAACGTATCCATGGATATCGACTGAATACTTGATTTCCCGAGGAGAACTCGGGGCGGCCTAAGCTTGCAGCACGGCCGCCCTATTGGTCGGATGCGCCGATGCTTGGGAGTCTGCCGAGCTCCAGCCTAACCCTATAGATTTACGCTGGTCTTGTTTGCTTTCTCCAAATCCCTCTTAGACGAAGCACTTACACAGTTGTAATTTGTTATATACACATTTTTTGTGACCTTCTTTTTTTCTAGCCTATATATAGGTCCTCGACTATATCAACAAGTGGTCTTAGGTCGCCAGAAGTCCAAACAGCAACTCTGTTCGCTTCCAAAAGTCGTGTGCAGCTTCTTGTAATGTACCGACAATCCCGTTTTCTTCTTTCACTTCAACTTGCAGGATTTCAATAAACTCTTCCAAAGGATCCGCTTCATCGGACTGGACTGTCAGAGCATCCCGAACGTAGAATGCGTCGAGTAGCAATTGAATCTTCCAATCTCGCACAAGATCAGGAGTTTCTGGATCGTCTCTTGTACCAGTGGGCTTTTCTTGCTCATCAGTCCTCGTTGGATCACCCTCTTCGACCCCCTCGCTGGCATCTTTAGCCTGCTTAGCAGACGTTTGTATTTGTTCCAACTTTGCAGAGAACGACTTGGCGGCAGCTTCATGCACGATTGTTTTGAGTACACTCACCGCCGAGGGGTTCCAGAGATCTGGTCCTAGGTTTTCCATGGTCTCCACAAGACGTTTGAAATATCTGAATGTTGATGGTAACGGTTGCAGAGGTAGAGCAGGGGATTTGTCCCATAAAGTACGTCCAGGGACTCTTGATAGGGTGCCCTTTGGAAATGGAAGGATCTTTGACGCTGGCACACAGGCAAGAACTTCTGCCGCAAGAGTCGCGTGCAATTTAGGTACAATATCTTGGGCAAACTCCAAGTCATCTTCCTGCAGGATATCAGACGGGCTGTCCCGCCTCAAGTCTCTAATCAGCCGTAAGATAAAGGCGGCTTTGTGACTGTTCTCCGTGTCCCCAAAAGCACTGACGGCATCGCTGAATCTTTCCTGCAGATCTAGCAAAGCTTGCCTAATTGCATGCTTTTGAGCTTCGCGTAGTTGGTGAGGGTCATCTTGAGTAAGTAATTCTGTAGAGCTAGTCTGGAACTCTTCATCATCTTCATCCTCATCAAGAATATCTTCCCATTTCGTGTATCGCAGGTCATCTATAGAGCGTCGCGAGCTTTCAATGGTGGCGAACCATGAATTATATAATTCCAACACGTCCGCAATCTTAGCCTCTTGGCCGAGTAGTGTCTCTGTGAGAACTCTTTTGAAAACAGCGGCACCGTCTGAGATATCCAAAGACGTCAAACGAGAGTCCCACAATGACTGCGCTGTGGTTCCTTCAGTTTGCTTCCATTGCTCTATGTGAGATTTGACGGCATCACCAACTGAAAGCAATTGTCGAACCTGGCCCAGTAGAATATTTTTCAATTCCGTATTGAAAAGGCCTCTGATACCTTCTAATACGCTGACTGATGAATGAGTCACAGTCATGGGAGCTGCGGAGAGCCATATATCTAGTGTTTTCTTTCGTAGTGAAAGGACTTCTGCAAAGTCTTTAGCGTTGTTGAAAGCGACTGCACTGCGCTCTAGGAACACATCAAAGGCTTTCCTAGACCAATTTTTGAGGATTTGTTCGGCCGACTGTTTTGTCAGGTCATCGGACTTGATCCAAGGAGTGAAATTCTTCACGTCTGTAGATACCCATCGCCCGAGAATGTCCAGATCGATATCATCAAAATTCCGAATATCATTATCGTTCAATAGAGGCTGAGCTTGAAGTTTGCCAAGGGCATCTGACAATCGACGTGAAAAAAGAACTTTGGTGTTTTGGAGAGTCTGGACGTACAGACTTAACGCCTTTGGGATACATTCATTTGCATTCTCACCGCGTTCCAATCGCTTCCCAATGCAACTCAGTCGAGTAGTATGAAAATGTGTTATTACATCCAGCGATGAAGCATTGTTCGAGAGACAATAAGCAGCCATTGAGTCAATAATATCGTCGATGCTCGAATTGGCAGATCCTAGTATTCGGTTGATTCTCCGCCGGATCAATTTCTGTACGGAGCTCAGTTGCGAGCGCAACGTTTCTAGAAACGGTGGCGGGTTTGAGCTCTGGGAAAGAGTTTTTACAAGAAGTCTTGAGATCACCATCAACTTCGAAGCTAACAGCGGCGAATCGTGTTTGCGCAAAAGCCTTCCTGTCACGGTGGTACAACGGTGCAGGAGCACTAGCTGGCCTGCCAGCGCTCTTTCATTGTCACTTTTGCCTGTAAATTCTCGTTTTATGTCGGTCAGATTGACTGATTTCTTGCCGATTAGGCTAGTATTGCAGCGGAACCCAATACTGGCAAGCGTTGTCTCGACCTCTGAACTCTGCACGTTCATCTCGATGATTGTCTCGGCGGTGCCTAGTAGTTCGCGATAGCGGGTTCTACGCATTCAAAATCAGTATAGAATGGTTATCAAATCGACAGGGCAGCATACCCAACCAATGACCGCAGTTTCTCTCGATTGCTTGCAATGTCACGCCGCAACTCCTGCTCGACCTTCCGCACTGTGGGAACTGGGTACTGGAAAGCTTCGGTCCATGATTTCATATGTCTCGAGTCCGGTGTATCGTTCGCCATGTTGTCGGCGAGCTGCGCAATGGCAGCGCTGTTGAGGTTTCAAGATACCTGTGGGTAGTGACAGGAACAACGTGGTAAATACTAAATAAACCGCGGAATCCTCAACAACGCACAGGCCACGCGGAGACTCCCTGACGTTCCGCACTCTTGGCGTCTTCGTTGCGCAGCACACCCAATTTCAGGAATCCTCATTGATTCATTGCAGATTCTCCAGAAAAGGCTGCAAGAGAGAATCAGGATGTAAGTAGGGTGGAGTCATAATTTCCTGTCCGGCAAAATATATTGCGGACCTGATGACACACCAATAAGGAAGGCGGGGCATCTCTTTTGCGGTCCCACCAGAGCTGTCAAAAATTATCTACTTTCTCTTCTTTCTTTCCTGCTCCGATGTACAGAAGGACAAGTTGGAATACATGATTCAGCCAGATTTTCTTCAAAATGCCACATAACGATTCAGACACAGGCACTTCTGTCGACGCCACCGAGCCACCTCGGGGGCTTCCCTTTCCCCCGCTGACTCGATCCCAAATACTACACTGCTCTTATCATTTCTGGCATCCGCTGTATGTGTTGAGACAGGCAATATGCAGTGGGCTCCAGCGGCTAATAAATGGATATTTTAGGTACCGCGCCGTAACTCCAAAAGCTCGTCTCATTCCACTAAACGATGCTTTCCTTTCATACCTACGCGCTGATGGAATCGTCCTTCCACCTGAGGCCCCGAGTCGCTCCTCTCTCACTGGTGACGACAGCGGTATTGACACCGACGATGATTCCGAAGACGAGGGAGAGGATCCATCGATACATTGGCACGATATCCATGCGCAGATTGAGGAGACTATCAGAGAACTCGACGGCAAAGTCACACCAAAACTCAACTGGAGTGCGCCGAAAGATGCGACCTGGATTAACACTACAAATGATCTCCAATGTCGGACGCCTAACGATATATATTTGTTGCTCAAGAGCAGCGATTTTGTCACCCACGACTTGGAACATGCTTTTGATGATACTGAACCCGAATCGAACGAATCAGCCGTGGATAGTGGCGCAATTACAGAGAGTCTCGTTACCGACAAGATTCCGTATTATCTCGTTCTTCGCAAATATTTCAACCTCAACCCGTCTCTAGAGTTTCGATGCTTTGTTCGCAACCGTACACTCATGTGCATGTGTCAACGTGATTTAAATCACTTCGATTTTCTATTTGCCATGCGTGATATGCTCGTGTCTCGGATTCAGACGTTCTTTGACGCGAAGCTCAAAGATACTTTTCCAGAGCCGAACTTTGTGTTTGATGTTTACATTCCGCCGCCTCATGAGAAAGTATGGCTCATTGATATCAATCCATGGGCTATGAGAACAGATCCCTTGCTGTTTAGCTGGTTAGAAATTCTTACAATGAAGGACTTGGCTCCGCTTGAAGAGGAGGTTGTTCGCTTATCTATTAGAAACGATGAGACTTCCGGCGCAAAATCTTCTCCTTCCCTAGAAGCTGATGATTCGTCGGGGGAGGAAGAAGAGGAAGAAGACGCTGCTGAGAATGTGTCATCCCTCCCAGAACTTCGACTGGTGCGTCGAGACGACCCCGAGGCTTACGGGTTTACAACTCCTCAGTACTCTGCTCACAAACTACCTCGTGACGTCGTGGATGCTTCTCGGACAGGACCAGGGGGAATGGAATCTTTC
Organism: Eurotiales sp. R13A2; assembly: GCA_023625935.1. Classification (NCBI taxonomy): domain Eukaryota; kingdom Fungi; phylum Ascomycota; class Eurotiomycetes; order Eurotiales; species Eurotiales sp. R13A2. The sequence continues at coordinate 132,600 of JAMAFV010000004.1, forward strand.
ATGAGACAGTGGCAGGATCTTCTTGCTCAGGAGCACCGACAGCAGCAAGCAGAGATAAGCGATGAGGACTAGCGCACTATCGGTAGACCTGCGCAGATGTTTGACTACACGGGTTGGATTTTTCAGCAGCATATATTGTGTGCATATTTAAATGTCTACCTCGGGCCTTGATATATCGTTTGCTCTCATAGCTTGTGCTTTTTCTCTCCCGCGGCGAGCTTCCTGAATTCTTCTTGCGGGATTCCGGCCAAAAACCTATCCACAGCACCATATACTTCCACCAGAGCCTGCTTCTCGAGAGCGTCACGTCCTGGTCTCCTAATGAGCTCCTTTATCTTCAAAATACTAGACTGATTAAGATGCAGTCCCAGTCGGTCGTCGACTTCAGCCACAACCGCCTTCAAAAAACCGTCGGAATCATCTGGTTTTCCCGACGGTGCAGCAATGACTTTGTTCACAAAACCTGTCGCCACGAGCTCGTCGCAAGATATCTTTTTACTCATGATCAACGCCTCATTCGCTTTTGCAATACCGAGCCTCTCCACAAAGGCTCTAGAAGCACCACCTTCGGCTAGCAAACCGAGTGACGAGAAAGGTGTGAGGAGGAATGTGTGCGGAGCAGCGTAGATGAAATCTGCTAAAGCAATGATGGCGGCGGAAAGTCCGACAACGGGGCCATTGAGCGCGACAACCAGAATTTTGGAGTGATTAGATATAATGCGAATCATATCCATGTTGGTAATGAGGAGGCTGCTCAACAAATCTCGGCGCACTTCTTCAGGGCTCATATCGCTGTCAAATTTTCTCTTGATGCCATTACCGCGGATATCGGCACCACTATACATGGTAACAATATAAATATATCATCAAGTCAAGAGGGGCCACTTTACAGTGACAGAGGACAAGACTAGACTCACGCTGAGAAGAACCGGCCCGTCCCGGTCAAAATCGTAATGTAAATATCGTCTCTCTGTTCTACCTCGCGAAAGCGATCAGCAAGTAGATAGTACAAGCTGGAGTCCAGGGCATTCAGCTTGTCGGGCCTGTTGAGCGTGATGAAGGCGATGCGACCCTGGTAGGTGAGCGAGATGGAATTGGCGTCTGTCATGATGAGTCGTGATGTAGAACACACGTTGGTTTAATCTAGGTGTGTGTAGCTGGATGTGAGAGGGATAAGATCATGAATGGTATTTATTGAAGGTAGTTGTAGCTGCCGACTGCCGAGGCATTCATGTCAGTGAACTCAGCTCCTGTGGGTTCGGCTACTTGGCTATCTTGACGTCCTCCGCCTGCATTTGTACGCATTGGCACCCTACAGGTTCAGATTTCACATAAATTTGATGCAATTACCATGAACGAAAGCTTCGTCATATTAATAGCTCCCTGGAGTTCTGCGTTATACCTGTCGCGGCATCTTTCTTCCTTCTGTTGTTTTCGGTAGTCTGAATGAAATATACGCATGTGCACACACAAAAACACGGTTGAAATCATCCAAGATGAGATCAAAAACATCACAGATCGACATGAGAAGAGATAGAAAACAGCAGCTACACACAGTTCGCTGCATACATGCCACTGCCAATGATAAGGATGCCATAAAGCAGAGGCAGTATTGACGGTGCCCCATATTGCGATTTGGTGTATGCTTCATGGCTTGAGATCAAAACATGGGCTCTCATTCGAGATTTGACGCTCCTAATGCTGTTAAAGACTGAATCAAGTAGTAACTAGCGCCGTCAAGTGTTATATAATTGTGAAAAGTAGGCAAGACAAGGCGGTGAGCGACGACGCCCGCCCATTCGGCAAGGAGCAATTTTGCCGAATTTTATCAACTGATCTGGACGAGTCTTGCAATCTTCCTTGCAATTCATTCCTCTCGTGAGACTGCATGCATTGAAACGAATAACGACCTTACGTCCCTCCGACACACCACATCCAGTCCAGAGAAATTATCTTTGCCTCTCCGGTACTTCCCGATTCTGAGAGATCAATCCCATACCGGCGATCGTCCTGATCATTAACGTTGAACAATCCATCACCAAGTGCGATCAAAAGATTACAGCAAGCTACAACAATGTCGAATATTTTCCGCAGACTGCAGGGCGGGAACCTGGAAGTTGTCAAGGTACGAGCTGTCTCCCTGACGCATCATCAGTTATAGCAAATTATGCTGACAATAACGTCTGATAAATGTAGTTCGGAATGTACATTCTCTTCCCTATCGGATGGATGTACTACTTCGGCACGAACTTAGAAGAGCGGTTCTCCGTCCCTGGCTTCTGGCCCACGGCTGAACAGTCGCATAAGATTCCAGAGTCAAAAGAAGAGATTGACCGCGAACTAAGCAGGATGAGGACGGTGGATGCGCTTCGGCTGGAGAGGCGGCAGCGGTTATTGCAAGAGGAGCAGTTGCGACAACAACAGGAGACAATAAATTTGCAGGGGCAAGTGCAAGGGTCGAGTGAGGGGACGGCGTGAGATTACCTTTGGTCGGGTAATTAAACACAGAACTTTCATATGGATGAGCTAGGTTATGCATTCAGGGTTCTTTAAACCGCTGTACTTATATATTATCATGTATTATATAAATTGTTCTATACTTGGGAGAAGGCATCAAGGCCGTAACAAATAAATCACATCTCCTGTCACTAATTGATACATAGATCAACAGCAGCCAGTTGAAAAGTATAAACAGGCGTAAGAGACACAGAAAGCTTCTGATTCGAATATCGAATTCAAAGCAATGCCTCCATGAACTAAGTATGATACATACCTAATTATGGTGATCACAGCCCTTCCAAGATCAACCTACAAATGGTACAAAGATGGCCAACTCCATCGAACTCCTCGCTCAAAGAAAGGACGAATAGCAGGGTAAAAAAAAGCTCACAAGAAGGGCGGGAAATAGATAATTGAGTATGTTTGTCGCAGGTATGCCAGGAAATGTTCTTCCACACGACGTCTAGTTCTTTTGATATCGGTAAAATATTTGATATCGTCGTTGGCAAGTCGCATGTGACGGTCACAGCTCGTCTAGCGCCGCTGTCGAGGCAGCGCCACTGACCGTCTCATAGACAACATTCAGAGCACCGGTCGCCGGGCCACCACCTTGCAAGATGGAGCTTGGAGATGGGATATAGTCTTTGATCATGGAGACATCGGCGGTGAAATAATAGTGGATGCGTCCGTATATCAATGCGACGTGGTCCGGGAGGTAGACGTAGGCGGCCGTGAAGAAGAGGGAGACAATACTTAGGACCAACGTGTCTACTCAAAGGAGAAATTGCTCATTAGATGCTGATTCAGGATTGGAATGGAGATTTGAATTCTTGAATGGAATGGAATGGAATGGAAAGCGCGAGTAGATTGGTCTCTTACTAAAGATGAATTTCTCGGTTGGCGTGAGCATATACAGAGCGAAGGTGACCTCGTATTGGTAGTTTTTCAATCGCAGCCATTGGAGGAACGATGTGATAATTGAGGAAGAGGGAGATGAAGGCTTGGACGGAGGAGACATTGCGGCGATACTGCTATGGTAGTCAAGGTGCAATTGGAGGTTGCTTGTAGTGAATATGCTCGTAGTTCTCGGAGTGGCGATTTAAAATTCTGCGATCGCAGCAGGAGACGGTATGGCGACCGATAAGGAAATGAGGGCTATTTCAACGGCTGGCTCACTGATCAAACGATTGAACGATTGAATGAATGAGTGAATGAATGAATAAATGAATGAACGATCGAGTAAAGAGTTGGTTGGTCGACTAAGTCAGAGAGACACGGGAGAGAGGGGGGATGCTGCGAGGCCAACAGATAAAAGGAGAACCGGCCGAAAGCTTTGGCCGCGCTGAACTTTCGATGTTTGGTTGGGCGTTGGTTGGTTAACTAGCTACGCCAGACTTCTATCTATTGCTTTTTTGTCGTGTGATATTCAGCAATGAGCAATGTTCTTCAGCGATTTATTTCAAGTTGATTCTGTCAATAGGAAAATTGGGAAAGTCGGTTGTACCCTTCAGGGATGGATCCTGCCCGGCGTACAGCCCCCTGCAGAGATAACGCTGCTGCCTGAATATGAAACATGCTGAATAGTCAATCTGTCATATAAAGCCGTCGTGCTCAGCGCCACTGCATCCATGATTATTGCATGGTCACTGAACGAGTCCATATCCAAGTCCACCTTTCAGAGTCTGCTCCGCTCCCTGAGCACCGTAAAATTACGAGAAATACACAAAATACTCGCCATGATAGTATTCAACATCACAGCTGGGGAACTGAAGAGCCCTCCTTTACTCGATTGTCCTGGACATCAATTATTGATAATGTAAAAGGAAGCTCACCCAGACCTAGTTTTAATCCTCCTCGTGCTTCGTCTGGGTTAAGAATGGAGATGCATACATAATATAGGCCGGCTAGCGCAATGGTAAAGAGGCTGTGCGTTCCTTCGCACGTCGGTCAAAAGTTATTTTTGGTTACCTCTTCATTTCGTCGCCTTTTTTTTTTATACCTCTCCGTTTCAATGAGGTCAGTCCGATTGGCGAACAGCCTCCAGGTCACGCTAGACTGCTGGTAGCGGCTTTTATCTGCCGCGGCCGCCCGAAATAACCACCAAGGCCACCGACGTTCATCAGAAGACCAGCAACAACTATAACAGGCAATGCCCGCACTTCGGCCAAGCAACGGCCCCAATGCCTTCTTCGCAACATGGTGCAGCTGCAGGCGATTTCGTCCCAAGCTACAGTTGATATCTCCCTTCTCAACACATCCCACTCTAGCAGTCAAACAATTGCCACCCCGGCCTAAGCTGGAAGACAAGGATATCACCGGATCTTACCTGAAAGGCTCGGGACCGGGAGGCCAGAAGATTGTACGCCGGCCCCCTTCCGCCCTCCCTGTTTGAAAGCAAATAAACATATCTAATAGAGCAATTCAAATAGAATAAAACAAATTCCGCCGTCCAGCTCATCCACAAACCAACCGGCATAGTCGTCAAGAGCCAGGCGACGCGATCCCGATCGCAAAACCAGAAGATCGCGCGCGAAATCCTGGCAGCCAAAGTTGAGGAATTGGAAAAGGGAGAACAGAGTCGCGCTGCTATCAAGGACGCTTTGATGCGTAAGCGGAAAGCAAGTTCCACAAAAAAGAGGCGCAGGAAGTACCGAGCTCTGGAAGAGGCGAAGCAGAAAAGAGAGGATGGCGATGGTCTGGAAGCAGAAGAAGTCATAGAATATGATGATGATGCCAAAGATGAATCACCACTTATTTCGCATACCTCCCAAACGGCAGCAACACGCTGATTACAATTACCTGGATGTGCTCAACGTCTCTACATACCTCGTTTGCTTGCTATGGATAAACTTACGTGACATTTCCTATTTAGTCAACAACATGATATAAAATGGGGCCGGGAAGAAAGAAGAAAAAGTTGCTTATTCTCTATCCGGTCATGGGCTTCATACTGAGAATAATTGGGGTTCAAATTCATTAGGTATGGTCTTTTTTGGTGAACAAGAAATATCCATTTATGCATGCCTTGCACAACCTCTTACTACGCGGCCATATAACTAGCCAGAATCTTTTGCAATTCCGGTGACAGTCGTTCCTGGACAAACCCACTGACCCGGCCGCCTTGCTTGGAATTGGCCTCGTTCAGATATTTTCCAGCCCACACTTTGAGGTCGGCTCCGGTCTCTGGCCACGGGTCCTTTTGGCGTGGTCGAACAGTGTTCAGCTGCGTAAATCCTACTCCAAACGCCATGTCATCGACGTCGTGTTCGGCGATGACATCGTCTCGCGTAGCCGGCAGAGGCGGCAGCTCCAACAGTTTCAGAAGGGCTTCACATGTGAAACCCCAACCTTTCTTGTACCGTTGTGCAAAGGCTTCTGAGTTCGCCAAGGTCTTTGTGAAGGAAATAACGGCAGTCTTGCGGTCCAATGGCCTCGCGAGCTTCTGAGATTCGGGGAGGATGACGTTAAGGTAGATGGGAGTAAAAAGCCTATGAAAATTAATTAGCCCACGCCTTAATCATATGAAAGGATAAGACGGTACTCACTCAGCTTGGACCTTGTCCGTGACCTGAATGAAAAAGTCGGCGCTATAGCCTTGATCATCCCGAGCCGAAACGAAGTGGTAGAAGCGGACAAAGCGCAGCTGAAGATTTTCCGTTTTGGAGTGTTGGAGCCGTGTCAAAATGATTTGCATGATGGAAACAAAGTATTGCTCCAAAGCATTACTAGCAAAATATCAGTGATGCCATTATTGAAGAATGGGGTTTTTCCGAAAAGCAAAACTTACGATGGAAAATTTCCAATAACACTCTCTAAAAGATCAAAGCCGTGGCTCTCGTTGGCTTTGGTAGAGAGCAACTTTTGGAAAATCCCCAAAATGGGCTCAACTTGGTTGTTTTGCAAAATAAACTGTGTACCACGCGGAATGATCGCAGAGAGTAATCTAACCAATGCAGGAACATTGCCCTTGGAGTCCCACATAACTGGCATAAGGATAGGGGCAATAAGGTCGCGATAGTAGTCTGGCAAGGTCGCAGATGGGTTTGCCTCGAGAAGTGCAGCAAACAATTGAAAGACATACGGCATGAATTCTAGCGTTTATTAGTACAAATATCCACATTAGAGACAGACAATCTCGGTGCATGCTCACCTTGAACATCCGCCTGGAGTACTTCAGCAAAGGGTGCATACAGGGCTTGCTCCAATTTCTCGGGATTGGTTGGAGCAGCAAACCTGTTGAAGAGAATGAATATTAGACGAGACTCGGTCAAATATGTGTCTGACATACCTGATAAAAGCCCCAATGGATTCGAAATGATAATAATAAAACCGCGGATTGCTGGGGTTGGCACTAATAATTCTGGTAATTTTAACAAGGTGGTCCAAGACAGCATCTGTATGCGGAACAATCCCTTCTTTGATAACAATGAGGACTCTCATGACACATTTCATCAGGAATTCATTTTCTTGCACCTTTGGAGCTGATGGCTCCTTTTCAACGAGTTGGAACAGGTGCTCCAAAAGCTCTTTCGCCAAAGGTGTGATGTTGGCCGGTGAAATTATAGGCTGACCATTAGAATCATGGAATGCAAGCACTCGCTCAACAGCAATGGCTGCGTACGTGTACACGACATAGTTGTCAGAGCCCAGGTGCTTGACCAGGAGCGGAAACACCTCTTGCCACTGCTGCGGTGTTATGATACTTCGAAACAAATAGAGATATTTGATGGCGTCAACCTTTAGAATTGGGTGCACGCCACCATCAGCCACCAAATCCGCAGCAAGGTGTTTTTGAAAAAAATCCGCAATGTCCACGAGTTTGTTAACTGTTGTGATACCGTGAGAGGCGGTCGCCGCACCTTTGGCAGCAATCGCGGAGAACAAATATGTAGCGGTGTCCTTCGACTTCCAGTTGGACGCGGGGTTTTTTGCGTATTCTCCGAGGTAATGCTCCGTATACCGGGAGACCACCTGGGTGACCGCATCCTCAAACTTGGTTGCGAGCTGCCTCACAAAATCTGTGGCTGCCCGGCGTCTGGTGTCACTATCCGAGCCCTCCAGATCACGACGAATAAACTCGATAGGCTCGTCCTCAAAAAGCTCTTCATCGGACTCTCGCAGCGCAATATTTGGCAGAATAACCTTTTCAATGACTTGACCTAGAGTTGTTTCATCTTGAAAGATTTTGGCATGTTCAGGCATGCTTGTCGTAGATGTAAGAAACTGAAGTGCCTTGCTGATCAATATGTCATACTTGGTCTCTTGGCCGACAGTGGTCAGCAAGTTCCAAGAGTTCTGTACAAATTGTCCGACGTAACCCTCGAAAACGTCTCCATACTTCTGGACAAATAGGGTCAACGCTTCAAATATCCCGGCTTTGACGAACTCCAACGGCCCAGCTTCGGTCTCGTCGTCGGTGTGAAGCAGCTGGTTGTCGTAAAGTAGATATTTTAGAAGCAGGTTGGCAATAGACTGATGGTTGTTTTCGACCATCGGTGCTAGATCTTGGCAGTTCAAATCATACAAGAGCTTGATCATGAGGTTGAGTTGAGTGAAGCCTTGAGATAGAGCCTCTTTGTTAGATTTATTCTCTTCAATAAAGGAGTCCAATCCCTGCCAAATATTAGTCTTGCAGGTCCCGCCTACGTGTAACAGGAAGAGCGGTTTACCTCAAACAGTGCCAAGTATGGTGTTGAGAAAGTGTTCAGCACATGGTTGATTTCGGTGAATAGATCGTCGGATCGGAAGAGGGGACGCCATCTTCGGAAAATCGAGTGTGCGACTGTGAGGACTCCGTTGTTGACGACCGGGTTCTTGGGGTCTAATCTAGATACCAAATCCTGTTCACGGCGGGAGTCAGCTAGACAATACAGCTAGTTCTGATTATTCCACAAACGTACAGGCACTAGAGTATCCCATCGCTCCCAGAAATCACTGTCCGCAATCACACTGACTGCTTCTCCAAGCTGAGTCTGAATCCCGCCAGGGACATTAATCATCAGATTGATCAATTCTTGCTTAATTGTGACGACCTCTTCTTGCGGCAGCTTGTGGTTTCCATCTTCGTCAACCCAGCCCCTCCGTATCAGATTCTTAAAGCATAAAGCACTTGCGAGCCGGGTGTTGTAAGGGTAGTCTGCGGAGGCGGTGATCTGAAGCAGGAATAGTGAAAATCCTGGCCTTTTCTCTTCTTGGCGAAGTGCAAGTTCAGCTGGAAGCTCTGGAGTCAGCCAAATTTTCCATAGCAGATGGGGGTCTCACAGTTTCGCACCTTGCTTGTTCTGCCTGGGATCCAAACTGGCCTCCAAGAGCTGGGCCACAGCTCCCAGGTTATTTGCCATTCCGAGCCAACACTCACGACGAACAGTGGATTGAAGATGAGACTGGGAAAAGGCTGCTGGTGTCGCTATGTGCAATCAACTTCCTGGTGATGCAAGACCCAAAGCAGAAGCGGTTGACGTGTTTGAAAGAGCGAAGCTGATCAAGAGCAATGGAAAGAATATTATGAAAGGAAACCGCCGCTTTCCCTGTCTGGCAGTTTGTTGTTTGCGCAGTGCGGGACCTCCAAGGCGGTGAGACCAGCTGGGATGTTTCCTGGGCGGCGGGAGGGGTGCCAAGGTGCCAAGTGCCTGAGACGGTGGCATGTTTCTCCGTCCCCGCGCACGTGACATCACGTGCTTAGGGAAACGCCATTCCGAGGTTAGATAGCGTGTCTTGGTGTCACTGCTTAGTCACGCCGGTGCGAAGCCAACAGCAGGAAAATACCTGAGATGGAAGGGCAGGCATGTACGTAGTACGCCCATCCGCCGCCAAGTTATACTTACCTAACTGCTACTGTGACCTAACTTACCACATACCATGCGTTGTTTTTCCATCGCGCATGTCTGCTAACTCCTGCACTCGCCGCCGCGGTCATGACCATCAGCTTTCGTGTTCCAATGCACAAGCTCTGCTAGCTTCTGTCGGCATCCAGCGCTCTGATACCCGCTTATCTCGCGCTATCCGCCAAAGAATAATGATGGGGAAGCCTACGCAGATCTCCGCGACCCAGTTATAATATCACCCTCCAGGCTAGTTACATCAGGCTACTGCTACCTTGCAATTTTTATTTTCCCACTTGCTTCTCGATGGTATAAAAGGCTCTTCACGGAACCTCTCAGGTTGATCATCCCGTACGTACAATCTTTCGTTCCTTAACTCTGCCCCGTGGGCTATGTTATCCCCGAGCATATCAGCCGGTATCTACGCAGAATCTTCTAGTATCCTTTGTGCTGATGCAGCTTTTCTGGCCTTCAGTTCTCCTAGAAGATTATCAGGAATCCCCGAGCTACATATTAAAGTGCTTTGTCAAGGCCGGACGCCGTGCACGAGCTGCGGATGTCTTCAGAAAATGATCCACCTCAGAAACCAGCTGCATCGTCGTTTGCAGACGTCTTCAAAACTTTAGCATCAGGCCGCCGAAAATCCATCTCGCCGCTCTCAGCTTCGGATAACACCAACGAGTCGGCAAACTATGGCATCGATGGGCGCAGAGGTTCTCGGGTGACTTTTGGATTCGAAACGATGCAACGTGGAAGCTTGTCCGCCAATTCTATGGATCCCGATACCGTTCCAGACTATGAATCTTCTCTTCGAAATCTCAGAAATCCCGCTTCGGCTGCAGATGAAGTCCAGATCCTTATCAAGTACTCTACTAGATTTACGCCAGAACAAATAGTAGCTCTTTGGGAAACCTGTTCATATCTTCTATCTCAGAATGAGTCCGAGGATGCTCGAATGCGTTCGTCTATGTTCTTGGACGCAATCGTGGGGCGACCAGATCTTTCGACCGATTTGAAGCTTCACCTATGCAAGACCCTACTGACTCCAACGCCAGTCGATGCAATACCCGCACGAGTCAATGCATTTATTACATTGTCAGATAATGGTAGCAAATTGGATAGCATGCAAATCAATATCCTACCAACACTCGCAGCGTGCCTGTTACCGTTGTTCAAGGTTGTTGCATCGCTGCGGTCGAAAGCGAAGAAGACTAAGTCACTACGTGCCAACGACATTGAAGAAATGCACTTGGGAAATCTCTTCGATTTTATTCTTAATATCATCACACTTCAAAACACTCCACCCGACGAAAAGGACACGGAACTCCTTCTCGAAGAGATCTTTAAGGTTTGCCGAAAGACCGCGTCTACAGGGGACCTCAAGAATGCTCTACATATCTTTGGTGCCATAATAACCTATGCCGAAGTTCCTGCCGATAGCTTTCTTCCGTTGTTGGAAGTTCTGTGCAGCATTCGCGCTTCTGTCAAATCCCTTTCAGGTCCCACTTCCCATGTCATAAGGAACATCGCGAAATCTCCAAAGAGACCAGCCATGTTTGACCTTCTTTATCGTTTCCTCGAGGAGGTCCCGGAAGATCATGGTCGAAATCTAAATGTGACCCGGGGCGCTGTTGAAACATTCACCGACTTAACCCGAGCTAATGACCACAAGGGCCTACCGGAGTTGTCGTTTCCAAGATTGGTCGATTCTCTTCAGAAAGTCGCGGAACGCAAAAGTGAACGCTTGAATGCCGATATTCTTGAGTTATGGGCGAGTATTTTGGATGGCAATCTCGCTTCTCTCTGTATAGAGGAGCAAAATTGGGCGAAATTTGCGGATTTGCTAATCCAGTGCTCTGGTGGAACTGGTCAAGACGCTCTTGACGGTCCAGAATCTCCTGTACTTTCTCCCACGAGGAACGCACCCCCGGATGATCACCTTCTCGCCAATACAGCTCGTATAGCATCACTGATAGAGACCTTATGGGAGAAACTAGACCCTGAACAAAGGTTAGAAATTAGTCGTTTTCTGAGAACAACGCACTTTTGTCTTTCACCGTCTCAGGCCCGCCTCTTGATCGATCATTTGAAGACGCTCAAATTCTTTCATCCTGGCAATGACGACTGGGAAGTGTACACCAAGTGGCTGATCGACTCGTTTCTTCAGAAACCAGGGAAGTCTTCGGACGTGCGCGTCTTCGCTATAGAGGCGCTTGAAGAGGCCATGTTCGAGAATGAGAATCTAACACAATTTGAACATGCCGGTGTCGTCAGTCTCCTACTTCAGAATTTCGCTGACGAAACAGATACAATCTATCTCGCATCGCTAGTTTCAGTCATGATTGAGGTTGGCACCCGGGCAAATGACGACACTTTTCATACTGTCGTCGATACATTAAGCTCTCCAATGACTGCTGATTTAGTTGACGCTGAAGATCCAGCTATGCTCAGTGGACAAGTATCCCAATCTCGTCGCAGCTCTGCTTCTGTGCTCGAGCCGTCCTTATCTAACGTCTGCATGATTGGTCTTGTACGACTCTTTCTACGATTCTTAAACGCGTCAGCACATCGAGCAGTATTGTTATTTGAAACTCTGATTTTTATCATCAAGACATTCCAAAAAAGACCTGCCGATGCTATGCTGACAGTTTTGAAACTCTTATTTCGGCTACGCTGTGATTCGTCAGGAGCGGTGATAGTCGTGACAGAAGTCGAAAATGATTTCTTGGTGGCTGTTTTAAGTAAAACTCTTGATATTGGGGTCAAACAAACAAACACAGAATCATCTACTCTCGAAAGGTCGTCGATAAACAGCGATGAGAGCATTACTACAAGCACTGGGAGACTGTCTCTTAGGGAGCACTCCATTTCGACAGGAGTACAAAGGCCGCTGCCTCGAATGAGCAGTTCCCACCTCCGCGGAACAGCTAAATCAATACCTCCGACTTGGATGCAGATTGACTCGAGCCTTCCTGATCAGCCATCATCTACCTCGAGCCCCCTTGTCTTTGCCTACAAGGTTGCTGCCGACGAAACAGAAGCCGGGCCTTCGGGTTCAGCGATGAAGGTTTTAAAAGTCAACATCTACTTAGAAACAGTGATAAATTTGTTGCAAAAGCGCGATACGCCATGGGACGTTTATAGCTATATTTTGGCTCATCTGGGTCCACAGCTCAGCAACCGGGACTTCTTCACTAATGCAGTGCCACCGATACAGATGCTTCGCAGTATTCTGTGCGATCAAATAAAAAACGAAATGTTTCGAGAACCTCCAGTTATAGCCGGCATAAAAAAGGCGGATATAGCCATGTGCATATTCGATTGCTTGGCTATGCTCGTTGGATATCACCAATACTTTGCAAAAAGCGAACAGGACGAATTGGTCCGTACGTTCATGCTTGGAATTGGCTCTTGGGACGGCACATCTCGGGGATGCATTCATGCTCTATCGGTATGCTGCCACGAGATACCGCTATCAGTAACGAAGTCCTTGAATGCAATCCTGGACAAAATGTCAAAAGTGATAACGATGGCTTATGTCGCGGTTCATATCCTGGAGTTTTTGGCGCTTTTGGCACGGCTTCCTGATGTGTACGTCAACCTACGAGAAGAAGAGATCCGTACCGTATTCGGTATATGTATTCGCTTCATTCAAACAAGTCGAGAACAGCGCCACAGGGCAAATGACCCACCTGTCAATCGCGCTGGTTCGATTTCTACCAGGATGAGTGGTGGTCTCCGGGAAATAGCTGCAATGCAGCCTGACTCCTCTGAATCAATTTGGCATGAAGGCATGTCTCGATATGTATACACGCTTACATATCATGTTCTCGTTTTTTGGTTTCTTTCTCTGAAACTCCAGGATCGCGCAAAACACGTGAATTGGATAACAAATCGACTTGTTTTCACAAACGAGCACGGTCAGGAAGTGATTGAAGAGCAGAGTGAAGTGTTTATAGACTTGATGCAACGTGTAACATACTCCGACTTGGGCGACACAATACCTTTCGAAACTTTCCCTCCATCCCCAGAGGATGGTCCCGTCACCTCCAAATCGTGGATCGTCGGAATGAGCATTGTTACTGTTGAAACTGCTGGTACTTCGGGTTTGACACAGATAACCAAGCGCATGGCATCTGGCACAACATATGCTGAATACCGTCAGCGTACAGCTCCGGTATTGCCTCACCAGGTCCCCCCAATGTCAGATACCTTGTCAAGATCTGACACATCAAGTCGAGCGGCCGTACTACCTTCTCATATTCTCCTTCAAATGATGACCACGGCTTTCCCTACGCCAAAAGTATCGCAGCCTATACCGCTACCTGATGATGCCATGACTCGTCGTACTATTAGCCTATTTGACAGGAATGACATTGTCGATGGGCACAAGGTAGGCATAGTGTTCATTGACAAAAACCAAACATCGGAAGCAGAAATTTTAGCGAATACCGTTGGAAGTTCAGATTATGAGCATTTTTTGAATGGCATTGGGACAAGGGTTTCTATACGAGGAGCTCAGTTCAACACGCAAGGCCTCCATAGCGATTTGGATGGCGAATACACGTATGCCTGGAGAGATCGGGTAACGGAGATGGTTTATCACGTAGCCACCATGATGCCCACAAATCTCGAAAGTGATCCTATGTGTGTGGCAAAGAAGCGACATATTGGCAACGACTTCGTCAACATTATTTTCAATCGCTCGAACAAACACTTTGATTTCGATACAATACCGTCGCAGTTCAATTCAATCAATATTGTTATAACCCCTGTGTGCCGAATCTCAGAGTCTGACTTCAACCAAGACACGGATTCTTTCGATCGCGACTACGACAAGCTATTCTACGTTGTCAGAGTCATGAGTAAGCCTGGCTTGCCTGAACTTTCACCTGCCTCGACTCCTAAAGTGATTTCGGGAAAAAGTCTTGCTGCGTATGTACGGATTCTAGCAATGAACGCGTCTGTATTCTCGCTGGTGTGGAACTTGGATGGTGGAGAACATATCTCTTCATGGAGAAACCGACTTCGGGAAATCAAGCGTCTGCGCGAGAGAGTGCTCTCAACACCTGCCGCGCCGTCAGATGCCACAGAGAGCGGTTTCTTGAGCCACCGTCGCAATACGAGAACGAATATTCACATCGAAGATGAAACCCCATCACGACCTAACACGCGCATGGATACGGCCGCAGATTGGAATTCCATTATGGATAATAATATATCCCAAGCACTGGACTTTTCGCGGTGGACAAGATAGTGGCTGCCACTTATACAAGGTTTTGCTCTCATTCTCCATGAGCAGTCACAATCCGCAGCACATTAATACCAAAATAAATGAAAAGAAGGCAAAGAAAAGAACTTCTTTGTCAATTTTCCTCCGCCCGAAAATACCGTTACATTAACGAAGCTACGACGAACCACGGGACCATGAAGACAAAAACGCCGCAATGTATTATTCTTTATATCTTTTATCTGGTGGCTTTTCTTTACGAAACAAATGTTTGACGATCTCAACTCAGCCAAAAAAAAAAACGAGGGCGGCGTTTATATGTTTTGTTGTTATTTTCTGCCTTAAAAGTTATTGATCCGATCAACAACCAAGTGAAGGGGACAACAGCACCTTTCCTTTCTCCCTATAATGTCGTTCTTGACTGAAACGATTTTGAGATGTTAGTATAGGATATATTTAGTATAACGAACTAAAAGTTTTGTCGTTTTCTCTCTAATTTCCATTAACAGTGAGATTCGTGAAGATGTGTTCGTCCCGTATTACTTAGTCTCAGATATAATCCATTCAATTGATAGCGAAGGAGCCTTCAATTGTTCACTGCGCCCAGTAAATACGTCACACGGCTTCGAGGTTTTTTAATTATACATTTATATGCCATGCAACCCTGTGCAATCAAATCAATGCAATCGAATAGTGGTTGTGACAGCACAATCAATAACCAAACTTGTCCCATTAATATAGCTTGCTGCAGGGCTGCACAAGAACGCAATAGCATCAGACACCTCCTCGCATTTGGCTGCTCGTTTAATTGGCACAACTGCAGCGATCTCGGCTTCAATTTGAGGGTTCTTTTGGAACTCTATATCTAGGAGCGGAGTTTGCACCCAAGTTGGGCAAACAGAATTGCAGCGGATTCCCTCGCTAGCGTGATCCATGCCTACTCCAAGCTTTAATTTTGTCTTCTTTTTTTATTAATATCGAATAAGAAGTTCCTCACCTGCCATTTTTGTTATGGCCAAAGCGGCATGCTTAGACACCGTATAAGACATTTTTCCAGGGAGCCCTGCAAATGAGTTGGCGGAAGCAACATTGACAATAGCTCCACGCCCAATGTCCCTCTCGCCACTGCGGCTTTGGAATAATTTAGGTCCTTGTTTGCGCATTGCCGCTATTTCGGCACGAACACACAGCATTAGGCCCTTGCTATTGATGTCCTGTACTTTGTTGAAATTGTCGATGTCCGTGTCTGAAAATGGGGTGTGAACACCATTGTCAATCTTAAGGTGTCTCAGTGTTAGTGACTCTATGATTGATCTCATGTACGAATATGCGACTCACTCCAGCACTATTAACGCAATAGTCGAGACGGCCAAATTCGCGAATTACATAGTCTACCATGTTCTGGACTTGATCCGCCTCGATAACATCGACTTTAAATGTAGCTGTCCTGTAATTTTTGTTTGAGGCATATTTCTTGCTCTCCTTGGCGGTTGAGATGGCGGTTTCTTCATTCTTGTCTGCAAATACGATGACCTCGGCTCCGGCTTCTGCTAGCGAGAAAGCCGCCTGCTTCCCAATACCTCCACCGCCCTGTTCAGTGTTAGAAACAGTACAGTTGTGCGAAACGTGTTAGCAGAAAGGAGGCTTTCGTACACCAACTACAAGAGCAACTCCGTCGAGTCTCGTGTTCGTTAACATATTGAAGTCGACTGTAATAGATTTTGTTTAGGATAATGGCAGTTGGAAAACCTGTTTAGAGTGTATAACTGAATAATGGTGTATCTACAAAAAGGCCATCAAGTGGACGTTGAGGAATTTTTTATATCCAGCCAGAGGTAGCGGCAACCTTGACAGTTGCCGATGTTTCAAGAAGACTGGGAAAGCTAACTATGAAGCTGATACCGAGTATGGCATGTCATCTGTCCATCAAATGAATTGAAGACGAATAACAACAACAACTGCGAATGTCGTGTTGTTTTTCGAATCGAGAGGTCGTGTAAATGTCCCGAAATGGAAATACACGTCTATTCGTTCCAAACAGGAATAGCGCCGTACTGGTTGGTGACATCAGCGAGTTCTGGGGCTGAGACTACGTACTCTTAATCTCCACCATGGATTCGTTTCTCTATATTCTACTCCGTACTCCGTTTATTAAAGCATATAATAGCAAGTGGCCAAAAACACAAGTCTCCTCACGCGGCCAATGACAGTGAGCGTCGATTCTAAGCGGACAAAGCGGTTCCACACTCGAAGTCGCGCCGGATGTACCACATGCAGGCAGCGCCATATTCGATGCGACGAGCAACTTCCCATATGGTACGTTGCCTGACTTAACTAGCCATAGAAGCCAGTAAACTAAAATTAGAATCAATTCTAGCGGAAACTGCGTCAGTAGCAGTAAAGCCTGCAGCTGGGCACGCGCCAGTATTCCCTTGCGCGAGCAGCGAGCGACGAAATATCCTGGGGAACAGGCACCATGGGCAACTCTGACAGATACAAGTCAGTCCTCGCTTTCTACATCAGTATCCATCTCTCCGATGCCTAGCGCCGCCCGAAAGCAGAGCATGTCTTCTTCGGTATCTTTCAAGCTCGTGCTTGGAGAAGCTCTCGACCCATTCGATACGATGCATATTATGATGCCCTATAGATCGAAAGAGCTCTTTCATTACTGTCAGTTCTCAGATAGGATTAGACTCAGCAGCAGATCCTCTTAAGTATGTTCATTGTATCCTGACGATACTCGACTAGACTATCATACCGCGTCTTGCTTTGGCAATTTGCCTGGAACCCAGAAATAGTTCGTCTTTAGCCCCTTTACTTAATAAGCGCAATGGGCTAATACTATAGCTAGTGCGACGGCGCATATGCATGATCCATACGCTTTCCGTAATGTTCTTCTCATTGCTGGACTGCATTACGCCTGGAACGTCGGCGAGCTGTCGTCTTTTGATTCGACATTTCTTTTTCACAAAGTTCAGAGCATCCGTACCATTAACAAATGGATCGAAAATTGTACGTCGTCAAATGTAACGCTCTGTATGAGGCATATTGCCACTCTATGTGTAGTAGAGGTATGCACCCTGTCCACCACCTTCCATCCACACTTCCCTATTAAAATATTAATTCGTCTTTAGTGCTGCCTTGGGAATTTTGAAACTGCAGAGACGCACTTGAATGGCCTGATGCTATTTTTGGACACCAAAGAAGCCCACAAAAGTGTTCCAAGCACTTCGCGAGAGGAAGTGGATAGAGAATTTGCTGAAAGATATCTGATCATGTGAGTACGACACGAGTGACTTTAATAAACACCAATTGACAATAAGATTGATATTAACAAGTTATAGGGCATTTAACCTCGTTCACAGCCTGAAAAGCCGTTTCGACGACTTCATGATGTCAAATTCAAATTCGACCGCATCTAGTAGGCAGATGAACCCTCAAGAGATTGCTAATCTCATCCATGAATGGCATATGCACGAAGCGGCTGGTATTTTGCCGCGTCTAAGGGCAATGAATATGTTTCCTTCATTTTTTAGTCCCATTTCTGCAGGTACCCAGATACAACAGATTGACGTCCGGCCAATTCTTTGTTGTATGCAGGAAATTACAGGCATGTTTGATTTGCGTTACTCTGAACCATACCGCGGCACAAGTAGTGCCTTGCCGAACAATTTGTGGGCAACTAGTGGCCCATCAAAGCTGCTATCTGCTGTAATCAGTGCTCACATAAGCTCAATCAGGGAGCATTCTGATGACCGTCCAGAATCCCCGGATAACCTAAAGTGTTCCTGGGGCGGTATGTGCATTGGCGTGGGGTTGTATCTAACCAGTGTTCTTGGTATCTGGAATCGGGGTCAACCAGCTGAAAATCGGCTCCTGCGCCACGTTCTAATCATTCTGAGGCAGGATTTAGATGAAACTTTTTCTAATGTGCTAGGAGATAATATTGCGGCGCAGAACTTGTGGTTCTGGAAGGCGTTCCTTGGAGCACTGAGCTTAGCTCATGTCACTTCATCGGCAGGCACTGTGGAAGGCTATGCAAGAGTTCTAAATCTTGTACCAGATTTCAATCATTATATCCGAACCTGGGCTGGAATTATGAGAATTAGCATGTGGCAACATGCTAGAGATAGGTTGGATAGTATTGTTTTCCCTATTAATTTTCAGCGTGAAGCCCTCGCGGAGGCAATGTGGAATCGGGCATTGTCAGTATCGCAAACATCTACCCTGGATAACTATTACCATCTTAGATAGCCATCACGAAGGAGATCAGTAAATATGTGTATATATGCAATTCAAGTTCTCTCTACCGTCACGCTCCATCAGGGACTCATTTACTAATTTAACAACAATATCACTGGAAAAAATTTGGGATCTATTCAATGTGGAATTAGATCCATTTAAAGGGTGATATCAGAGAAAGTAAGGATGAAAGTAACTACTATAATTAAGGCTATCAGTACCGAACTTACCCCTACTTGGCTTTACAGTCAGTCGTACGGGGATTAACTAATTAATTTTAAATCTTCTGTAGAACTAATCTCGCCAAAAACCTCACTTTCTAGTACAACTAGGCCGGGTTTATATTTCATTTCACTTCTTTCTTTTCCAATGTAAGAAACAGATCACCATCCGAAAACCTCAGTGATGCTCAATGTATTCGCTCTCACGCCCAAGCCCAGCCCGACAACGATCGCCAAGAGCTCTACAACACCCAGAACAGCTGCTCCTAGCATGAAGCGCGGGCAGAAGATACGATACAGCATAAGGTGCCGGCGTAGATGGCCTGCCCACATTGTCGTGGCAAGGTTGATGGTTGCGTAGTATAGTATGTGTGTTGATACGGCTTGGACGACTTGGGAAAGGAGGCGGAGCATGGGGGATTGGTTGCTGTTGCTGTTGCTGGATTTGTTATCATTTTGATTACTTGATTCCGACGGTTCGTTGGCTGGCGTTGAGGCTGTGTCGTCTTCTGTTGATGCCGATGACGGGTCGAGAAGTTGGATGGGTATGCGGCCTTGGGTATCAATCGGTCGTTTCCAGAGTACGGTCAGTGGCACGGCCACTGCGGCCAGGATCTGAGCTCCAAAGGTGTTGAGGATCACTAAAATTGGTGACCACGGGTATTGAATGGTTGACAGCGCGAAAAACGCACTTTCCCACTGAATGCTGTTAAGCGTAGCTTGGTGTCCCGTTTTGAAGTAATGGAATGAGCCTAGCAGGCCGAGAACGATTGGGCCGATGGCTGAGTTGCTTGTTGTGAGACCATTTGTGTCTAGTATTTCGAGAAGAGACAGTATTTGCAAAGTTTCAATAGCAATTGCCCCTTGGCCCATGGGCTTGCTCAGGAGAATAATAGCAAGACAGAAATTAACCACTAGTAAGAAGAATCGAGTTCCATGGACATTCGCGAAACCCAAGATGGTGATAGTCGTTCGTTGCTGTTGCTGTTGCTGTTGTTGTACCTGCCCTGGCTGATCGGTGCTGGTCGAACTTCCACCAGACGTAACATTGATACTAATGCATGGTTTTGCCCATATGAAAGTGGTGGTACCCGCAGCGAATGCAATTGCGAGAACCAGCTGCGCGAGGGTGACCTCGATGGATTTGAAAGCACCCTTACCAACAGAGAACCATTCACCATTGTCCGCCGTATCCAACGTCCAAAAAGCAGCGGAAATGAATAAACCGATACGGAAAGCGATGCCAATCCATAGGGTCGCTGACCCTTCGTATGATTTTGACCCGGCATAAAATGATCTCACAATGCCCGGCAGAAGTACCGCAACAACGAACGGAATGGCGAGTTGCCAGGGAGCTGAGGTTGAAGAGGATGCTGAGGCGTAGTAGGTTGACTTACAGAAAGGCATCTGTTCTTCACGGCACAAGCGGGAAAACGACGCTAATCTAGCCATAATAATGAATAGGATAGAGTGATAGGCT
Organism: Eurotiales sp. R13A2; assembly: GCA_023625935.1. NCBI lineage: Eukaryota > Fungi > Ascomycota > Eurotiomycetes > Eurotiales > Eurotiales sp. R13A2. Next base: position 153,093 of record JAMAFV010000004.1, read on the forward strand.
CCTAGAACCCTATCAGAAGTTGACTTCTGTCGCATTGAGGATATCCCCGCCAGGACGCCAAACGAGGTCAGGAAGAAGAGTAGAATTTCGTCTTCCCAGATGGTGTACGAGTTGGACGCGAATCCAAGGGATTGAGAAACAGTCACGAAAACAGCAAACCAGCCCCAAAGAGATTTGGGTAACGGTGATCCGAAGCTTGCGGGAAGTGTGAACACGCTGGAAATGACGGCGCCTATACTTCCATATGCGGCGCGCAATACGATCGTATCTAGCTTATCATCTCCAGTAAAGAAATACACAACACCAACAAAAGCACCAAGACCCAAACCGAAACCAATGCGCCGAGTCAGAGCTGGGCTGAAGACCATGTGGTCGTCACGTAATCCTCGTGCATACATTATCAGAACCATGATACTACCCCCAAGCAATAGAATGCCTTGTAACATACTGCTGGCATCGAATCGCGCCCACAGACCACGGCATACGGTTAAAGTGTCGCGCTGATACTCTCGATAGGCATTGTAAGCTGAGAGATAGTTATCGGAGCTGGAAGCCGAGCCGGCTAAAGATTGCCACAGCTTTTCCGCCTTAGACAATAGAGACAGTGGGCCCGACGTTTCATTTTCATCTATGCCTCGTGCCATTGCATATTGATGCTGATACCTTTGAATCTGCGCTGATGCTATACGATTTACAGTAGCCAAATTCTTGATGTCTGACCCGGAAGACCCTGCGAAAGCCTCATCAATGGGGGATCCAAGGTTGTTGAACGGGATCGGTATACCCATGAGCAAAGACAAGGTAGGGACAATGTCAATTTGTGGTATAGCTCGCTCCTTCGCAGATGATGGCGGCATAGCAAAATTGGGGTTTGTGCGTCCGAATATGCCCTTTTTGGCATACATCCATATCGCAGCTTCAACTTCGTCATCTGACTCGCCTCCGTGGTCGCCTTTGGAATCCATGCCATGATCACCCATGACAATCAACAGTGTATCATCATCAAGCACCTTTACAACATCGCGGATGACTTGATCCATTTGTTGCAGTTTGGCGGCCATTGCGGCATGATCAGGGCCATATCGATGGCCCGCGTGATCGACGCCCAAGTAATGGCCAATAATAACGTCCCACTTCGTCGAGTTCGCAGGACTGAGAAGAGGGAAAAGGTTGTCATTTACGCCATTATCGACGGTGTGCAAATCCCAAACATTAAAGGAGTCAAAGGGATGAGATAGCAAGGGATCAAAATAGTCAGGAAACAGGCTATTCCAAGTATCGTCTCCTAGATGAACCACGTTTTTACCTGCAATGCGCAACTGAGAAATGATATTGTCTTCATCGATAGCGGAGCCGCCAAAATTGGAGCCGGACTCAATAAAGGTCGGTAATGTCCCAGTAGTCAGACCTTTCAGTCGTTGTAAAGTTGTGGTAGGAGGGTCTGCAATGAAAGGTAACAGAAAGGCAGTCTCCGGGTTTCTGACAGCAGTCTCGTAAAACACAGGGATATTGTTATGAAATAGATGCGGCTGTTCACCCTCGGATTTTGGGTGAAATGGAACAGTAAAGTCGTATCTCAAGGCATCAATGATTAAGAACACGGCCTTGTCGAAAGTTTTGGGGTGCCAGCAACCCTCGCGCGATTGTCCACTCTTACCGATAACATCCAGAGGGGCCACATCACAACTTGACTTATTATCAAGAACTAGGCGAGTTAAGAGGAACCCCTTAGTAAAATAGTATATGCCAACAATATGCAAGAAGCTGTGTTGAACACGCATCATCTGAGCATTAGCCATCTGCAAATCACTAAAGAACAGCGAAAGAAGAGCTACTCACAAAATCCATAAAAGGATCCCCACTACGCGTATGTGTTTCCATTTGAAGTCCTTTTCCAAAACTCTGATCGAATTATCTCTATTGCCCTGTCGGGCGTGCGATTCGGCCGTACTCGATTTCCCTTCATTGAAGGGCGCGAAATTGCTCGCGTCGGGTTGTTGCAAGACAGCCGTAGCGTAGCTGTCCGACGATACTTGGGGCGATTTATCTGCAGGCATCGCTGGTTGCCTTGTGCGTAGGTGTATAGGATGGACGACGGGGCGTTGAGATGAGGAATCAGTGCACGGTCCACTGAGGAGTTCAGAACGCTGGAAAAATCGTCTAGTCTCTCATCGAGAGAACACCATAGTCGCGAACGGAGTAAATGAGTGTATTATGATGGTTATATACGTGATGTATGAGCGCGTGAGAGGTTCATCTGGGTCAGCCAAAGCCTCATTTATTTTTGCGAGGTTGGCAGCGCCGCAACTGCCAGTGCTGCACGGCAATCGGTCAATTGCGGCTAATGAATTGGTAAAAGAACAAATGGGATGAAGTAAATGAGGGGACAAATTTCTGGCTGGTTTCTCAACAAGACGAATGAAAAAGTGAGCCTCTAGGTTCCGTCAATAAATTTGAGCTGTGCCGCTTGGTACCGCAGGAGCAAAGGACGCGGATACTGCAGAGAGGGTCCATTACAACATGGCCCGCTATGATTGGCCAATTCGCCTCGAGCTGCGGAGGGCGTGACTTCATCAATGACCTTGGGCTTTTACACTGCACCCCGAGATCAACTACCTGATCGTGGTGCTTATCAGTAACCTCAAGAGGTCATGAAATACTCGTCATCTATAGGTTGATTCAGGAGACAAGTGATTATGAATTTTAAGTACATTGGCTTCAAGCGGTTGGATCAACGCCTGCGTGCCTAGACAAGGCAGGAAGAAATCCTGAGGGGATATGAAAATCAAAGACAGCAAAGAATAGTCGAAAATATATAAAAATCAGTGTCCAAGCTGTAATGAATTGCCTGCTCTTCCTGGTGTTGATAACGCCCAGAAGTAAAGCCAAGGGCGATGGATGACGGCATTGAAATAATGGAAATCTCACCCGGAGAAGGTATCGAACAATCGAGTTTTCTCCGGGTACAGTCCCAGAAAGAAAAAAAAAAGAGAAAATTCCCAGAATATTCACAATCATAAAGTAGGATGCGGACTCGAGTGGCTGAGGCGGAGTTCATCCAGCTGTCTTGTATAACATTTCGGCAGGTAGGTTATCAAGCACTATGGAGACCGTAACGAAGAAGGCGCGAAAAAAAATGGTTTGCGTATGTGCAAAAGCGAAGTCAAAGGTCAAGAAACCGGTTCGTAGTATAAACTCAAAAGAAAAGATGGAAACAGGATTAGGAGAAAAAAGGTGGAATTCACGCCCGCCTATTTGGTATTCATCATGTTGATAGGGTCGTAGCAACGGAGAAATGGAGAAGAGAAGCATGAGAACGATAGCCACTATTTGGTGGGCATGGCTCCATACGACTGAGAAGAGGGATATGTGAGAGGAATTGAAGAAAAGAGGCTGGCAAGAAAGGTGTGTTTATCCTAAGACCACACCTTGGTCTGGTCCTTCTCCTTCAACCCACCCATGCGTTCCAGGTCGAGAGATTGGAAACGCCCTGACTCGTCGGACTGGTACGGGGGCAGTTCATCTTTGCATGGCGACAGGCCAACACCGCCGTTCTCGCTGATGTGGACGACGACTACACGGCCAGCCTGTGGCTTGCCAGACTCGTCATGTTCGTCGGGGAAGGTGATGCGAATCTCTGGCACAGGGCTTTGGGGTGGGCTCAAGGAATTGCGCATCAAATCTTGTTTCTCGTTATAGACGTGTATAGAACCAGTCCTGCTATTTTGGGTGATGGTCAGGCGACGCTGGTGAGCTTGGCTCTTATATAGCGGGAGTTGAGACTGCTGCTCAAGTTTGCGACGTCGCTGGCGGAGAACCAGCAAGCTGCCGGCCAAAACAATAGCGAGGAGGACCAGGACCAACAAAGAAATCAACAGGTCGATGGTCCTGGGAGTGAAAGACCCGTCGTCCTGGGAATCACGGGCGGCGAGCAGACGATGTAGGGCCATTTTGTTTCGTGCGTTCGGTCGTTTCGTTCCAGTTGGTTTTGTTGTGTTTTATGGTATGGCGGAAGGTACGCTGCGTAGATAACAATGTAGGCCGCGATCTCTTCAAGATATATATTCCAATATGTCTCGACGAAGTAAAGATATGTTCAGAGATATGCGATAGCGTTGGACTGGCTGTATAGTATTTACTTTTGGCAAAGAATGGTGGTGAGCTGTGTGCGTCAGGAGACAGTGGTCGGCAGCGTTGTGTTGTGTTGTGTTGTGTTGTTTGTTGAGAGAGTGACAAGGTTCGTAGGAATGAACGGCGCGGTGAGCAGCTGAAAGAGTGAAGCTGCTGACACCTGAGGGGTGGAAAATGCGATAGCGAAGGGCGGGTGGAAGGAGAGATGGATGGATGAAGCAAGCAAAAGCAGAGACGAAGGAATGTGGAGGGAAAAACAACACGACTTAAGGGAAGGACGGGAGGGCAGGAAAGGGGCACGAAGGCCCAGATGCCTGAGGCGCGGACTGCGGCCAGCCTAGCGCCGTAGTGCGCGGCGCTAAGGCTGCTTCAGGCCGGGCCAAGCCTGTGCCCGCCCAGTCGCGGCCCAGCATTGGCTGGTGCCTGCGCATTCAGGCACTAGCTGCACGCTTTGCAATTTCTTAATTTCGCCTATCACCAACGGCGCCCGCCTGGTCACGGGATTGCAGCGTCATCCTATTTCACGAGATGATCAGATGCAAGGACTGCGAATAAGCTTATGTGCCCTTGAGCCTGTACAGTGTGTGCCGCATTGTTGACAGTTGAGCAAGTAAGTCCACAAACAAACAAGTAAACAAACAAACGAGAGCTTTCTCCTGCTCGCTCTTTCGAGGCACGGCACTACGAGTGGGTGAAAAACTTTACCTTGCGTTCTTCTGTAGACAGCAGCATTCTTTCAGGGTTTCACTATCTCATGTTGTATCTGGCGATATGCCTAGTTTTGAAAATTGATACATTTATCCACATAAGCACACTCTGCTACCACCTTGATATAGCGATGCATATGTGTGACCGTAAAGCTCGTTTTCAGTCTGTATATTGCAGTATAACCATGCCCAATTCCTTGATAGCCATTCACATGACGTGGAGGAGCAACAAGGTTGAGTCGATGACCAAATATCTACCCTGACACTTTCTGGTGCCGTGGAGACTATCTACGTCTACCTAGGTACGATTGGGGGAAACTTTGAACAAAAGGATTGGTTTTCTAAGGATGCTTAGATTGCCCTTCGTCTTCTCCGATAGGACGTGTTGAAGGGATATGATTATGTCGGCAAAAAAAAAAAAAAAAAACAAAATAAAAAATGGAGAAAATAAAAAAAACTCACATCGAGGATTTGGTTGCAATCTGACAGGCGCATTCTATGACCGTGCGCCGGTGATGCCTCGGTGCAACGCTGATGAAGTGCTGACAGGCACATACACAAACACAGACATACTGAAGAAACTCCTTGTCCTTGCGTCCTGTGCCGAGGAAGTTCTGCAGGAACATTGTTAGCTACGTGCCTAGAAAGGCAGGTGTATGCTGAGCCTTTTCCTCCATTCCATTGAACACATGGGTTTCCTGTTTCTCTAGGAGCCCGTTGCTGTCATTGATGTCAACCGAGAGGCTATTCATTTTTACTTTGCTTTCTTTATAAAAAATAATAAGTACGAAATATATAGAATTACAGTTATCAAACTTCAAACAAGAGTATGTTCGGAACTTTTTTATTTGTTTTTCTTTTTTTTTTCTACAAAAAATTTCAGCGAAAATATTGATAAAAATCATCAAGTCTTAGGCACTTCTGTATACCATATTATCAACATGCACTGTCATGCAATGAAGCAAGGGATGGCCACGGAGTTACTCGATAGCAAGGCCGCAGGCAAATAATTGGAGTATTATCTAAAATGGAGCCTACCCCTTTCTTCCATCCCTGCATACTATGTAGTCGCAACTTCTTTAGCTTTGAGACTTGTTATTGATTGGAGCATTCCTATACGGGTGAGTTATGGAATAAAGTGTTTTCCGTATTCCTTTATCATTTTAGCCTGAACGATCTCGAGTTGAGGGGGCAAATATCCGACTTTCATCTTCTGCATCACGTGCAGCAATGTATGTGATAATTTATAAATTGAATGAGATTCAATCTCTATAGATATCCTTGCCAGGGACACAATCACTAGTTTTTACAGACTTCATTGTGATGACCCGACTACTAGGCCCTAGTCCAGATAGTCTCGCAGCGCGCCGACGCTAGTACTTGCTGAAGCCTGATAAGGAGCCGTGTCATTGCAAACTCTATAATGAAAGCCGATTCATAGATCTGGGCCACAGTAAGACTATGCATGTAGAATTACAGCGTGACTAGAGGGTATTAAGAATATGCATAATGAAGAAGGAAAAAAAAAAATAGCTCACTGTGGCAGTCCATGAGTCATTACCATTTATTATTCCTGGAACTGCTGCCTGAAAGAACGGAGAAAAAAAGAAGGAAGGAAGCTTAAAACGAAAGTCGAAGCCAAGACCAAGAAATAAAAAGACGATACAAAAAGGTTCCGAGCTGTGCATATCCAGGGGTCATTTGGTCACTGTCGTTCGCTGACAGTGGGACAGGAGGGCGAAGTCTACTGATGTATGTCAATTTATTTGTGTTTAAATTAGATAGGGCAATCGGCGCCGCAGCCAGGCTAGTTAGTTCCCCGGGTTCGGGGTGGGCGGTGTGGGGAGGCGGTCCTGATAGGCTGCCGATTTCTTCATCGTCGACCCCGACTGCATCTCTGTTTCTCTGGATTCATTCTAAGTCGATGACGATACGCTGTTTGGACGCTTATTGACATCGGTAGTTGCAGTTCAACCTATACAGGGACCGGGAACACTGAATGTCGAGACTGAGAAAAGAAGCTAGCGCGACCTCTGACGTCGTAGCCAACACTGCCTTGTTTGGACGTGGAGCCAGGCCATGTGGGATGGGTATCTCACTGAGGATCGGCACATGAAGACCTAAACAGCCTGGTTTGTATTATTGTTGCCATTTTTGGTGTATCTTTATCTTCAACGCGTATCTAAATAAACATGGGAGCATAAATATCACGGCTAAAGAACAAAACACCCAGGAGACCGTACCGCCGGAGGAAAAGCAACTAACTTACCGACCGCATGTGCTGATACCGATGTGGCCAGGCAGAGTTGTAATGTTATGAACGCGTAGAGATTCTGGGATACATAATGAAGCAGCTGCATATATTCTCTGACGTACCGTTTATCAGTACATGGTCTTTCAGCAGCGGAGTATTATTTCAGCCGCGGATTCCACGGAGACGTGCAGGGAAGCCCGCTGGGACAGCGCCGGTGGCAGTCTCAACAAGGCCCACGGGACACCATGTTCCTGTCGCATGCAGAGCAGTACGCTGTCTATCCACAGGCCGTCATGGGTGGTGAGGCAAGGACGTAGTCGTCGTAGTCGTCGTCGTCCCGTGGAGGGCGCTAGTCCCGGGCTGGCGCGAGGTAAAAAAGGGAAGGAACGGAAAAAGAAAAGGGAAGGGAAGGAAGGAGCCAGCCTGAGCCAGCCTGAGCCAGCCAGCCAAGCCAAGCCCGCCAGATCGCAGCCTCCACTCTCCCTCGCACTAGCGCACTTATCAGAACCTCGCAGCTTTTTTTTGCTGCTTCCTACTCCTTGGAAACCGCCTACTTTACTTTGCCTGTCGTGTCGCCTGCCCTCCCACCCTTCTTCATTCTTCTTCTTCTCTTCTTTTCTTTCTTTCATCCCGACCACCGCAGAATATTTATTCTTCATTTCTTTTCTTTTCTTGTACCCCCTTATATTATTCCTGCTGCTATCGCCCGTTGTTCCTGCGGCCGCTGCTGCCCTCTTATCCCTCTAATCATACCTCCACTGTTTCGACTCGCCCTCCCGACCAGCCGCGAGTCTCGTGTCTCCCCACTCCCAGAACAACGATAGACAGGACTATAGAGAACGCCCGAAATAGACTCGAAAGGATTTACCGCCTGCATAAACGAAGAGAGGAGCGAGGCCTAAAAGCAAGACGAAAGGGACCGAACAAACGAATCGAATAGCCGCGGTGCTGCATTTCAACCCTTTTCGGAAACTGGAAGTGCCAACCCCTCTGTGTGACATTTCGCATTTCTTTATTTAAGCTGCCGCTGGGCTGGTTTCTTTCTTTCTTCCGTCCTTCTTTCCTTTCTTTTTCTCGCCGCCCTTCTGTGGTCCTTCGTCGATACATTCCAACGCCCTCGATCGACTATTGACCACACTCAAACGGCCCTTGTGTCTGTTGTCTCGTTGCACCCACGATAAACAGCATTCCTCCTACCTGCTCGCCTCGAGCCCTCGGACCACTCCGCCTCTCCCCCTTGCCTCCGCCAATCATCAGTCCGGTGCCTGTCTGATCGGCTCCCAAAAGGAAAAGGGTATCGACCTGTTCTCCACAACCTTCATGAATGCGATCTGCGACTGTCTAAATTCCTGGGGCATGCACGGAGCATAGGTCAAGCGATTTCACGTCTGACCCTCACACACACATACACATCAAGTACACACGCCCGCCGGCGGACACCCAATTTACTACCGTCGTCGTGAACATTATGTGAGTTGTTCGACCTAGCATTATACCTCGCCTGACTGTCTTCCATTCATACGCTTTTGCTGCGTGCACCTCTCTTGTTCCCTTTTTCCCTTCACTTTGCTTCTACCTCACTGGCCTGCACGTCTTATCCTTCTCAGCACAGCTTCGCGTCACGTTCGCATTTCTCTCAAACCAACTTTCCACTGCGCCTGCCACTTGATCCAATACGTTGATAGTCCCCAAAGCTTGGAAATTTTCCAGAATCTCACCGCCTAGTAAAAATCCTGCCATTCGACTTTTGGTCTTCTTGTTATCCTTCTATATTGTCCTCGCCAATCCTAACAGTTTATAGAATCGTCTGTCAAGAAGTATACGGAATCGTGTCACCGGTCCTTTCGTCAAAATATAAACCTTATCCAGTCGAGGTAAATACAATCACATACAGCTGGACTCATTCCAACAACCAAAAGGCTCGGCAACATGGCCTCGACTATGGCCACAAATAGGTCGGCCGTTCATAACAATGTATGTAATCAAGGCAACGCTGTCTCGCTCCCCGTCACAAATTTCAGAATACTAAGGTCACATAGGGTCGGACTAATACTATCGGCACATCAACTCTAAACGGCGACAGAACAAGCGCTACGCACAACACATCGATGGGCAATGGCTTTTCCGCAAACAAAGACCGCTGGAACAACAATATATGGTCAAGAAATACATTCAGCCCCGATGGGGACTCGGACAGCGCCGTCACTCGAGGTTAGTAAAACAATATGCCCGACCCTTCCCCCTCTCCTGTGCTTTTTTCTCAAGTCTCTGGAACTGACCATCACTTCGATTCGCAGAGAACGCTTTCCAAGGAAAATCAGGCTCCAGTTCCCTATTGGCAACATCAGAATCCGATGGCTGGGCCGGCCGTCCTAGTCTTCCTTGGAATACGGTTGGCTCCTCATCAACGCTGGGCATGAATCAAAATAATGGCATCAAAACATCTCCAGTGGAGGGCCTCGCTGGAGAACTAGGCGCGCCATCCAGAGGTGAAAATGGAGACAACGGCTCATATTTCTCGTTGCCTCGCACGACTGCTATCGGGAAAAATAATAGCGCGTCTGCTTCGAAGACCTATCTTGGCACAAACCACGACAATTATTCTGAGGGACTGTCACTTGCCAATTTCGGAAATTACAGGAATGATGACCAGAACCAATTCACCCCGTTCTCGAGCAACGCCACTACGAGCGCATATCAGCGCAAGTCGAGTCTAGTTCCCAATTCACAACGATCTGAAGATGTTCTTGGATCCATGGGCGTTGGCCCATACCCGCACGTCACTTCAGACTCTATCTCTGCTAGTTCAACTCGTCAGATCGCTTCCAACACTTATTCTCATCTTTCTCAAAATTCGGGCTCCACAAGCTCGGCATATCAGACATACCAGCCTGAGGGTCACGGCCTTGGAGCCCGACTGCCTGGTGGCCAGATGGACATTACCGCAGGCTTGAATCAATTACAGTTGAATGATGGGCAATCCCTTGCCGCATACCAGAATGCTCAGCGCAATACTTACGCCACCAATGACTCCTTTGAGCGCTTCAATAATCATCTGGCTACTGACGATGCCAATTACCAAGATCTGTCGAACTACGAGCTTTCAAATGAAATCCCACTCGCCTCATATCAATCCTTGGCAAGATTAGGTGAACGTGATGCATCGCCTGCCGGCGACTTTTCACGAGGACTCGGTAGTTCTTTCTATCCGAGCATAAGGACGTCGCCAGGTACAGCAAGTCAGCTTCGTCCTTCGTCTGGGCACCGCATGTCTGGGCAGATTAACGATGGGCAAGCAGCTCTCTTGGACCGCAGGTTGCGTGGGTTGCAGCAGGACCAGGATTTAAACCACGTTGCCAGTGCTGCCATCCAGCAGCGCCTTTCATTTCCATCTAACTATGAACTATCCGGATATTCCGCTGCTCGGCTAAATGGCTTCTCTCACTATTTGCAAATGCCGTATAATCCTTTGTCCTCCGGCATTGTGCAACGCGTTTCACATCGTGAGCCTGATCCCAGCCAGGTTGTTCGCAGTCCTCTTCTCGAAGAATTCCGTACCCACAACAAGTCGAATAAGCGATACGAGCTGAAGGTAAGTGATTTACAATAATTACACGATTGATGTCCATGGTTAACATGATCTACAGGACATCTATAATCACATAGTTGAGTTCAGTGGTGATCAGCATGGATCTCGTTTTATTCAACAGAAACTGGAGTCTGCCAATAGTGACGAGAAGGACCAAGTCTTTCGAGAGATCCAACCTAACTGCTTGCAACTGATGACTGATGTCTTTGGTAACTACGTCGTCCAAAAGCTGTTCGAACATGGTAATCAGTCCCAGAAGAGAATCCTAGCCAACCAGATGAAAAGCCACATACTGGCTTTGTCGACCCAGATGTATGGCTGCCGTGTAGTCCAGAAGGCTCTCGAGCACATCTTGACCGATCAACAAGCGGCTATGGTCAAGGAGCTAGAAAACAATGTATTGAAATGTGTCCGCGACCAGAACGGCAACCATGTCATCCAGAAAGCCATTGAGCGAGTTCCATCTCAACACATTCGCTTTATTATCAACGCTTTCAAGGGTCAAGTGAACAAACTAGCCACCCATCCTTACGGTTGCCGGGTTATTCAGAGAATGCTGGAACATTGTGAGACTCCAGACCGTGAGTCAATACTTGCCGAACTCCATGTCTGCACCGAGACTTTGATTCCCGATCAATTTGGCAACTATGTCATTCAGCATGTCATTGAAAACGGGGAAGAAAAGGACCGTTCTGTCATGATCAACTCCGTTGTCAAGAACGTGCAAAACTTTTCGAAGCATAAGTTTGCTAGCAACGTTGTAGAAAAGAGCATTGAGTTTGGCGAAGAAAGCCAGCGACGAGAAATTATCAGACTTCTGACGGTCCACAATGACCGCGGTGAGAGTCCTCTTTTGAGTCTCATGCGCGACCAGTACGGCAACTATGTCATTCGTAAGTGCTGTGTTTCAATTAATTTCCGAAAATGCTAGATTCTAACCATTGTATAGAGAAAGTTCTTGGGCAAGTCAAAGGGCCGGAGCGTGACATGATCATCGATGAGATCAAGCCATTGCTGAGCCAGTTAAAGAAATTTAGCTATGGCAAGCAAATAGTAGCTATCGAGAAACTCATCGTTGACCCGAACGCTCCCACTGTGTCTGCAAATTCGTCGACGCCGCCTGCGTCCCACAAGTCGTCGCCACAGCCCTCTCGCCGATCTCTGGGAGACATGCGACCACTCGGTGGTGTAGCTCCGCCAACGCCTCCGCCCACTGACACCCAAAGTCTTCATGGAGGTTCTGCTACTGACGGATCCGTCGATGGGCCCGTTGATAGTTCAAAGGGCTTGGCTACTACTTCTATTGCAGCTATTCCTGACTCTACTGCTACCACTCAGACTGGAGCTGAGGTCAGCGTTTCATCGGAGTCACAAGCATAAACAATGGGGTCCTAACAGCGACTGATATTCTTTTCTTGCACTCAATTCTGCTATGTTTTATATTCTATTGTTACGGAGGGGCCCTTCATATACATACAGGAATTTCTCACGGGAGATATATCGGGTTTTCTTTCCATGTTCAAACTTCTGTTCCTGTGTCTTTTTTAAAACACTTTTTTTTTCTCTGGTTGTTATTATTACTTTCTTTGTGTTCATGTATGAGGTGTGCCATGGGCTCTAACATTTGTCCTTGGACAGACTTCGCGCGCTGTTTCATGGCGATGAGGACCCAGGCAAACGTGCGACGATTTGCATTTCCCTCCCCGTTTGCGCAGTTTGTGATGCCATGAAGATAATGCTTAACTTTATACTCGGTTTAATATCCGTCACTCATATCCCGGTTTTTTTCTGGCGTGGGCTGTGGCGTCTTATGGGTGATTCGACTGTGATTTTCAGAAATTTCCTCGCGTTTTTTATTTTCGTTTTTACTGCGAATTGACTCGAGAGATATTGCGTGGTTGCTTTTATTATTCATTATTATTTTGCTGACAGGAAACACTCGAAACGATGGATGGGAAATGGAGCATTCAAAAACTGCTAGAGGCAATGACATGTGACTCGCTTTATTCTTATAGATAATTAATTGAAGATTGTTTTATTATTACTTCTGCTACATCATATTAATGACTCCGCGAGGGGATAAAAGCGTTGGTCCAGAGTCTCAATAATGACCATCGATAGTGAAATATATATATATACAAGAAGCATCACGGAGTTTCTCGAAGGCACGGTTATGCAAGGGTAATACTTGTTATTTCCGCATATACCTCACGCTGCTTTCAAATTACCTAAGTCATGCTCGAATGTAGCTGCGGAGTTTTCAATGACCTTATTATCATAACGTTGATTGGAATTGTAGGTGGTTTTCAAGTCCTGACAAATCCGAATGGTCAAATTCAAGCCTGAGGCAAGCAAGGCGGATTGCTTACTCATCCATTAAATTTGAGTTAAGTTAACCCAGTGCCTCCCGAATATCATCTCACGTCTCGCCGCAACCCAATAGGAACACACTTCCGCTGTCTACAGCTAGTCCTGTGAATTGGCTACCAAGGAAATTATTGCAGTCCTCGGTGAAAAACATACCGCGCAAAGAACAAGAAAGGAAAGCTATGAGCTCGAACGTCGGCCTATCCACACCCCGCGGCAGCGGCACTTCGGGTTATGTGCAACGCAACAGCGCTTTTCTCAAACCTCGCACTGCCGGCTACGGCGCACCATATCCCCCAGCAGACGGTGTTGGCAATAACAACAGCGGGTTCAGACAGCGCAAACCGGACCAGCAAATCCTGGACCATGACCGGAAACGCGCGATCGAATTGCAGGTCCTCGAAGAGCGGGAGCGGCTTGAGGAAGAGAGCGAGGAGATGGAGAAGAATAAGAAAAAGGGATTGACGGATGAAGAGATTGATGAGAGATGTGATGCGCTAAGGGAAAGGTTATTAAAGGAGTTGGAGGACGGCGGAGGAGCAGGACGGGAGGATCGAAGACGACGTGGAAAACAGTTCGATAAGGATCGGAAGAACTTCAAGAGTTATCAGGTCCATGAACTGGCGGAAGCGAAAATACAAGAGAGCGAGAGGTTTAAAAAGGCTTTGGGCATCAAAGAGGATTGGGAGAAAGACACTTCCGGTGCTAAAAAAGAAAGGGCAGCAGAGAAAACAGAGAAGAGCGATGGCGACGACCGTGATGATCCTAGAGACGATGACCGGAGGAATCGCCGCTGGGATTCGTAAAATGGTCTATATCTATGTATTCTCGATTTTATGATTTCGTTTCCTCTCGATTATCAGCATCAATGGGGCGCTTTGGGAGGGGGTTGTTCGTTGGCGTTTGGGATGTTATTTATTCTCGATGATTTTCTGTACCAACTGATACCTGGCATTGTATTGAAATTACATCGATTCCTTGTCTTGCCAAAGGCCTATTGTCACAAGGGACCAATTGATCAAATTTATATACAAGAAAATTTTATGTGTAACCCTAGCAGTATCCTTGGTGGTTCTTTCATGAAAGAAACTTCTCCACGATCCAGCCTTCTTTAGGATCCTTGACCTGCACAACTTTCTTTGCAGGCAACGGCCATCCCGTGCTTCCAGGATCTCCAACCAGAGATGGTACAACAACGCATTGGCGACGCTCAGGTGCTCCGCCCAATGACTCGACCTTGCCAATCGGCTTACCGTACTCAATTAGGGGGGTACCATTTGCAAGAGCTGAGAGCTGTAGACCACTTGGTGAAGATAGGGGAAACATTCGCACTTTAGGAATGCCATCTGCTGCAGAGGCGCGAGCCGCTGTTGATTGTTGCAGGTGCGAATACACAATGTATTGCGGCATTTCTTTGGGCGTGAGCTGCGCAAGAATCGATGATGGATGAATGTAAACAGCTTTTTCGGCAAGTTCTTCTGCGCGACCTTCTCGTGACCGGAAGAGGGTATAATACGGTACATCGATGGCTCTTCGCGGCTTGCGTTCCATCTCCGGGGGGTCAGGCGATGCATCAGCGCGGATGGCCACATTATCAATGAAACCAGCCGTGACGATCTGTTTAAGAGCCTTCACTTGTTTTGCTGTTGGTTCGGCAAGACGGGGCTCGTAAGGTCCGAGAAGACCGGGATTATTAGTGCGGACAATATCCGTGAGTTGACTTCGAAGCTGGGAGGCTTCTTTGAGACCTTTGCTGCGCAAGAACATCTGTTCGCAGAAGGTATCTTCCTCACCCGAAGAGCCGCTCGAGTACGCATATGCGCAGATGGCAGATAAGTATTTCAACGCATCGGAAGTGTCATCGTGCTTACTTAGTAGACGCTGCACTCGGTTGAAGTCTTTTCGGCGGCTTTCACGTTGTGTGTCTTCTAACCTGTCTGCGTTTGTATACACTTTTTGTATGTCTGATTTTTGCGATACCGTCATGTCGACCTCGATTTCTTGGACGAAAAGGTCGCCAACAGCAAGTGCGGACACAAGTGCTATCACGAAAGGCATGCAGCCATGCTGATGACCAATTTGTAGCATTTTGCCATATCTGGGCGACAATGGATAGAGTGATAACTTATTCCCGGTTTCAGTAACCTGGCCATCTGCTTTCAAAGCCCCCAAATACCTCAGTAGCTTCTCTGCTTTGGCTAATCCCTGACGACTCGGCGGGGTCGGGAATGGAAAATTGATCACGTTGTGTAGGCCCATACTCTTCATCTGTAGTACTACGCCTTCAATAGGCGTTCGGAGGATTTC
The DNA here is from genome assembly GCA_023625935.1 of Eurotiales sp. R13A2. NCBI lineage: Eukaryota > Fungi > Ascomycota > Eurotiomycetes > Eurotiales > Eurotiales sp. R13A2. Next base: position 168,448 of record JAMAFV010000004.1, read on the forward strand.
TGGCTCGCTATATTCTTCAAAGTCCGCCTCGTATATCGCGCTCGAGTAGAGTCTATAGCAATGACCGGGACCTGTACGTCCGGCACGACCAGCTCTCTGACTAGCACTGGCTTTGCTGATCCAACCAATTTGGAATTTTTGAACTCCGGTATTAAGATCGTATTGTTTTTCTTTCGACCGCCCGCAGTCGAATACATATTTGATACCGGGAATTGTCAAACTGGTCTCGGCGACGTTTGTTGCCAAAACAATAAGACGAGAGCCTTCAGGAGGCGGTTCAAATACCTTCAGCTGTTCTTTGGTGGGCAATTGAGAGTACAACGGCAGCACGTGAACTTTGGTGGAAGAAGATACGCTCTCCTCGCCGATGTCAAAATCAGCATCCTCTTCATCCTCTTCATCATCATCATCGTCGTCGTCTAGTCCGATGATATCAACATCGCTATCATCATCTCCTCCTTGGACCCCGAGCTCAGTCCCCGTATCACCTAGTTCGATATCTTCTGTCTCAAGCGGCGCCTCTGCAGCTGAAAGCTGGAGTTTGCCTTGAGAAATCTCGCCGCGTTGCGTGGGCTTGAAGGCTTGCTTTAAACGTTTGGACAGCTGTTTGATTTCATTTTGGCCTGTGAGAAACACAAGCATAGCGCCAGGGGGGAGTTTGCGATGGCCCCTCGAGACTTTGCGAAATGCTTCCTCTACGTAATCACGGCGAGTTTTCCGGGCAAAGTGAATGGTTACAGGATATTGCCGGCCTTCAGCTTGAACTAATGGAGGAGTCCCATGGCGGAAAAGATGTTGATTTTGTGTGAAGTCAGATATTCGTAGCGTGGCTGACATTATGACTAGTTTAAGCGGTTTAACCGAGGGATCTTCCTTGCGCATTGATTCTCTGAGGTCGACAATACGACTAGCCATGCCAATCAAGATGTCTGTGTTGACACTGCGCTCGTGAGCTTCATCAATAATGATGATAGAGTATTTGCTAAGTGAGAAGTCCTTTGCAATCTCCCGCAGCAAAATACCATCAGTCATGAATTTGATAGCCGTATTGCTGGAAACATTCGTATCGAAGCGAATTTGGTAGGAGACACGATCTGCATATTGGCCTAGTTCTTCCCCAACGCGTTTCGACATGCTAACGGCTGCGACACGACGAGGTTGAGTGACAGCAATCATGCCAGGGTTTGGGCCATCTGGATGACCGTAACCAGCTTCGAACAGAAATTGCGGTAGCTGTGTAGTCTTACCGCTACCAGTTGCTCCCCAGATAACAATCGAGGGGTTATTGTAAATGGCTTCCATGATTTTTTGTTCTTCACCCACCACGGGAAGCTTCAAACGGGCCTCCTGAATTTCTTCTGATCGATCCACATTAACGGTGAATGCTGTGCGATTTGGGTCTCCAGTGGTAACTTGGAGTTCTGGAGGAAGTGGTTCGTCCTCATAGACAGTGTTCCGCGGTACTTTGCCCCTTCTAACAAGCAATTCAGCAGAGGCGGAGATCTGTTCTGAAACCGGCTGGTCAGAGCTGGGTTTGAACCCAATAGCTTTATTTATTTGTTGCGTAGCCCAAGATTTAAACGCGGAATTCCTCGGACGAATTCGCGTATCATTTTCTTCATCACTGCTCTTATGCTCGCTTTCCTCTTCTTCTCCATCGTCAGTATCGTCAGCCGATTCTGGGTCATCCTCGTATTGCGATTTATCACTTTCAACATCTTTCTGATCTTCAGATTCATTCGTTTCCATACCGCCAGTACCAAGAAGCACAAGGTGGCTTTCTTCCGCATCGCCATCATCCTCATCTTCTCCTGAATTAAACCCTTCCCAAGGGACTTCCTGCACGACTGACTTCGGCTTCCGAACCTTCTTCCGCTTTTTGAGCACTGGGAACCCATCGGCGTCCAAATCAAGTGGCCGCTTAAGGCCGCCCCCTACTTGGACTTGAACCGCAGGTTTTATGAAATCAGGGGCGTTGGCGTTTCTTTCACTTAACCCAGCCTCTAATTCGTCGGATTCATCGCCTGACAAAAAACCCGCATCCAAAGATTGTTGTGTGCTATCTGTGACACCATGTTGTTTCCTCTCCTTCTTACTCATATCCTTGATACTCCGGAATTCGGTTAGGTCAACTTTCGTCTGCGCGAGCTTTTTCATCAACTCCAGGTTTTCTTCTTTCCTCAATTTTGTTTCCTAAAAACGAATTAGCAACTGCACTCATGTATTAGAAGCCCATAAACCCTTACAATGTATTTATCGAGGCGCTTCTTCTTTTTTGACGACATCTTAGGCTGTTGCTCCCTCAGCTGTTCTCTGAGCTGTTGCCGCTTCGCTTCTTTCTCCACTTTGGAAACAGGGACAATCTCAGGAACATTGGTGTCAACCGGGGTGCTAGGAGCTTTTCCATCTTGCCGCCTATGCCGTTGTTTACGATCTCGGGCTTTGAATGGTGGCATTATGACTATGAAATAGCCCCAATCAAACGGGGCCAGAGACTTGTCCGAAAGAGCGATATTTTTGCTCGCATCTCAAAAATATTAAGCGGCAGTAAAAGTTTCTGCCGAGTATTTGGCCAGTGCAAAGTCTAAGTATCTCACCGCTCTATTTCACCGCCTTTGGTGCCACTCTGCAGGCTCTTTGGATGACTAATCACCAGCGAATGACAGCGAGCATTGTTCAACTCTTCACTTCGTCTGCCCCTCGCGCTCTCTACAGCTCATTTTCAATTATAGTACAGTACAGAGACTCTCTATCTCGTCATGGCAGAGACACTTGATCTGAACAGCCTCAGTGAGGTCCTTAACCTGTCATTTCCAGCTCAGACTAAGCAAGTCGCTGGGACAATCAATGGTGTTCTAACAGATGTAATATCCATGGGGTTCAGTGATAGAATTCTGGTCACTGTATCTCAGCAGGGCAGATTAGCCCATTGGGTGCGTTTTCTAGGTTGCTTTAAAATATTCATATAATATAAGTATCATGGCTGATGTCCTGTAGCTCCACGTACCTCTTGAGAACAACAACCCCGGCACTGATGGCTTTCACACATTCTCTAATGGGGACACGGATGATAGCCTGCTACCACTTTCTGCTTTGACTGCCACTTCTCTTTTGGGCGGTCATGCACCTGGCCAGGAAATCACCAACCAGCTTCTTGCGCGTCAGATTGGCAGTGTCATTGTGACTAAGACTCCTGATGAGAAGCGAATCCTTGTCGTGGGATTGGGACTTAATACGTCCCAACTGGACCGGGATAGTTTTTTCGATATTGTAGATCTAGTCTTGCAATGCATTTGAAGTATAGTTCTTAGGTGGTCAATGTCTCATCTTATCATCGAGCGCAACGGTCACCGAACGCGGCTATCAGATTAAGAGACTATCTACATGACCATAACACCTATCATCGAAAGGCTTTTCAAACCATTAGAGAACGCTAGTTATGAAATGGGTATTACTTCGGCAAGCCGACGCCGGCAATGAGGAAGTCGTGGCCTCAGCAATGATACAACCAGGAATTACCTGGCCTGTGAGCGAGCTTCGAGGAACCAAAATTTGTTACTAGTGGTTCCAGAGAGAGGATGACAGCCGTAATCTTCTTACATTCTCAGGTTACGAAGTTATTCAACTTAAAGATCAATATCGATATCTCACCGATAAGGGGAACCCCTTGCCAGGGAAAACATAAACGCTCTTGGAACGATTTCTTTACTCAAGGCTAAGCCAATTGAGTTTGATGAAGCGACTTGGGGACGGGATACTTTGTCAAATATGTTGCTACCAGTTTAATAAAATACTATAACACGCGCCAGCTTGATATGAGGTCAAATTCAATTATTCCGTCTTTCCCAAGGCTTATTTATAACTTTACATATTGCCAATTAGAAGCTGAAAAAAGAGCCGCTCTGAACAACAGGGTATATACTGTAGACAGCCATCATATCAGAAATACAAGAAAGAGATCGTCAAAATACAACAATGTTTAAGTGAACATGTAGCACCAACATCAATCCTGCGCGGCTATAACACAGAGGTCTCTTGCGTGCCACACGCGCCTTTTCCTAGTACCCCCGTCTGCGGCGAACGTGTCAGGTATGAAGATCTCGTCAACGCTGCCGCTGGTATTCCCCGCATGTGAAGTATCATCGGTCCCAATCACTGGTTTCATAAGTCGCACTTCTTCTACACTTGCTCCGATCTCATACTCTCCACGGCAGAAGAATATCAGCCCAAGTGTGGTAGTGATTTTCTCTCCTCCAGGCACTACAGGAAGGGCGCGTTGCAATGTTCCAGTCCATGCAAGTCGTTTTAGAAGATCTAGCGCAATGGTACTGGGTTGATTACAAAGTCCAGGTTGAAGTCGGAGCAACGGGTGTATTGGTTGAGAAGAGCGATTTTCGATCTCAACTATGAGTTCGAGGAAGTCGTTCGTTTTTGCGGCGTATTTGGAGCTCTTGACCTGGGTTACAGGGTTCTCTTTATTGAAAGAAGAGAGCGAAAACTTCACTTCGATGTCCTCAAGGCGCATTGCGTCAACCATCCTCGGGTTGAATCTGATCCCACGGAAATCGATTTGGCCTTGTCGTCCGGTTGACTCTTCGCTCCAATTTCCTACAACACGCTTCATAAGCTCCTCTCGGAACCAGAATGCCTCTCTGGTGGCTGCTTCGGCTTCAAATGTGAGCTTATTTGCACTGACAACAAATTGCCTGCGTACTGACTGCAAGATTGGGATGGCTGCATGAGGGTTAGCTAGGAATACCCTGGGAAGAACGAGAATAAATCTCGAAATTTGGCCCGGCTGTATAACACCCTTGACGGTAATCGGATTTTCACTTTGTTGCTCTGAAACGGTATTCAGGTGCTGAAAAGTGTCCAGAGAAACTGAAAGAGGGTTAGGCCAAGCATTGCGTAAATCGAGAATTGCAAGACAATGATCTGCGCTCCGTATATCTGAGCCAAGGTGAGGAAGAACAGATGATATTTGAGAACTGTGGCTCTTGAACAACGGCGAAGAACATGTAGTTTCCAAGTTAGAAGACTTAATTGACCTCTCTGTCTGCTGATTGAAGAAGGATATATCCCCAGAAAGAGGAACAAGGTCACATCGTGCTACTTCAACACTCGCATTGACTGTCACTGTTATCGGAATGGACAACTGCCTAGTGTAAAATGTCTCAGGAATATAATCCTGGTTATCACCCAAATGGCAATAGTCGATTTGAACGGTTGCATCTTGAAGGCCGGGTTTACCAAATACTTCAATTGTGAAGGTAGCGGTTTGCCCTGCTTCGATTGTATTGTCATTAGGATAATCTCCGTGTCGTACCCATTTCATTGGGGGATTGGAGGACAATTGAAGATCTAACTCGTAAATTTCCGATGGGAGGAGATCTTTGTTACTCAATGCATTCTGCAATTGCCGAGTCGTTGAATCTTGGAATGTGAAGAGAATGAAGCCGACAGGACATGAAGAAACATTATGTAGGGTTATTTCAAAAGTTCTTGATTCCCCTTCTAACAGCATCATAGCAGACTGGGAGAGCGAAGTCGAATGCACAACAACCGAAGGCTGTTGATGGATAACTTTCACCGAGCAAGTATGAGTCTCTGGTCCGATTTTGGAGAGTACTTTCCCATCTTTTGAAGTGACAGAACTCCATGAAAGTGGCCGCTCCGAAAGTGGTCGTTTGGCGGCTAGCCCGGTGCGTTTCAGTTTAACTTCTGCAGCCGGTTTCCAAAGCGTTTTGAATATTGGAAATGTCCTAGGCCGACAATTTCTGACCTTGATAGTACAACCGGTCACGTTAAGGGTTCCTACGTCACTGACAATACCTGAGACCATGACATCATACAAAGTCAAGGGCGGTACTGTAACATTGGATGCCTGAGCATCGAGAGTTGTGTTATCACTCTGAATCTGTAAACTTTCAATTTCAAGTTCAAAGTTGTAAGGATTTTGAAGCGTGACCTTGAAAGTCGAGAACTCTTTGGCGATCATCAAGGCTTCGGATATCTTGTGATCAAATTTCGCAAAAGCGTTATAGAGAAAAGGGTCTTTCTTAGAACTTTCATCCGACACAGTTGTCGTATTCACGTCTCTTCTCGATCGGCGGAACAATCGTTTGAATTCAGGGAAGTCAAGTAATGTGACGTCTCGAACGATGAAATCATCCCAATATTCACACTCAAGGTCAGTCGCGCCTAATTTATGAGCTGCGCCAACAGTCCGCTTTATCGTGTTTAGCAACCGTATTTGTTCGTCAGGGGATATGACGGGTGGTATTCGTGCCTTTACAGGAAGCATAAGGTGTCCCCTGGTTGTTTGAAGTAGCTCGACAGCGTACTGTAAGACGCCTTCAAAGTCAGGAAGAGCTTCACAAAGATTAATCGATATTCGAAGAATCGCAATTTTTAGGCCCAAATCGCCATAACCATCTAGAGTTGTGTGACGAAAAGCACGTTCAACGATAGAGGAAATTGAATCATAATCTGAACCATCCAGACCGTTGCTGTGACCAGATGGAGGCCTTGATGAGATCCGACTCTTCTTATGTTCTTGATATATAGAGGGCTGGACACCATATATTTCGCCAATCATCGTCAAAAGGGCACGTGTGCTTGCTTCCATATTCCCACGACCTGCATCTAATGCATTGATCTCGAAAGCTGCATCGCTCAACGATGCAAGGCCTGCGGCAGGATGAATCCCTATCTCAGCAGCTCCTATTTTTCTGGCTTCCACTAATCCAGGAACCATAAGCGAAACAAGCTCCTTTAAAACAAGTGCTTTCTTCCTTGATAGACCCAGAGTCGACAGAACTGAGGATATGCCGACAAGAAGTGGCGCCGCATCGGTGACCGGCAACTCGATCCCGGTTGACATAGGCAAGGCCCGGAACAAGAAATTTGCAATGTCATTCTTCTTAAGCACTGGTGCTCCACGTGGCCATTCTTGTTGCGAAGGCACAAGAGTCTCACCCAATACAATATGTCTCAAAGCATTGTCATCTAGTATTCCAGCTCGATGTCGAATAGTCGAGAGTAGACGAGAGAGGCGTATGACGGTCTCAGAAAATACCAAAGGAGGAAGTGGCTCATCTGTAATAGCAGCAGCACGATTGTACAAATTAAGGATGTTGTTGCAAAGATCAGGCATGAGATTGGTGAGATTTTGTAAAGACACCAGCCTATTACCTGGGGCAGACTGTCCTGACATATCTGATACGCTAGTCGCAGTATTCGAATACGAAGATTTAGAACTGGATTTCTCAGCCACGGGGTAGCAGATTTGCGGTACCTAATTTTCAGACGCTAGTACCAAGCAGGTCATTCGAAATCACAAATTATGCTCATGTGCTTACCTGGAAGTCCATTCCGGCCCAGCCAAGCATCAAAAGGCAAAGGAGTATAGACTCAAGAGCTTTCCCGTGCCAAATGTAGTCGCTACTGGCGCGCGCCATAGTCGCTGCCTCGACGAGTTCTTTCAGTGCGTCTGGCCACCTTCCAGTCTGCAAATAAAGTGTGCCAATAACAACACCGAGACGACCTTTGATTCGGCTTTTGGTCCGATCTGCAGCACTGAGACCATGAACAGACATTCGATCGCGGCTGCTTTCCTTCGAAGAAGGCGGCCTCCCTCCAGAAGCAGAGCGTTGTGAAACTTGTATGGATCGGGTGATTTCGTCAAACGTGGTAGGAGAGTCGTGACCTGTAGGAGCGGGAGAAGATCTACCAGAGCTCGTCATAGATTCGGAATCGCCATTTACAACTGGAAATTGCGCAGGCATTGTCATTCTGTGCATGAGCTTATCTATCGGGCGTGGGCGCAGCTCTGGACCTCTCCGTGGGCCCCATGAAGAGGCTTTCGGGGAATCGATGGCAGGTATACTCTGCATCAGCTTCACAAACTCGTCCATTTCACCGAGCAATAGAGAAGTTATATCGCACAAAACAGTTTTTATTGTCGTCGGTCTGGATAATTGAGGGGTGGGTACCCATATAACATCATCGGGGCCGCTTATTGATTTAGGAACACCAGCATAATCGAAGATGAGTAGTTGGCTGACCAAAGCCCTAGGATTTTGTTCTTTGACCCATGAAAGTTCTTTCATCAATTCGTCCAGGCCCTTTGGTGCTGGAGGAACTTCCACACCGCTGCTCCTTTTCGTGTTTGCTTCCTTGTTTATATCTTCATCGTCCTGTAGTTCGGCGCCATCGGCAATGGCAATTACGGCCAAAGGTTCTCGGAAGATCTCGAACGGAAACAGCTCGAGGTGGGAAGTCGGGGGGACGGAGAAGGCTATGTTATATAGAATCATCCCATTTGGGAATGCGAGCGGTGTGAACATATCTGAACAGTAACAGTCAGTTCGTGGGTTTCTGAAATGTGGTCAATGCGGAGCCGTACTTCGATTTGGGCGTGCATCGGGACTGACATCGCCGAGACGGATCAATTTTTCGGCTTGCAGTCTCGAGGCAAAGCCTAGAAATCTCGATCGCTTGATCCTGCCTACAGGGAGGAGAAGGATGTTCAGACGCACTGGCGCGACTGGGGAGAATAGGTCAACTCCCATGGTGGCAGCTGCGCCGCGGAGCGGAGACAGTCTGTGAGGCACACGAGACTGCTTCCACGACAGAGTTTTGGTGCTTATAAACCATGTGGGACAGCCATTTAGCAGGCTCAGCGAGGGGTCCAAATCGCTCGTGCTTGGTGTCTTAATGGCAGAAAGCGTAGCTTTCAGTCGTGCTATATGGTGAGATTCCGCCGTCCGGTGCGGCATACAGATGATTCGTGTAGCGGCTCGTTGATGCCTGGGGCATCTATCCAGGGGCGTCCGATAAGCGATAAGAGATGCCCGAATGCTTTGGGATTGTCTGACGAGGTGGTGTTATTGATATCGTGTTTCTTTATCCAGAACTTATTTCATATTATATGTAAATAATGTGCAGTAATCTAAATCTAGTATCTTGATTAAAGAATTATGACAAAAGAAGCTGGATGAAGTATTGCTCAAAGGTCATGGTAATACACATGCAATATTTGAAGGACATAGCTCAGCCTAACAGAGATATTTCACTATTTCTCATGAGCCGCAACTTCGCTTGCAAAGTTATGAAGACTGATGTCCTCGCGGGCCTCAGGCGTCTCATGGTAATCCTGAGGAGTGTCTTCCTCTGGAATTCCATTCAAAGCCCCCGAACTGGTGACAACGTTTCCCTCGTCACCCCCGGCATTCACGGTCTTGATCCCGGCGCTTTGTGTCTGCTTTCCATGCCGAAGCTCACTGAGATGTGCGAAGTAGCCCTCTGGCACTTCTGTAACGTATTTGCCGCAGAAAACGCCCACCTCGAAGTCTTGGACCTGACTTGAACCCTCGTCCGCCTCAATGCACGCTGCCTTCAAATCATCAAGTCCTTGGAAGATGACCTCGTCGGCATCAATATATTTGGCAATTTCTTGCCGCGTCTTGCCATGTGCGATCAAATCTTCAAAATCAGAATTTTAGCATATATTAGATTGGCCATGATGAACGCAGAAGCGTTGTTAATCAATTCTTACCAGCAGGATCTGCGAGATCGATACCATACTATTTCCGTGGTTAGTACTGGTACTAATACGAGGATGTGATACTTCAACGTACGATATGCGGATGTGTGCACTCCGGTGAGCACGAGACGAATATGACACGAGTTGCTCCTGCCTCCCGAGCCATTTGAACCTAGAGAACACGTTTATTAGCGGTGTTGCTTGCAAATAGTACTAGGGGAGCTTGCTCACAATCTCTCGTGATGTAGCTATTTCATTGATTAGCCTGTGTTTCCCACTGAAAGTGAAGTTTTACTCACTGCCACGGACGAGACTGTCATCCACAATAATAAGATTCCTTCCCCGAAACTCTGACTCGATAGGCGAGAGTTTGCGACGAACACTCTTCTTCCGCAAGGCTTGATTTGGAAGTAGGAATGTGCGGTGAACGTATCGGTTCTTAATCAGGGCGGTAACATATGGCTTTCCTAGCTCGTTAGCCAGAGAGACGGCAGCGATGTTGCTTGTCTAATAAGTGGAGAATATTAGCTCAATCTGTATACTCGATCTGGGCTGGAGACTTATATACTTCAGGAACTGGGATGACTGTAAGTTCGATTAGTATGTTTTGAAATCTAAGACAATATATGTAAATGTATCATACCGGCATCAATATCTCTAACGCCTTCTTCTCCCAAGATCTCTCTGATCTTATTCGCCAGCTTCACTCCCATGTTTTGCCGGCTACGGTACACGGAAATGCCATCAATGCACGAGTCTGGACGTGCAAAGTAGACCATCTCAAAACAATCTGGCGTGTAGGATTTCATCGGGACAATCTGGCGTAAGATAGGGGCCTGCCCTTTCTCAATAAAAACGGCTTGACCAGGCAGAACATCTATTATATCGTGAAAGCCAAGCTGTCTCAAAGCAACTGATTCCGAAGCCATGAAATAATCTGTCGCTCCAGGTAAGGTCGCAGAGGGTCTCGATCCCAAACAGAGAGGGCGGATTCCATTTGCATCTCTGTTCGAATTAGATTTCGCAACTAAAAACAAAAACACGTGTTTTTTTACTGACCTGAAGCCCATGACTCCAAACCCTGCTATCATCCCAGTGCATGCGAACGCTCCTTGGCACATCGAATACACGTCTCCTAGCGCGGTGAAAATGTCCTCAGAGTTGGCGCGAGTCTTGTTGAGCTTCTGCAAACCGTGCGCAAAAATATTAAGGCTGTAGGTTATTTGTCAGAATATTCTATTCGGGCGTGTAACTAGTGTTAGATCAGGGCACGCACAGGAGTTCCGAGTCTGAAGCGGAGTTGACATGTCGGCGAGCTTCCTCGTCTAGGAATTTGCAGAGGTATTGGGTGTTTACAAGGTTGCCGTTAACACTCATAGATATTCCATAGGGGGAGTTAACGTAGAACGGCTGTGCTTCTGACCTACAATTGCCTCTTGTCAGCTTTGAGATTGCGGGGGGACGATATTGAGGGTATAGCGTACGCAGACGATGTTCCTGCAGTCGGATAGCGCAAATGACCAAGCCCTAACAACAGTTGGTTTATGTACAACGTGTATATGGGGCTAACCTACCCATATAGCCCGGAAGATGCTGCAAACGGAGTCCATCAGCGAAGACCTTCGAGGCGGCCCCGTTCCCCTTGCACTGATAAACGCGGCCATTCAAACAACTCGTAATTCCAGCGGCATCCTGGCCTCTGTGCTGGAGAAAGTACAGAGATTCATGGATGTCTATAGCAGCTGTAGTGGCTTTCGTGTCACCCAACTGAGAAAGTTAGTATTCAAGGTATCAGTGCAGTTTGAAAGGCACGACACGGACCAGCAGGGCAGCAACGCCACACATTTTCAAGAATATCCAAATGGATCTATCAGATCCAATTGAAACAGAATGCAATTGAACGAAAATAACGCTTGCGACGTGATCGAGTTGAGTGACCGAAGTCGGTGGCCGACAGAAAAAGTTTTTGGCTCCCACTGATAGAGGGGCACACGTGACGCAAGGATCTTTGTCTTCGATAAGCCGCAATGCCGGATACCCCACGGATATACGATAGCCCGATCTCCGACATCGATGTCCCAGGAACCGCGTTACCCGAGTTGGGCTTAGCGCGCTGCGATAGGTTATCTCCGCATCATCGCCACCTCGGCACATCCGCGGCTGGTTCTTTCCGTCCAGTGTTTTGTTTTCTGGCCTCAGCCGCTGTCGTTTTCTTGTCGTTTATCGTTGGGTTCTGTTGCCCAAGTAGAGACTCTCGTGCATGGAAGGCTATTTCCTTTCCGATGCCTCTCTAGGAGTTTTCACTTGCCTTGACCTTTGACGGTTCTGGTTTGATCGGTTTCCTTGTCACGTTTTGCATTCTATATAGACATCAAAGCTGTGTTCTCCTGCTAGCTTTCTATTTTCAACGTCCGCGGCCCTCACTTTAACATTGGTTTGACTACAAATATTGGCTCGAATGACTTTCGGGAGAATGGCGCAGAAAATCGACTTCAACGCGCTCAAAGCGCGGACCATGGGGTCTACCAACGACGAAGAGGCGGTGACCGTTGATACCCGTGGTCTTATTTCAAAAGTCCTCTCTCGTTATTCGGGAAAATGGTTTGTTCTCCTTTCCGGGTCTTGGTCAACACCACGTTGTTCGTCTATCGCTGATTCCGCGATTCAAGGACGGTTCTACGTGAAATGATCCAGGTATGCATCCACCAGACGCGGCTCGAGAGCAATAAGCAGCTGTCTGTTCATGATAATAACCCTTGATTTTAGAATGCAGCAGATGCTTCGGCTTCTCGAGTGGTGGTGAAATTTGAGACTCTGCCTTCGACGACGGTTCCCCTTCCTAGCTCAGCAGATCCGTCGGTCACGCTGAAACACGTCATCACCCACCATACCCTTCGAAGACTACTCATAACGAACAACGGGCACTCGTTCAACGAAAAGGACTGGGCTCGACTGAAGAGGATCGCAGATGGCAACCCAGACGAAACAAAAATCGGCGCTTTCGGCGTTGGGTTCTACAGCGTCTTCGATGATTGTGAAGAACCGTTTGTCTCGTCCGGAAACGCAGCAATGGCTTTCTATTGGAAAGGGAACTCCCTATTCACTCGACGACTCGAGCTGAGCGAAACCGAAGCGTCACCAGATACAACTTTTGTTCTTGATTATCGAAACAATTCTTCGCCAGTTCCATCGTTGCTTGAATTAGCCAAGTTTCTCGCTACAAGTTTAACCTTTGTCGGACTAGAAAATATCGATTTGTGGCTAGATGATTGGAATTTACTTAAATTGACCAAAAAAGTTGCACCAAGTGTGAAGGTGTCTTTACCTAGAGATATAGAAACGAAAACCGCCGAGGGCCTCATGAAGGTCGCAGGTGTAACAAGGGAGATTGCTCAAGTCGATGCTGCATGGATGAAAATTGTGGAATGGAGTCCTCAAACTACTATATCTGCTCGCTTGGAAGGAATTCGTGATACAACAACCACTCTTCGCTCCTTTTTTTCTAAGTTTACAGGGTCTTCCTCCGCTACCTCACAAAATCAACATGTAGAGCAACCAGAAAGGCAACGAGATGGAGAAGATTTGGCTATCATTCAGAAAGCATCAGTTTTTCTACACATCAATACGGCTTCTATCCAAGCCTCGATAAGCAACTCCCTTGCCAGCGAACTCGAAAGAGCCACTCGAAAGCCTCCTCCGAAACGGACGTCGATTGCTATCTTGACACCATCATATTCAACAGATGACTCTTCGGTACACTCTGAAATCCTCTCATCAGTGCTTCCGTCCAAGTCGGGGCGGATTTTCATTGGTTTTCCCACGCACCAGACCACTGGAGTTTCCGCGCACATCTCAGCGCCTTCTGTCATACCAACAGTGGAGAGAGAAAGCATTGACCTTAATACAAGATACATAAGCAAATGGAATACTGAAATGCTTAGAGCAGCTGGAATTGTTTGTCGAGTTGCTTGGACCGCTGATATGTCATCAATAAAGGAGAGAATAGCGCACCAAAGTGGTCCGAAGATCCGCAAAAATAACATTGCACCTTTCCTTCCCGAAGGCGTACATACAGCCAATCAATTTACTTTTCGAGAGTCTACACCGTCTTCTAGCTTAGGCCAGATTATCGAGGACTCCTTCTGGATGTGTAACAAAAATGCATCTATCGAAATACTGTCTACCTGTGGTGTTTTACCAAGTCACCACGTTCGTATTGCTCCGAAGGATCTCAGCTTTATGGACGGAATCCCTTCCCTTCCCGATGCTTTAGTCAATGACGCGAAAGACTTTGTCAGAAAATTGACGGATTTCGGTCTTGTCACAGAAGTGACGGTCTCTGATATCAAACGGGAACTCGAAAATAGTGCCTTAACTTCTGTGCAGCTGAAAGAATTTCTTTCCTGGATTGGAAACCGAGCTATCTCCGGCGAGATTGATCAGAAGACGATAATTTCATTGCTCAATGCCACCGTTGCCAATGAAGACCCTTCTGAAGGACAGCCTGGGCGACTTTTAACATTGGCTGGAATCGATTCTTATCTCAACCCCACGCGTATTCCGTCTGATCTGCCTATACCGCAGTCTGTCATACCTTTTCCATACACGAAGTCATTAGACAAACGTCACTTGGATGCTATCGGTTGGAAGGAATTACAGATAGTACCTTGGCTTCGTTGGCTTATAGAGAACGCCGGAAACCGCAATGTTCTGCCCGCCATCCAGGATATCACTTCTAGCTCTGTGTTTTCTGCGCAAGTTCTACCGATTCTCTCCAAACAATGGGACTCGCTTAGCCAGTCCTCGAAACAGACGATAGTCAATCTTTTGCAGCCGCAAACGGTTATTCCTGTTAAAAATGGCATGAAACGACCAGAGGAGGCATATTTCTCATCTGTACGCCTTTTTGAAGATTTACCAATTGTAACGGGCCTCACGGGCGTCAAGGAGAAGTTCCTTGCAGCGCTTGGAGTTCGCAAGACTGTTGACCTAGGTGTCATTTTTGAAAGGCTGCTCCATGAATCAGACCCCACTGGCGATAATGCAAAGCCAAAATGGAGTCACGTTGACTTGATCAAGTATCTAGCTTCTGTCAGTGACGATATTCCTGTTAAGGATATAGAAAGGCTTAAGAACACCAAGATATGTCTGGCAGAAGATACAGGCTCTGGTCCGTCTGGTCAACAACGATACAAGATATCGGAGCTTTTCGAGCCCAAGGAAACGCACCGGAAGCTTGGTCTTCCAGTCATCATGTGGCCTGGAAAATACTTATCTCACAGTAGAGAGGCACAATTCTTATCAAGAATGGGATTAAAAAGCCATCCGTCAGCTATGGAAGTGATTGAGATCATGGCAAAAGCGGCAGCAACGAATGATATGGCGCTTCAAACTAAGTCCATGTCATATTTTATTACTGAATATCATACAAATAAGTATAACACGGTCGATATGAGGCGGGTTACTGTGCGCTTTTTGCCTATTGAGGGAAGCAAGAATTTGACTGCACCGAATGACTGTTTTACTCATGAGGGTGCGTCTTTATTTGGACTCAATATCTTGAGGCGTGATCTTCATCCTCATTCAACGATATTTGGTGTTCAGGAACATCCCCAAATAAACGATTGTGTTCAATACATTCTCTCATCTCCACCAAAGACTATAAGCGAAGCAAAGAATATTTTTGCTTACATGGCTTTGAGAATACCAGACCTGAAGGCTGCGGATACAAGTCGTCTTGGGGAAGCGCTTATTATTCCCACTACCAATGGTTCAGCATTAGAGAAGAAAGTCGACATGCGCTACATTTCGCCTAAAAGCAGTTATCTAGGTGATGGCGAAGACTTCAAAGATATCTTTGATTTTGTCAACTTTGGTCAGATGGGAAACCTCTTTCTCCAGGCACTGGGATCAAAGCAAGAACCAACAAAGGTTGAGGTTGCTCGCATGTTAGTCAAGGAGCCGGCAAGAATATCCTCCAAATTTCAAAGTCCGGAGAAATATTTGAATCTACTGAGAAGCCTTGCCGAGAATTTCTCCACTCTGAAACGCCAGAAGGACCTGGTTCGTGATATGATGAAGTCACCTTTTCTGCTAGCAAGTAAGGAACTTCCTTCGGCGGCTTCCAGTGCGGCTCCTAGCAAAGGAGCCTTGGACGAAATGGATGATGCCTTCGAAGATGACGAGCAAGGTATCAAGGAATGGAGACTGGCCTCGGCAAAGGACGCCGTTATTGTTGATGACTATCAAAGCTATACGTTATTCAAAGAACACATTCTTGCTGCGCCGCAAGAGGAGAGTCTTGAAAAATTCTATGCGGCATTAGGAACCCCAATATTAAGCTCACTCGTCGAAGAGCGTGCCAATTGGGGAGCTAAATCTACAGATCAGACACCCGCGGTGAAATTGCAGAAACTCGTTAATGAACGAACAAGGCTCTTTCTACATGAACAGAGCCCTGACTCTATCAAACGTGACACCAGATGGCTAGAGAAGCACCTAAACATAGTTGTTGTTCATTCCATTTCTCTCCGTCGATCTTTGAGAAACATCAGTGCAACACAGAAGACACAAAAGCGTCATGCAATTATTACGCCTCAGGGTAATGATTACACGTTATGGATTAGTCCCGGCAAATATGATCTCTACGAGATTAGCCAGGCTCTTGTTCACATTCTACTCACGCGTCCTAAGCTCCACTCAATTCTTACACTAGAAATGCTGCTAAAGACAGAACTTTATGATCTCCAGGCAAGAGGCTATAACATTCAAAGAATTCTCCGAAAAAGGCAGATGGAGGCTCGGATGGCGGAAGATCAAAGACAGAAAGAACTTGAAGAGGAGAGACGTCGTGTTCAGGAACGTGAAGCAGAATGGCGCAAAGCCCACAATCAGCGTCAATTAGAGGAAGCTCAACCCCAGCATACAATGCCAGGGATTTTCCCTGATTCTCCTTCGAATACGAATTTGGGCGAAGAAGAGCAGGCTGGAGAGGCTGGGCCAGATTTTCAGCCACGCAACCTCTTTTCGAACCTCAGCAAACGCTTTGGATTAGATGACAGTAAAGGGAAATCACAGAATCCCTTTCAATCTCTATTTAAAAGCCGAACGCAACTTGAAGACGGCTCGATACAGGATGGCAACCTCCTCGCTCCACCCCCATACTCGAAAACTGAAACGAAAGGGACAACTCGAGGCTCCGGTTCAAATCCCAATGAACCGCGATCCGTTACGTCCCCAAGCCAGTTGCATAGTAACCTTCTGTCTGCTATTTCAGCCTGTCGGCCCCATGGCGCATCCGGTGTATTTAGCCCCCCTGCCACCAACCAAGTTAACGAGACCAAATCCTATTGTGACGAGCATCCAAGTCACAATCTCGAATACGTTGCGGCTCTACCATCATGCTTAAATTTCTTCATTACTGACAAAGCTGTGCCTGACAAATCCGCTTTCTTATCCGACAATTCTGTGGGTATCAACGAATTTGCCAAACTGCTAGTAGAATGTGCAAGCATTTTTTCCGTCAAACTAGAGAGCATCAGCATATTCTATGACCCTGGAGGCAAGACTATTGCCTTCAATCGTTCAGGAAGCCTGTTCTGCAACTATCTTTTTTTCAAACAGCTACACCAAGCTCGGTTATTACAGGATGGGAGTGGCCATGCAGACGCGCTGATATATTGGTGGGTGATTCTTTGCCATGAACTGGCGCACAACTTAGTCTCGGACCATAGTTCAGACCACAGTTTCTACACGTAAGTATTTTTGTTCAAGTTCTCATTTGCTTTACGATAATGTGCTAATAATTTGGTTTTTTTTTTGTTCCTACAGCGAAGGATTCGTTGCCCAATATTTCTCCAAAGTGGCGGAGAAGCTTCTGACGAATGTGCCGTAGACATTATATACCTTATAGATGAAAAACAGAAATGGGACGATATGGATGATACGAAATAGACAATATTAGACAAAGCAATATGCACTCTCCTATCTTGTTGCCTCTCGAATGATGTTTGAAGGTTCGGATTGTCCAGTGTTAGGTGCTTAGATACGGCGGTAGCCAATCATATGGCCGGCAATACCCGGAGTATGGCTTACTCCTCGGTCCCCGTAAAAGCAAAAATATGCTTCAAGGTTTTCTTATTTTTTCCACTTATTTTTCGCCGTTTGATCTCATAAATCCAAGACCTCTCGGGTTATCGCACTTGATTTTTAGACACAGGGTTGCTTGTGCCACCATGTTGAAGAAACCCTGGTAGGATCAACAAGCTTTTTTTCCTTCACCTTATTTTTTTTTTTGCCGTTAACCAGGATCTCCACCAATCATTTGCCACCATATTCCATTTCACCCCTCTGGTAGAATTTCTTTGATATATCTGCAGCGGGGTACTTGGTTATTCAAACTCTTCGAAGATGTATCCACTCAACGGGCAAAACCAGTCGCTACAAGGTTCTTCTCCTGCTGCTATGGGTGCCGTTCAGAAAAACATATTATACCTGGATGCATACGACTCATTCTCCAACAATGTCATTTCGATGCTCGAAGAAAACTTGGGAGTCAAGGTCACAGTGCTGACAGTTGATTCGGACTGGCCCAATGGGGATATGCGAGGCTTTTTGCAGGGCTTTGACGCTGCAGTCCTTGGTCCTGGTCCAGGTCATCCGGAGTGCGCAGCGGACGTTGGCATCATGAATGACTTGTGGTCCCTTGAGGAAGAGAATCTAATTCCGGTTCTTGGGATATGCCTCGGTTTTCAAAGTCTGTGTTTGAACCATGGGCTCGCCATCAAACGACTTCCTGGCCCGCTACATGGTCAGGTGCACCGCTTAGCTGTCGTGGCTAAGGATATTTTCATAAATATGAATGATTTTGA
Organism: Eurotiales sp. R13A2; assembly: GCA_023625935.1. Classification (NCBI taxonomy): domain Eukaryota; kingdom Fungi; phylum Ascomycota; class Eurotiomycetes; order Eurotiales; species Eurotiales sp. R13A2. The sequence goes on from JAMAFV010000004.1 coordinate 186,865, forward strand.
GGTAACATTATATCACTCTCTATACGCCTCGACCGATCTTGGAGGATTTTCAAATTCTGAGACTGTCGCTGTTGGGGATGTTCCTGATACATATCCAGAGGAGACGGAACTTCTCTCATTCCTTGCGTGGCTAACGGTCAATGAAGGGAATTCTTATTCCCGGAGACTCCCAATGGCTGTCACCCACAAGTACAAGCCATTCTGGGGCTTCCAGTTTCATCCAGAGTCCTGTAAATCAAATCGCGATTCCTGCAAAGAGCTGCTAAAGAACTGGTGGGCGGCAAGCACGGTATTCAACCGGGAATCCAAGCGTGTCATCAAACCTATCCTGAACGATACAATCAGATCTTCATTGAAACCCCCAAGTCTCCAGGGTAGTCTTAAACCTCTTCTTGAGCGTTTGACCGCAGACTCTTCACAGAGGTGTGCCTATCGCTCCATGCCTCTGCAAGGTCTCTACCCAGAAAATATATTTGAGCTGGTCAACAGTTCAGGATTTCCGTCGGTATTATATCAGTCTAATGGAAGATTCAGTGTCCTGTCTGTTCCATCCCCTAGAGGCTGGAGAATTGAATACTCAGTTCCCAATGAAAGTCTTCTCGTCGAAGAATTTGGGACAGAGGCAAGCGCCAACAGTAGGAGTGGCGTCTCTCCCGAAACATTCTGGGACACTTTGAGATACGTGATGGACAGCAAAAAGGTCATTTCTGGAAAGGACAGTGTTCCATTCTGGGGTGGGTTCCTGGGGTATTTCTCATACGAAATGGGCGTTGCGGGATTGTCGCACCCTAAAACATCACCATTTATGACATCTGCCACTCGTCGCTCTGATTCTTCGGAGGAAGATGAAACGGATACGCCCGATGTTGGCTTACTGTGGGTCGAGCGAAGCATTGTTGTTGACAATGTCTCTCAGACGATTTACATTCAGTCTACGAGAGAAGTTGATGATAAAGCAGAGGCCTGGCTGGATACGATGTACGAGACGATAAAGCAATTTTCTTCGCCTAAAAGTGAAAGCGTCATAGAAATCGGGCGAAAATCTGTTGATATTGAGCAGCATAGTTTGCTGAGCTCTGCAGAAAGAGAGCTCGTCGACAAACTTCTCCAAGGAAGCGTTATAAATATACCCGATGAAGCGACATACAAATCAAAAATTCTTGAATGCCAAGAAGAGCTCAAGGCTGGAGAATCATATGAGCTTTGTCTGTGTGGGGAAACGACCATCACCTTACCAGCGATTCCTGATAAGCGTCTTCGAAAGCTTCGGCCCTGGCTGATTTACAAGAAACTGAAAATGTACAACCCGGCCGCATTTAGTGCTTATGGAAACTTAGGCGTTACGAAAATAGCCAGCAGTAGCCCTGAATGTTTCCTCACTTGGGACAGAACTTCTACTATTGAGATGAAGCCAATGAAGGGGACAGTGCGTAAATCACCGGGCATGACCTTTGAGAAAGCAAAGGCTATTCTTGCGACTACCAAAGAGATGGCAGAGAATCTTATGATTGCAGATTTGATCCGCCATGATATGTACGGAATATGCGGTTCTGGAAATGTGCATGTTGAGAAGCTTCTGGATGTTGAAGATAATGGTCGCGTGTACTCGATGGTTACTCACGTCAAAGGTACTATCGATCGGACTACAGTAAGAGATTACGACCACGAAAGCATGGCAGCATATGGTATCACGACTTTGCAACGTACCTTGCCTCCGGGCTCTATGACGGGGGCACCCAAAGAACGTTCGTGCATGCACCTTGACCGCATTGAAGGATGGAAGCGTGGTGTCTATTCTGGAGTGATGGGTTACCTAGACCTAGGTGGCTCGGGCACCTTTTCCGTGATGATAAGAAGTGCCTTCAGTTATTCAAATCATGAGGACGACACAGCAAAATCGGAGCAGTGGCGTATTGGTGCAGGGGGTGCTATAACTATTTTGAGCACGCCACAAGGTGAATGGGATGAGGTTATCACTAAGCTACGCACTGTAGTTGGTATATTTGAGCCTGCGAAGTAGTCGGTTCATTTCTTTCTGCCTCAGCTCTTTTTATTTACTTCTAGTGATACGGAGTTGCGTATAATAAATCTTGTACATAAAAACTGACGGTGTTTCAGTGGCATAGAAGGCGTTTTACCAGAAGTTGGGATTGGATTTTGCAGGGACTGTTTTCTAGCATCTTAGTGTACATATTACTGTGTATTATTTGTATATGTAACGTGTGAAATGGAAAAATGGCTTTCAATCTCGCTGACCTCTATGCATGATTCTCTAAAAGTATTGGGTTGCTTGGGTCAGTTGATACATTGTAAAAAAAAGGCGAAAATCTCATACCAGAGCCATAAAATCGTGGGAAGAATCCATAACATGCTTATGCACAGGCAATAAATATGATGACCATTATATGAAGAAATATACCAACCTAATAAAATGTTTAAACTTTGAATTACTGATTATATTAGACCCGTCTGACCACATTGTCAATAGCTTGCGCTACATATGCCACGTTCTTCTCACTCACTGTCTCAAAAGTCAGCATTTATTTTCTCGATATCTGAGCGAGAAACACTCACAACCACTGATGGAGGCCCTCCCTGATTTGAGTAAGTAGATATGGAACTCATTCTTCAATTCTAACACCTGTTTCGGGGTGAGGCCAGTGTAGGAAAACATTCCATTCTGGTCAACGATATGCTCCCATGAACCAGGCGTGTTCAGTCTAAGCAGTTCGTCATACAAGGCTTGACGCATTCTTTTTATTCTGGAGCTCATAAGGGTCAAATCATCCTGCCATTGCGCTCGCAAAACACTATCGCCAAGTACTTTCTTAACAATTGAGCTACCGTAGCGCGGCCCCATCGAGTATTCACCACGGATTATGTGACATAAATTCTTGCGTACGAGCGCAGCCTCTGCAAGATTCGTGCCATTCGTGACAAGATGGAAAGCGCCAGCTCGCTGACCATAAAGTCCAAAGTTCTTGGAGAAGCTCTGAGCAACACACATCTCCATAGGCGGGCTAAGGTTGAAAAAGTAACGAACAGCCCATGCGTCCTCATCTGCGGAGCCAGATGCAAACCCCTGATATGCGGAATCGAAGAATGGAAAAAGACGTTTTTGTTGACAGACCTCGGCAATTCGCTTCCACTGTTCTTTCGTCGGATCCACACCTGTTGGGTTATGCGCGCATGCATGCAGTAAGATCACATCTCCTTCGACGGCCTCGTTCTCGAGAGTGGCGATAGCACCGTCAAAATCGAAGGAGCATGTTGTTGCATCAAAATAGGGATAGCTCTTGCGTTCTACTCCTTGCAGCTCCCAAATGGTGTGATGATTAGCCCAAGTTGGCGTCGACACCCACACATGCTTTGGCTTGAAGTGATGCGCCAGGAAAGCCGCGCCAATATGGTTGGCTCCTGTACCGGAAACAGTTTGCACAGAAGCAATGCGCTGCTTTGCTTCTTCTTTGTCTGCTTCGGCAGACGGAATCGAGGAGAAGCCGAACATGAGGTCTCTAGCAAAACCTAGGAACGCAATATCGCCCTCAATTGCTAGGTACTCATGTCGAGCGGGGTCATTCTGTTGATACATTTCCTCCTCGGCCCGCTGGACAGACGACAATGGCCATGGCTGCCCCTCTTCAGTTCGATACACACCAATGCCGAGATTTACCTTGTTCGCATGAGCATCGACAGCATAGGCATGGTTCAGCGCGAAGATCTCGTCGGCGGGAGCATCAGGGAGGGCAGAGAAAGACGAAGTCTTTTGAGACTTCAGGGTCGAAGTCGCCTGGTCTTCGATAAGCATTTTGAAGGCTGTATATTGTGTTGGAAAACTGACGCCACTGGCTTGTATGTCTGGGTACAGGACGATGGGTGAGTAGACAACCAGCTGTACGTATGTACGAAGTAAGATCAGCACTTAGAAGTGTGTGTATTTAGAGTGAGCCATTGAAAAACAAGAAATGTCAAACAGTCTCTTATCATTTGCGGGCTTGTATTTTTTTTCGCGTGGCCCGGAGAAAAAAAGGAAACAGCCTGAGATTTCCGTCTCCACCCGGTGTGACTTTGCTGGCGCTTATTTTCGGTGCGGCCGTAGAGCAGTCAAGTCACTTGACTGCTTTCCATTCCAACATTCCAGCTTCTTTCATTCATTCTTGGTGTCATCGCCGTCTTCTTCCATCTTGTCGTCATCATCATTGTGTGGGAGTTGGGGTGCTTGTCAGCCGGTGATATACAGAAGATATGCGCTGCCAGTGCATATGCATAGCCCCCTCACCAATCAGCTTGAACTCGTAGCTGCATTGACGAATAGTACTCTAAGCCTAGTATATGTCTGAAAGCAATCAACATCGGAACGCAGCGCCAAGATTAAATAGTAATATGCAATATTGCAAATGTTGAATACTCCACAAAATTCCGCCCTGCCTAGTGCGAGGCAGCATGCACATATCATGCGTAACCCTCACAATCATTGCAGCAAAACGAGCCCGGTGTAACTTCATAGCTCTCTGTTCGTCAATCTCTAGCGTTGCTGACGATCTATATGACCGTTCTTTAAAAAAAGAAAAAAAAAGGGCAAAAACCTACCTCTCCTCTACACACACACCGAACGACTAGGCTGCGATGGAAATTGACGAAGTTAATGAGAAAGTAGACATTTGGTCATTCTATGTGATCTTGAGCGTATATCACCCTTCAGAGCCACCATGTCCGCAGTATATTCACAGATTACAATCAATTGCAGGAGGTCTGGGATGATGTTGTCTGGGAACACATCCGATGCTGAAATTTTGTACGGTACTTACACAATTACATGCTCAGATTGCTGTAAAAGCGCGTAATTTTGGTACGAATAATACCGGATGACGGAAGTTTTCGGCTGGCCTCAGTTGGTCCGTGACAGCAACATCCTTTTTTCCACCCCAAACAACACCGTCTCGCCGTGCAGCTTCTCACCTTCTCTCGTGCGCTCTCATTTCCTGTTCGTTGCTGTCGGCGATTGTCATACCTCAAGCCCCAGTTATCGATCTAATTGGCTCAAAAAAGACAGAAGCATTGCCGTTGCAGCAGCTGAGAAACCATGGCATCTCGGCTATCGGTCCGAACTTTGACACATGCTGGACGAGCAGCGTCCGCCGTCCCCCGCGTCGTCTGTCTGTCATCCCCCACTCGGTCTCTTTCTCTGAAAACTGCACGAGTTTCACAATACGCGCGTCTTCAGTCAATCGCAGGCCCAAGAGCTTTCGCTACGTCCGCAAGAATGGTGCGTGTTCGTCATTGTAGCTTGTGGAATATCGAAGCTTGCGCACACCGGATATGTTCTAACTTTGAGCTCTTGCACTAGGCTTCGAATACTCGAATTGAAACCGACGCCTTTGGCGAGATTGAGGTTTGTCTCATGGTTGATGAAACACGTTTCCTCCGATCGCTGAACAGGAGTGTGGTGTAGGTCGCCGATGACAAGTACTGGGGTGCTCAGACACAGCGGTATGTATTGGAACTGACCCGACGGAGAAGTCCGAGAAAGCGGAGAGACTATGAAATGATAAACTGATCAAATGTATACTTGGATAGCTCGCTGGGTAACTTCAAGATCAACCAGCCTCAGGACCGCATGCCTCCCCCCGTTATCAAGGCTTTCGGTATCCTCAAGGGAGCCGCCGCTACGGTCAACATGAAATACGGACTTGGTACGACTTTACTAACATATGCGTTTGCAACAAGGCACTAATTATCTCGCTAGACGCAAAGGTTGGCGAAGCTATTCAACAAGCTGCTGCCGAAGTCGCGTCGGGCAAGCTCCACGACCACTTCCCTCTCGTTGTCTGGCAAACTGGTTCGGGTACCCAATCCAACATGAACGCCAACGAGGTCATTTCGAACCGTGCAATTGAAATTCTTGGAGGACAGAAGGGCAGCAAAAAGCCGGTCCACCCCAACGACCATGTCAACATGTCTGCATCGTCCAACGATTCGTTCCCCACCGTCATGCACATTGCTGCTGTCCTTGAACTTGAAGGGACTCTGCTACCATCTTTGAAAAGCCTGCGTAATGCTCTTCAGGCCAAGGTTGAGGATTTCAATCATATCATTAAGATCGGCCGTACTCATTTGCAGGACGCTACACCTCTTACGCTTGGCCAGGAATTCTCCGGCTATGTTGCTCAACTCGACAGCAACATCAAGCGCGTGGAGAACACTCTTCCTGACCTCCGTCTCCTCGCCCAGGGCGGTACCGCTGTGGGAACCGGGTTGAACACTTTCAAGGGCTTTGACGAGCAGGTGGCTGCTGAGATCACCAAGCTTGCAGGAACTGAGTTCAAGACTGCCCCCAACAAGTTCGAGGTCTTGGCAGCCCATGACGCTATTACTGAGGCATCTGGTTCTTTGAACACTCTCGCCACATCTTTGTTCAAGATTGCGCAGGATATCCGGTACCTGGGATCTGGGCCTCGTTGCGGTCTGGGAGAGTTGCGCCTTCCTGAGAACGAGCCAGGTTCTTCGATCATGCCTGGAAAAGTCAACCCCACCCAGTGCGAGTCGCTGACCATGGTTTGCGCACAAGTCATGGGCAACCATGTTGCTACTACTATTTCTGGCATGAACGGTCAATTCGAATTGAACGTGTTCAAGCCTGTCATGATCCGAAACCTCCTTCACAGCATCCGCATTTTGGCCGATGGCATGGCAAGCTTCGAGAAGAACCTTGTCCACGGACTCGAGGCCGACGAGAAGCGCATTGACTCTCTCCTCCACGAAAGGTAAGTCGGCGGCCCCGTCTCAGCGTCGTCTATTCCTGACTAACTTGTGTGTACCACAGTCTGATGCTTGTCACATGCTTGAACCCGGTAATCGGATACGACATGGCATCCAAGGTTGCAAAGAATGCCCACAAGAAGGGTATCACGTTAAAGGAGAGCGCCATGGAGCTCAAGGCTCTCAGCGAAGCGGATTTTGACAAGCACGTGCGCCCTGAGCTGATGATCAGCCCGAAAGAGAAGAAATAGATGTGTATGTGCGGAGGGATAATATATAAACGGTAGCTAGCTAGCTAGGCGCAGTCGAGCACAGCAATGTAATATTACGTCGAAAGATAAACCCTGCCAGCAGTAAGATGATGTGCAATGGATGAGCGTGGCTGAGGCTTAGCTCTTCGTCGGGGCTAGCGTGCTGTGCCTAAAATAGCAGGCTGTCTCAGTGCGCCGCGCTAGGCCTCATCGCGCCGTGCATGATCTCCCAAAAAAACGATACAAGACGAAAGCGTATAAGACACACTGCATTCTCTGTCTGTTGTGATCGGGCATTCTCCAACTCCCTGCACGTCAAAGCCCTCTCCAGTCCCAGCGCGCTGTCCGGCACCTCGACCCCTTCTTCGTGTTGTGCTGATTGTTTGCCCCGACCCTTGGCCGCGACCCACCGGGCTGTCTGACTAGTCCGACTTGTTTTACCCCCCCCTTCTTTCCTCCTGTCTTGGACAAAATATAATAAACGAGAAACATCCCAGCAATCGAGTCTCTGTCCGCCGTCAAACTCGTCCAATAACTGCACACGATACCACACCCAAGTCCAATTGAACTGCAAAAGAAAAGTCGTCCACCATGACCACCGATCTCTACTCTGTCCCTGACGCCAACGGCGTTGATTCCAACGGGCTCCGCACGGTCCCTGCAGACGATGCCGCAGCAACCAGTCTGCCCCCCGTCAACAACAACGGCTACACACTCAATGGTATACACCAGAAACTAGCTTCACTCCAAGTACAAAACCACCAGCAGCAACACCATGAAGAAGAAGAATTATTCGCCCCCTCCCTCATCTCCGCCGAAATCCAAGCAGTCCTGCCAGAAGGCTATTCCGCCCGACCTCTACGCCGCTCCGACTTCCACCTCGGCTACCTCGATGTGTTGCGGGTGTTGACAACCGTCGGTGATATCACGGAGGCAATGTGGAACGATCGATATGACTACCTATATAAGCGTAATGATGAGTACTATCTCATCGTGATTTGCGACGGTGCGGGCAAGATTGTGGGCACGGGGAGTTTGATCGTGGAACGCAAGTTCATCCACACTCTCGGTCTCGTCGGCCATATTGAAGATATTGCCGTTGCCCAAGATCAGCAGGGTAAGAAATTGGGATTAAGAATCATTCAGACTCTCGATCATGTTGCTGCCAAGGTTGGCTGCTACAAGGTAGGTCCAGCACTGCCGTATTTCGGACGGATCTCTGTTCTAACGAAATCTCTGCTCAAGACTATTCTCGATTGCTCCGAAGTCAACGAGGGCTTCTATCTCAAGTGCGGCTTCAAGCGTGCTGGCCTCGAGATGGCTCACTACTACTGATTGCCGCATCGCCCGAGTGAAGGACTTGTCAGTTGACCACCTTTCTGTGCTATAATGTAATTTTTCCGTGGGTTTTTCTTTCTATGCTACCGAATACGTGTCTGCATAAAAAGTTTGATGTTATAAATATTCCTTGCATTTCTTTGGGTTTATGTTTTGGGCAGAGCGAGGTTTGTAAGATGGATTTCATACGCTATGAGGCACAGTCCAACAGATGACTTAGATGGTTAGATATTAGCTACTATAATGGTCAATGTACATGTATTTTATTTGGGGTATGGTGTTCAGACGTTAAAGAGATGCCCTTCGCTTTTCAACTTTTTTGCCCAGTGTTGTTGCTCTAGCATGAACTCGGTAGGTAAGCCTACTATGAATAGATAATAGCTTAAATGTGCCTTGATATTCATCAGTGACACCCCGTATCCATAGCAAAGAAGAAGTAGAACAACGGGAGTATCTACACGGGTGAGCCGCGCCCATACAGATACAAGACAGACGGGACTAGATCGTAGCATTCATTATGGTATATGCTCGATATTTCTCTTTTTCTTCTTTTTTATTCGTTGATAACATGGAAACACAGTCCAGCTCCAGATAAAACATGTGACAAGAGGAAAGAAAAAGAGATCCCAAAGAAAAAAAACCCCCATTTTGAAGTTTTTTCCCGTTTAAAAAGATTCCACTCCCGTCTGGAAACAACTCCCTTCCCCTCCCCAAATATATTCACTTTCTCATCTCAGTCATTCTATGATTTAACGAGACTTAGCGGCAACCTTGGGGGGAGCGCCCTTGGCACCCTGCTTGCTCTGAATGCGCTGAGCCTTGCCCTGTGCAGCGCTGGCGGCCTGCTTAGCCTTGTCGGCCTTCTTCTTGCTCTCGGAAGCGGCCTTCTTCTCCTTGGCGTCCTTGATGGCCTGCTGGCGGGCGGCGGCACGAGCCTCGGGGCGCTGGCTTCGTCGCTCCTTGATCACGTCGAGGGAAGCACCGACGATGGCGCGTTGGGACTTCACGACACGGCGAGTACGCTTCTTGGCAACTTCCTACATCGCAATTCCCGGTCAGCACTTCATTTCCTAATCATGTCATCCGATTGTTCCTCTGCTCATTTTCCAAGGATATGCTCGTCGAAAATAGATCTTCTCTTGTAATTTTCCACACCCGAGAGTATTTCATACTCCAGTCCGAGCCATTTCATACAATCGATATTGCGACATAAAAGAAAAACATTGGGTGTACTGACTTCAGAGATACCCTTGCGGTGTTGGCGGCGGTAAAGGACAGTCCAAGATATCCGGCGAGGGTTCTTGCGCTGAAGGAAAAGGGATTCGGATTTTCCATTCTGGAAGCGGAAGATCTTGCTGTCGCCACGGACGTAGAGCTTACCCTGTCAGGAGAAAAAAGATGTTAGAAACGATTCCGATCATTCTCTTTAAATAATGTCGTTGGCGATGAGAAATGTGTCCGATGACGATAATGTTGGCAAATTGTGTGGCGGACATTGCTTTATCAATGTCGTGGGGAAATCAGGCCATAACGTACCTTTCCAGGGTAGATCTTCTGGCCGGAAAAGCTGTCGTCGTAGGTACGCATCTTGAAGGCTGGAGATGCGTAACTTGTCGAGACAGATGGAAGTTGTCGTTGGGCGTTGAAGTGTTGTAAGTCAAGGCGTGGCTCTCCCGTATCTTTCTTTGGGGTGATACAATTGTGGTGCGGGCCCGACTCGCTAAATTCATCACGTGATAGCGGCTGCCCTTTCTATAAATTGCCGCCCGCGCCTGGCCTTCCATTCAGACGCTTACAACAGCCCGGTTTGAATTATAGGTGAAAATCGGGGTTTTTAGAAGATGAATCCGATCTGTGCTTGTGGAGCTCTAAATGGAAGAGCAACACTTGGATCATCGAATGTTTCGTTCAGTAGACCACTAAAATCTCCCACCTGAACATTCGTATAAGGAGGATGTTTAGCCAAGTTTCATGGGAATATTCCTATTCTCAGGCACGAATTGATGGCCATTCACTGCTATCTATGTCAGTGAATCGAACAAGCTCGAGGGTGGCATGGTATGTCTTCATCACGCCAATTCTATTGATGATTGCAATAACGGCGTAACACCGCATTGAGACCAAGCTGTGGATATGAAAAGGATTGGTGAAGTACTCATACAATGTGTTCAATAGGAGGGGTTGAAAAGCACGATACACTGCTGTTTTAAGTAGGTTGGATGAATCGGCCTGGATGCATTGTTCCTGATCCTATTTCTTCAATTCTTCGTCATATTATGGAGGTAACTCGTCGGTGGCCCTCTCCTTTCCACACGACATACAAATGTTGAGAAAATAGACTCCTTATCTCATTGTATCCAAGTGCTGTGAAGTCTGTAGGATATTGCATTCAGACTGAACCACGCGTGCTCCCCAATAGCTGCATCTACGTCGTTGCGAGTGTCGTCTTAGAAGAAACGGATCGAAGCTGGTAAAAAAGTATCGTCAATCAGAGTTTCCATGGCGTAGGAACACTACACGTGGTCGTAGTCGGGCGTTCTCTTCTCATACTTGGAGACAGGGAAAGCAGCGACCCAATTGAGACCATTCTGGGTTTGGCTACCGCTGGGAACTGTTCGGGCTGATCTGTAAACCAGACCAGTCGTTGATCTTGTCGAAACCGACTTTTCTAATGGACGAGGAGGACGTGTATTTCTCAATGAGGAACCTCTATAATGTCGGTGGGGTTGTGGATCTAGACTTTGTCTACTTTCTCTCGCGATCCTTTGGATCCTCTTCCTCGATGTTTGGACGAACGTGGCAATTATACGTGGTAAACCCGCAGCCCATAGCCAGTTGCCCCCGAAAGTCATTATATTGCCTTCCAATGCAATGGAAGTTTGCCTTTTGACGACGCCGGACTTGTTGCTTCCTACCATTGGTGTGTTTGGTGGCGCATATCTATTGCCGCCAAAGAAAATATATTTATCTAAGTAGGTGCCTCCAAACAGCCCGACAGGGACCTCGAGCCATAGATAACACCGACAACTGTCGTAGTGTCATAAATTTCACTCGTAGTCACCCCTGTTCTACGAGGGAATTCGTGTAAGATCTCGAGCGCACTGGATATCGAGTTAGGAAACAATTTACGGCATAGTCCACCTACATCAATGTCTTATTCTGATCTATTCAACAATGACCAGTGGGTTGTCGCTCTTTTTCCACCTTCATTTCACACCTTCCAATACGAAGGTTGACAATATTGAACTGGACCGCAGACACCGGATTTTCCCCATAGTAAATCTACAAGCATTCCCGCTTCCTGACAGCCGATTTTCGAACAGTATCCTAAGGAAACAGCGTCATTGGAACAGAAACATGGACATAAAAGCCAGAGTTACCACGTGACCAGAGAAAATGCAATATGGCATGTAATTCTATCATAATGGAGGTAGAACATAAAAGATATGATGGCTAAAAGTTCGGCGACAGTTCACCAGGTGGAAGGTGTGTTGCGATGGCAGAAACGTGTACCGCATCGCGTCGCATGGATGACGCTTCTTGCGCGTTGTATAAACCCATAATGTTCTTGGCTTTCTTGCTCTCCAAATGCCACCAAAGAAACTCCGTGATCTCTCAAGATAAAAGCGCTTTGTTTGTTTAATCCATCGCGTGGGTGCGTGTCCACTCCTTGGCCGTTTGGATAGCAGCTGGCTCGTCCTCCTTCCATCTTTGCGCAACGTCATTTGCCAAAGGGTCGTCGGGGTTAGGGGCGCCTAGTAAGGCTTGGATGGAGAGGAGTATTGTTCGAATTTGCAAAGCCGGGGACCAGTTGTCTGTCGTATAGTTAGTGCCTAAAATTAATTTGCGCTGAAGTTGCAGCGGGCCAAGCATACTCTTCAAAACATCTAAGCAGATGCGGCCCAAGCGATCGATATTCGGGTGATAAATCTTTGTGAGAAATCGGATCTTTGGTGGTGTCATGGGGTAGTCTTCAGGTAGGAAAAGCTCGGCTCTGAAGATGCCGCCTGTGGTGGTTGACTTGTCAACTTGCGATAAGACGCATGATTTGGATAGACAGATCGCATACCTTCATAAGGTGACTGGGCAGGCCCATGGATTGTAACATCAAAATACCGAAGGTTATCATCGTGAGGAACTGCGTTGATACCTGGCACTCTAACTGATGGTGAGATACGGCACTTATCTGACACTGCTTCTGTCTGCACTCACGGCTCGGCCATAAGACGCTCGGTTTCTTTTATAATTCTCTTGGGCAAGGCCGCCATTTTCGGGGTGACGTTCTAGCTTCTCGCTGCTGCTGCGGGGTGTTTAACAGTTAAAGTACGTAGTTATAATAATGTATGAACTTAAACTTAATTTTCCTACGGGTCGCACACAGTTTAATACTTGTAAATCCAATTAGCCAACAATTTTCCAACCAACAGGCAAGATGGCCGAGCGGTCTATGGCGATCGTCTCAAGATCTTCTCTTGTAGAGGGCACACTCTCTATAACTAGACTATATCTAGCATGCGATTCTCGAAAGAGGCGCGGGTTCGAATCCCGCTCTTGTCAGTTATTTTTAGCATTTTTTTTGGTTTCTTTTTTTCTTTTTGGTTCTAAACATGGTTTCAATCCTTTTATGCACCTGGAATACTGACACTAGTCTGCTTGATCCGCTGCCTATCCGTAGAGTATTTAATCATGCCTACGCGCTAGAGAGGCTCCAGTAGGCAGCTATACAAAACAGAGAGAGCAACCGCGTAGTGCTGCAGATCCCGTGATTTTGCTTCCTTCCTGGGCCCAAGCTTCGCGGCTTGATTTCAACCACGAACGACGTCCATTCATGGAAACGAACATCGCCACTGTTTGTTCTTGCTTTGTGGAGGTTTCGACTATCGCAGAATCTTTCATAGCAAAATATAACCGGCTCTTCACCAGATATCCAAGAATCTGACGACGTCGACCGTTGCATCGCAACCTTCCCTGCGATGCGTGGTTTAAGCAATGATATCGATGGACCTTTGACTATCGGCGCGAGATTCCTGGTAATAAATCCTCATCTTTTCCAACGTCTTTTATGACAGACATAATAACATGCGGGGTGCTGTCTAGATACATCATGTCTAGCCCGGCCGAGTCGAGAGCACCGGCCTCGGCCTTCGAGAGTCCTACGTTCGGCGAGGATAGCTCTTTTCATGTTGACCAGCCTGTAGGGTCCATGTCCATATCGCCCTGCGGCAGAGATGTCGTTCTCGCCTCTAAAGAAGGTCTTCATATCATTGACCTTGACTCTCCATATTCTCCCCCTCGCTACCTCCCCCACCACACGCCCTGGGAGGTCGCTGATGTCCAATGGTCGCCTTTCGCACATAGAGATTCCTGGGTCGTTAGCACATCCAATCAGAAAGCTTTGGTATGGAATCTTGCAATGAAAAGCTGGGAAAATTCCATTGAATATGTTTTGCACGCACATTCACGTGCAATAACTGACATTAACTTTTCCGCCCATCATGCCGAGATACTTGCTACTTGCGCTGTTGATAGCTTCGTTCATTGTTGGGACCTTCGGGCCCCGTCACGGCCCGTTATCTCGTTTTCTGACTGGTTTGCCGGCGCTACTCAAGTCAAATGGAACCGGCAGGACCCTCATGTGATTGCAAGTTCACACGACAAATACCTTCGGATTTGGGACGATCGCATGGGAGCTATACCTTTAAAGTCTATCGAAGCTCATAGCATAAAGATATACGGTGTTGATTGGGATCGGACACGCCGCGAAGCTATCGTTACGTGCTCTTTGGACAAGACTATCAAAGTATGGAATTACGAGCGTGAAGCGGATATTCCAGAGAAAGTGATTGAGACCCAATTTCCAGTCTGGCGTGCACGGAATACTCCGTTCGGCTGTGGGATCCTTGCTATGCCTCAAAGAGGCGACAACGATCTTCACCTCTACGGCCAGTGCCGGAAAGACAAGTATGAATCTGGAGAAGCACTTCCACTTGTTCATAGCTTTCCTGGACACAAAGGCCAAGTCAAAGAGTTTCTATGGCGCCCTAGAGGATCTGTTGTAAATGGTTTGGACCACCGAGAATTTCAATTGGTGTCATGGGGTGCAGATAAAGAACTACGGCTACACAGGGTTGATCCGGAGGTCCTGCGTGGGGCCGGTTATGAAAAGGGAGACTCTGTTGACTTTAGCATGCGATTTACTCGACATGGCGCCACATATAAAAGTTTCCGTGACGAGCCACTTAATCAGAACCTCGAAGACTCGTTATATGCCGAAACTGTGATCTCAGCTGGTACGCGACCACAGCTTGGTTCTGGACTTGGCTCGACAAACAATGTCTCTACACGCTACTCCCGTTCCTGGAACCACAGAATTCATATCGAGCCCAGGGTAGGCATGCAGGGAAAGTCGCAGTTAAGAGCTAATTATAACCCTATTGCTTGGATGCGTGGAGTAAAAATATCCGCCTGGGATATAGAGACACTGGGCGATGAAATAACGCATGTAGGCGAGAAGTTTTCGAAAGTTGATTTCGAATCTGTCGATGTTCGTCAAAGGAGAGTCACAATCTCTCTTCATGGTCCCTGGGCTGAGGAAGGTGCCTCTTTGTTCCTCAAACTTGATATCAAATTCCCCGAGAACTACCCAAGGTCTGCCATACCAGCTTTCAAAATCCAGAAGACGTCCGCGATGACAGACGAGCTTTCAGAGAAAATAGTTTCGGAGCTACGGACAATTTCAGAAACATATATGTCTCGAAAACGGGGTTGCTTGGAGGGTGCGCTCCGTTACCTACTTGGAGAATGCAGTCTCGAAGAAAGCATTGCTTTGGTTCTTGGTGAGACTATTGATACCCTGAAATCACCAATTTCTGGGCTGGAAGATGATGAATCCAGTGACGAAGATGAAGACGTTGGCCAATTTGACAAGCAGGAGCTTAGCATGAGTTCTGAGTTACTACGCCCTGTGAACGCCAACGTCATGGTCCCTGTTGCCAGGGTCTGTGGCGCTACTTGGAGTCACGACGGTCGTCTTATCTGCTTCTTCCCACCCAAGAAGGACAAGCCCGGCTCCATATTTGACTCACTGGGCCTAAAGGATATCAGCCGACTCACGAGAAATGACAAGGTTTTTGAAGGATTCGGTCGCTTGCATACAAGTTCGCCTAGCCTCCAATCCACAAAAAAGACACTTGGCACAATGAGCACGACTGATGATGGTGGCTCCGATTACTCTGACGACTCGGATACGGCGTCTTCGAGTTCATCCGATTCGTCAGATATGATACTTGGGTTGCCAAATCGTTTCCAGCCAGCTTCGATGTGGCGTAGTATCGGCAATGTCAGCACTTATCGCACAAGATCCGCTGATAACTCTCAACTATCTACTGTTAATGGTGCACCAGGGACCGTTAAATCTTCGGATCTTGCGCATAACATCGTTTCCATCCACAACTTCGCTGATTTGCTACCCGCGAAAAGAAATTTGGCTAGCCAATACAAAATATTCGGACATGGCCCAGACGTTTGCGCACACAATGCAGCAGTAGCAGCAGATTCCGGCTACTATAATCTAGCGCAAGTATGGGGATTGTTGAAATTGGTTTTACAAAACCAAAGTGACTCGCGAATGAAGCATATTAATATAAATGCTTATATGGAGCGCCTGTTCAACGGTCCAATAAAATCTGATGGCGCGACCAGTGTTGACAGCCATATCAGAACGAAACAGCCTTCAAAGGGTGTTTTACAACGGTTTGGTTTTAATAGTGGCATGTTCGGTGGTCGCTGGCTTATCAACGCCCTTTTTGATCATTTCGAACGAATAGGAGATGTGCAAATGCTTGCCATGCTATCTTGCATTCTTCACGAACAATCCATGCGTAATCGGATGAATCGACGTCGAGATAAAGAAGTATCCTTCAGTCATCCGGTTCATAGCCCGCTTGCGCTGGACTTCTTCTCTTCCAAAGTTCCCGAGAGCAAGTCGCAGGTTGCAACCCCTTTGACTTCATATTCCCGAGAAAGCGTCAACCCCAGTGGTCTACAAAGTCCAGAGATCCCAACAGAACAGTGGAATAGCATAGGTACCACACCACACTCCCATTCAGCATCACCGATGGCAACCCATTCAAAATTGTTGGCAGAACGCAAGACTCCCGCTCTCTCTATTTCAGTCTCACCGGATAATCCTGGGGCGTCAAGAGCCGGCTCCGGTATTGGCACAGCGCTTGCCTCATCTCTATCGCGATCATTCACATTTGGCCCGTCGGCCGCCTCTTCGCCGCCCGTCACCAAGAAGAAGGCCAGCCCAATAGGGAGCCTGAACATACCAGCTGTTAGTTGGAGTGCCTCTCAAATAATCAACCGAGCTGTCTCAGCAATACCCGAATATCTCAATTCTTCAATGGTCATAACATCAAGAAGTCATTCGGAGACAGATAGTGAGAACAAGAAAGACGTACGCAAGCCGATGAGGCTGAATGTCTCTCATAAGAATCGATCAGCATTCGACTCGGATGATTCTCCACATAGTCCATTCATCGACCGCAAAAGAGAAGCGCTATTTCAAACGTACCGCCAATCGTACGCCAATTTGCTGTTTGTGTGGAATCTACCAATCCAACGTAGCGAGGTAATGAAAATAGGCGCACCCGTGGACCCTTCCACTGACCCAACTAGCAGCCAGCGGCAGCATCATGTAACAAAACAAACGCCGACTTTCGAGATACGCAATCAAAAGGGCAATTCGTTTACGAAATCACATACAAGAGACGATACACTGGATGTCCAACGACATTGCGCTGAGTGCGGGCATGCTTTGTATAAATCCTTTTTCTCTACTTCTTCTACTGCGAAGCTTGAAGATTTCAGGAGTAACATCACGTCACATCCACCACTTCCAAAATGCCCTTCATGTAATGCTGTACAGCCCCTGTCTGCTCACGTGGGATGTGTTATATGTGGTGAAGTGGTGTCTGGAATGTTTATCCCTTGCCTAGAATGCGGTCACGTATGCTGCTTTGAATGTCACCAACAATGGTTTCGACCTCAACCCGGCAATATACAGGATCCTTCTGATCTGGAGTGTCCTAGTCCTTGTGGCTGCAGCTGCACTGAACACACGAAGACGGTAGTTATGCCATCGCTTAATGCGACCCCGATCAATGATAAAGGCAATGCGCCAGGCTCTCATCGTCTAAGACCTGAACTGACACTTCGGTCCCGGCCAAGCATCATGGCCGGCCAGACAGATGATGATCTCGACGCCTGGCGTGGAACGTCTTTCGCTCGAGGACTTGGTGGAGGTCTCAGTCGTGTACTAACAGGAACTGATCGCAATAGACGAGCCAGTTCTTCTAACAAGAAGTTGCAGTTGGATCGAATCGAAACCATGTAACCCAGGCTTTCTATTTTCATTTACAGCATAGCGTGGCGTTCTTCTATGATTGATACCCAGTTTACAAACGGGGGCGATCCTCGTTACAAATAACAACGCGAATACTTTAGATATATTGTACTTACCACCGATGTGTGTGTCAACGCGTTCAGGATCATTTTAATGGACTTGGTGTAAGACTATGAAGATAGCTGAGCATAAATTTGTCCATTTCAAGTCATGTCATTCAATACAGTTCTTCCGTACATCAAAGTAATGTGCTTCATACGGTCGTACATTCAGTCATCAAAATGCTTCCCAGCACAAAGAAAAAAGCACAAGTTATAAGGAAAAAGCAAACAAAAAAAAAACATAAATCCAGTAAATGTTCAAACAAGCACCGTCAAAAACAGATTTTCAAAAACATCAATGATATTCTACCGCAACATGGTCGTCCATGTACTTGGTAATATCGTCCAGGAAGATCGAGGCCGCAATCGACAGCACACCGAATGCGATTGACGTTAAATAGACGTACTTGTAGCTCTCCGCATAAGTGTACTGGCCTGCAGCAACGACCATGTCATAGGCTGTCGTGTTCCCAGCAATTCCGGGAATCACCTGCAGTTCATTGAGGAGGGATGCACCTGTGAGCTCGATTGCGTCCGTGATGTATGTAATATTCGTAATGCCGAGTTCAGTCTCCATCACACCACCGATATAGTGTATGGCGTTGGCGGTGAATTTATTGATGAAGACGTTGTAATAGATGGTGTAGCCAATAGCGCCGCCAACAACGCGGATAGACAGTGTCAACGCTGCGATTGTGCCAATCAGGTCCTAGATAGCTTGTTTAGATTTCTGGGACAAAGACATAGACAAAACAGTCTCGATCATGAGGGTTTCTTACATCTGGGCATATAATGGTCGTCATAATGCTTGCTGGAACGACGATCCCGCCAATTCCGAGGGCTCCTATAATCAAGATAATCCACAGTGAGTTGAGGTTGTCAGTCCGCGCAACAGCCATGGCACCGCATCCTATTATGAAAGGATAGTGTTATTTGATGTCCTTGTTTTCACATATTTCAAAGATTTATTTCTCATATACACACCTGCAGTCATAAGGACACTGCTGCCTATCATTAACGCCTTGATGTGACCTTTCATCCCTGATAGAAGGCAAAGGGTGATGCAAGCGCCAGCAAGTATACCATATCCAATGGGGAGCGAACGAAGGCCAACGCCCACAGGATCATGGCCAAATTGGTTGAAACTTTGCGTTGGCCAGAACAGAATAACCGAAATAAAATTTGCGCCGGAGATCCAAGTAATCAGTAACGTCAATCCTAGGGTGCGTGGCTCTTGCATTATCTTGCCTGGGATCATTGGGTGACGAGCTCCATACACCTCCCAAAACCCGAAAGCGACCAAGATAAGAAACCCGAGGATCAGAGGTACCAAAACATGGGCTGATTTCCAAGAGTACTGGATGTATTCAAGGTTAGCCTTGTCAATGGTGATGGGCAAAGACCGAAAATGGGATATAACGGCATACCTGATAGCCACCCCACTGTAATCCTGCCAAAAACAAAATCAACCCAGCTATGCTGAGAAATCCTCCCACAAAATCTATATTTGAAATGATTTCCTTTCTTGAGAGGCTTTGGCGATTGGGTCTTGGGGGTGGGAAGTAAAAAAGCAGCGTGAAAACTAGGCCGAGCCCATTCCAAACGCCAGCCAGAAGGCCGACATACCTCCAGTTCGAATAGTACGCAATAAGTTGCGCCCACAACACAGAGGCCGACCAAGGGAAGATTGTAAATATCAGAACAGCAACATACGTGCCGCGTTTGCGAGTTGGAGCCATCTCGGCCGTAGCTGAAAGAGCTGTTAATTCGTTGATGCCTTGTTGTTGGTTAGTATGTTGAGTGAGTCCAGTTCAGTATGAACTTTAAGTATAAAACTTGGCAATTACCTGCTCCAGCACCTGAAATAGCCATGCCTCCGATGAAAATGTTCATCGTATGAGCAGTGCTCGATACTATCAACCCCAGACATACAAGTGTTGCACCAAGAAGAGCGACGTATCTACGACCGAGTAAATCTGACAAACTGCCAACGAACGGGCATATACCTGCGAGAGCCAGCAAATTGGCCAAAACCTTCGGCCATGAAGTCAGCTGCATCTGAAATTGCATCAAGTCTGGGGGATTTGTTCTGGCCTTGTGCTCCATCAGAGGCAATAGAAGATTTCAACGTACAAACCAAACCCATCGATCTGTTCCCCCAATTGAGCCATATATATAAGGTGGGATGCCGCCGAAAAGATAAAGTGGAATTTGCGAGCCTGTAATGTAGTGATTCTTGTTAGAATACAATCCCTGCAACGCTTGAGCTATGGTGCAACATACCAGTCCAGAGAAACGCCATTGCAGTGAGACTGAGAAATCGTTTCATCGTCATCTATCACTGGGTTAGTTGAATGACATCCTTTTGTTGGTTTCTGTTGGTTAACAAAACAAGTAATTCACATACAGATGCTTCGCGAGTTGAGTTGTGACCACCTTCCATGCACACTGGTAGTGCGTCCAAGTCGGACTTTGGGCTTGACTGGGCGCTGCTGTTCGTGCCATGACTGAAGTCCAGTGATGTACCTTTTGGCTCCATTTTCGTAACAGTTGGTATATATTCTAGTCCTTTTTCAGGCTTGGTAAAGTTCGAACGAAGAGGGAACGATCAGGTCATCTTAAAAGTTATCGCAGATAGTGACTTGGCTGAGAGAGGCTGGCCAGTACGTGTCTTTACAGTCCCAGCGGAGCAGGGGGTTCTGGCCTTTATCAGTGGCAAATTATTGATCTAAGCTTGGGATATGCACATACATAAGGTTGGATATCAAAAACGTGCATCTAGCCGATGGGCGCAATGCGATTGCTTCTATTCGATCTGGGACTCTGTCCCACGAAAAGCGAAAGGACCATGGCTGGAAACATTTGGGCTTGGCGGGTATGTATCATACATTTGTTCCAAGATGCATTGGTCCCCAGCCTCGAGGGGACTGTGCAAGGAAAGCCTGTGCTCCACACACCTTGCAGGGGATGCAACTAGTGAGCCGTGGCAGTCGGACGATTGCCTGTTTGCGACAGGATGAGCGAGAGCTATCTTCCCATATCCCCAGCCAAGCTACCATGGGCCGTGTCATAGGCTATAATAGCGGTGTTATTACGTGATCTGGAGTCTGGAGATTTCGGGCTACCCGAAGCCACGAGATTCGTCGCCATTCCCAGTCCTACGTTAGTGAGGAAAATCGATTGCACAGGATTGTTAACCATATCCATCGGATGATTTGAAACTATCCCCCAGCATATTCTGAGGTATTTCTGGAGAGGAGGAAATGAAGATAGAGCGCGGCAACGTCACACTGAAACGAAAGGCTGTGAGGAGGGGCGAGACAACCGATCCCTACTACGTATAGAAGATCCCCCGCATTTGCTTATCTGGGGCCGGTAGCTACCAAGCTCTAAGTAGCTACCTCGGCCTAGCGAACCATACAGAGCGTGACCAATACAATCCATATATTAATATACATATTATATATATTATATAGAAAAGTGTACATAGACCGTTTCGAAAGTACACTGGAATCGAAGAAATCCTGGGTGACCGCAATGCGTATTCTATTTTACAGCCCACCACCAGACACTTAGAATTTTAGCTGTGTTCTGATGTAGGCACACGCAAGGTCTCATGGAACTATTCCAGAATATCTAGATGGCCAAAAAGTATAGCTGACCATCATGTGTAGTGGCACAACGCCTTCCATTTGGGCAATTATTCGTTGCCTCAAAGCTTCAAGCTGATTCGGACTCGAAACGGTAGTATACCAGCAGTAATCCCTTCGATACGGAAATACAGCACACGATCCTAGATATGTACATACTGAGCTGCATGAACGCAGGGATGAAGTCGCTCCCTCCAGGGCTTCAAATTTAAGTCAACTCAGAAATAACGCTGCTCAAAAGCGCTGTCCTATCTGTCGAAGCGGAAAGCCCTTGGGAACAACGAATAGAGCATCGGTCTCGCAGCAGAGTTTTCCCGTCAAGCTCCGCAATTCTCCGTTAACGTATGCCTTTCGGTCTGTAGAGCGCTCTTTGTCTAATCGAGTATGAATTGTGTAGAATTCCCCTGATGATACCGGAGCTCGATAGTCAATGCTGAGGTTAGCAGTAACTCCAGTGTTGGCGGGCACAGATCGCAGCGCCACACGCCCGAGTGACTCGTCCAGTACAGTTGCTAAAAGCCCTCCATGAACGACACTCAACCACCCATCTAGACCATGCCCAAAATAAACTACATTAACACATTCCTTGTCCTCTTCGTTCCAGAAGATTCTCTGAGTATTTCAAGCGTCAGCCTGCGATAATTGATGCCGAAAGCTCACAGTCACGACAGAAACCTCGATGGAACTCACCTGGGCCGCAAGACCTCGGCTCCCGCTCAAAGGACCGCTGCTGAGCCGTCGAGCTTTGTCTTCCTCTGTAAAGCTATCGTATGCTTCCCACTCAACGTATTTGGGGTCTGCCTTCAGTTTCCGAACAACTGGAAGATACTCAATCAACCTCCGAATCTCTTCGAACCGCTGCACGTCTTCCGGCGAGCCTGGTATAGCAGGAAACAGATATCTGGCTGTATACGACTGTCCCGTATAATAACCCAAGCTACCAAATATCGTCGCGTAGATAAACCGTCGCGTCCATTTTGATCTTGACGCTGTCGGATTTTTCGTTGCACGAGCCGCGGCTGCTGTCCCGTTGTTTCGCACCGCTGTTCTCAGGGGACAGGTCCAGTTCGTGTGATTACCAGGGCTTCGAGTAAGGGTAACTCTAGACAGCCGTGCACATAGAGGATTCTTGGAGAGATGGGTCATTTTAACAATTCATGACCGGAGTGGCCACTCTGCCTCGCTGACCAGTTGGCAAGTCACTAGTATAATTTCCCTCGGCCGAAGGCGCACTCGGCATTTCGGAGTCAAATCACGTGATTTATACCTTCTTCTGAGATTTGTTATACGTAGTATCTTTTCAAACTACAAGCGCTTAGAGAGTATTGCAGAGAATCTAACTGTGATCATAATATTTCTGTCTACGTAATGCTCACTCCGAGCGAAGGCTCGTTGAGGTTGAAAGTTGGCGCAACCATCCATTCACATCGTTTTTTGACCATGGGTGATACCCAGGCAGTTCTATTGTTTATGGAATATAATGAGCAAAGATCGGGAAAAGTGTGTGGGGTGTTCAATAGCTGTATGGCATTGCACAAAAAGCGCACGTCAAAGGCATCTCTGAGGCAAATTCACAACCGGAACTAATTCTGTAACTCGTCTTTGCTCGGCAGGTCAATAGCGCTGTAAAGAAGAATCAATGCCGAATGAGATTCGCCTGTAATATCTGTTAGGTGCTGTGGTTTTCCTCAGATGGCCTGATAAACTAACCTCCGCCTGACAATGTCTCAATCTTGTCCGAGTCTACTTCAGATACTTTGTCGTCATTGAACCACCACCACTTCCCATCGTCTTCACGCCGCTTTCCATTAGGAGTGCGTGCATCATCGACGAGGCGGCCCTGTTTTTTGACATATGCAGTGTAATGTCCACTGTCGGCGCTGGCACCCTGGTGGGTAATTACTCCCCGCAACTCGTAAAGGCCAGACTGGTTAGATCCATCATCGGTGGCTAAGCTTGGATCAATGAGCTTGAAAAGTTCTTTCTTAGCTTGAAGAATAGCTGGTCTTCTTTCAGCCTCATATTCCTCATCAGACTTGAACACGTCATCCATTGCAGTATCGCCGTCCTTTTCGCTCTTGCTAGCTTCAGCATCAGCCGCAGCCTTTTTCTTTTGCAAGGGTTCCACGGTTTTCCCTGATTCGGACTCTACTTTTCGATCCTCTTCTTGACGATGGGCCAATTTCTGTCGCTTCCGGGCTCGTTCGGCGTCCTCTTCGTCTTTCCGGATTTCACGTACTTTGTCTCTGACTGGGATCAATCTTTTCTTCAACTCGTCTGTGCAAAATTCAACCACGTCCAGTTCCGCCGGAAAGGTGACTTTGCGCATGATCTTGGCTTTCTTCTGACTGTCGCGCTTCCAGAAAAATCGGACGAAATGGACCGTCAAATATTTAGGGAGTCGTGCTATGCTAGACTTCTTAGTATAAATGGCATCTCGTCCCAAAACACTCGAACGCTTCTCAATCTTCTCCTCCAGGCCAGCTTTGATTCCATCGCCCAGGTGATTGATGTCTTTGTCGATATGACAGTCCAATTTGAGAAAGACATCAGATGAAGCGACAGGTTCTTCACCGGCTTCTTTGGCGGCTGGCTCGTCACATTCAAGAGTAGACTCAAATCTACCGCTCATGTATTTGTCAACGAAGGAAACTTCATTGTCGCCATCTTTGGTCTTCAATCTCTGGCGAAGCTGGGTCAAGATCTGTGACCAAGCTTCCTCAGCATCCTGTTGTGCGTATCCGTGACCATTCTGTGCTTTTTGGGCAAATTGCGGGAATGCATTGCGAAGGACATTTAGAAACATCAGGGGTGGGAAACCTTCCTGTGTTTCAGACATTTGTTTGTACAAGTCTCTCAACGAGGCAGTCAAATCCGACGAGGCGCCTAGCGCACCAAGACCGAGAGTGCTCAAATCGCCCAGCCGAGACGATGCATCGGAGGAGCCCGTTGCGTTATACCGCAAAAGTTCTTGTTGAAGTTCGGGTATACTTCGCAATGTCTGTAGAGTTGAGTTCAGATAACAAGTATTTCCCAAGTTCTGTAAGCCCGCAGGAGTAGCGCCCTCAGCCTGTGCTGCTTCCGCCTCAGTCATATCTTCCAAAAACTTCACTGATTCCCTCGGACGAGTCAGGCCAGCTGAGCCTTCAGCTCCAGATGGTGTTCCCATCATCATAAAAGTTTGCCCTGGCTTCGCTTTGAGAGTCGAAAGGTCGGTGTCATCCTTAAGCTGGCCGCCTTTGACCAGGATTTTCTGTCTTTCGGGTTCGACGCCGGTCAAGGAGAATAGCTGGAACTTGAAGGTCTCGCCGTTTGAGGTCGGATCGAGGTCGACATCGTAGCGTTTGCCCTGGTGCTTCACGACAACTTGATACTAATCAGCACTTGATCCTTTGAGAGACACACAAACACGAGAGAGAGCACTCCAAACCTGGAATCGTAGCCATGGCGAGCAAAGAAAGGGTGTTTTCTTCGTTGGCTCTTAAGGAATCAGTGCAAGACAGCAACTTGCAGCTACGTCGTATTATTAATTGCAAAGGAAAGAAAAGGACAGAGCGGTAAACAATGGCCGCCACCTGCGGGGGACCATAAGTTTGATGATGACGGACCGAGCAAACAGTGCAAACACTGCCTGCGCACGACCAGGTACCGTCATCCGCATCGCAACCGTGCCGCCTAAAGCTCCCCGCAACAGACACCCCAACCGCCCGGCATCAATTCGACGATCCCATCAATTTTATTCTCGAGAGCGGCATTAGAGGATAGCTCTACTTCCGTCCGCATCCTCGTCTTTTCCCCGTGTTCTCATTCCGTTGCTGTCCTCGCTTCCTGGTTCTGTCCTAAAAGCAACGCAACATGGTGAGACGACATACATAGCCTCACGCCCATCTTCTGCAAAGCTGATCTGTCTCTAGTCGCAATCTCTCAGGCCATATCTCCAATGCATCCGCTCCTCGCTCACAGCTGCTCTTTCCGTGTCGAACTTCGCTTCCCAAATCTCCGAAAGACACAATGTCCCCGAAATCGAGGCCCAGAATTCCCCAGAGCTGCTTTTGAACCCGCTTATAGTGGCCCGAAACGAGAACGAGAATGTGAAGATTGAGCCTAGTGTTAATAGTGTGCGCATAAGCATCAGCATCAAGCAGGCCGACGAGATCGAGCGCATTCTCGTCCACAAGTTTACCAGGTTTCTACAACAACGAGCTGAGTCGTTCTTCATCTTGCGCCGCAAGCCTATTAAGGTCCGTTTGCAATCTATGCGTGTTGGCTGCCCATTCTCTAGCAACTAACTAAATACATAGGGATACGACATCTCTTTCCTCATTACAAACTTCCATACAGAGTCGCTACTCAAACATAAACTAGTCGATTTCCTAATCGAATTTTGTAACTTACCCCCAAGCCCTTATCGGCCGCCAGAGAAGACGCAAATACTGATTCTGCGCTGCTTTGTTTAGTGGAAGAGGTAGATAAAGAGATCTCAGAGATGAAGCTCTTTGTATGTCGCCTTATATCCTGTCTGCATTGCTTGACATCTGCTAACCTTGCACTAGTTGAATGCGCGAGCACGTTTTGTGGCTGAGTCCTTCCTCACCCCTGTAAGCAGTTTAGTCCCGTGACAGTCATGACCCTAAACTAACAATAGGCCCCAGTTTGATTGAATCAATAATGTCAGGCTTTTATGAGACCCAGCAAGTTATTGTTTTATGGATGAATGCACTCTTATCTTCTTATATCTTGTAACTGTGTTTCCTTGCAAAAGTTCTGTGTTGTAGGCTTTCCTTGTTACCATCTAGTTTGTAGATATCGGGCATTCACTCCTCCTTGTCGGCAGAGAAATGAAATTAGATATATATGATCTCTTGTCTGTACATGATATCTGGAGCCAGTATTTATCGAAGGGGTAGTCCGTGTCAAATGACCCTTCTACTTTCTCAAAGGCTGTCCTTCTTATTCGATATTGGGTGGGCGAACCTGCTGATGAGGAAGACTGAAGCTGATTAGCTACTAAGGTGCCTTGGTTTCGATGGTTTCGATCTTGACTGTCTCTTCAAATAGGCAGGTTGGCTTTAGTCTTTCTTTCACAGCGTGATATATTTTGATTTAGCAGGTGCATTGTACTGGCATTCCATTTGTCTATTCAGAATGTTTGACTAGCAACACGCACGGGCATGCATACCCTTACACGGACCTTCTGTCATGAATAGCATTTTTAGTGTTTCCAACAATAGTTGACAAGGATATGAATAGGAAGTTGGGAAGGGACTACCACTATGAATCTTTCCATTCAAGGCTTAAGAGATACAATAACATAGCATGTTCACTTCACTTCACCTCACTCTGCTTTTGACAGTATAAAAATTTCCACTTCCTCTCATGTCTTGCAAATCTTTCACAGCCTTCATCTCATTATCTTCATCTTTCTCGTTCCTCATCTTCTCCCATGCCTTCGAAGACATTCAATCCTCACATTTCAACTCGGAGTCCTTTCCTCGATCATCTTCAAGTCAAGCTCACAGCGTGCTCCTTGCTTTTTGTTATTATCAAATCTTAGCAAAGGACCACAACCTCTACTGCCCAAGCAGGAACGCAGAGATGAACGACTATCAAGCCCATCTCATGTATCGCCAAGTCCAAGAATATCCTGACTCTATGAATCGGCTTCATGCGATGTCGGCACCTTCATATCCTACGGCATCGATGAGTCCTCCAATGTTTGCCCGTAGCTCGGCGTTCATACATGCATATCAACCTCAACCTCATGGGCAGCCATCGCAATGCAATCGGTTCGTGAGTCAGGGCCAAGTTGACCATCGCCATCTGTATGAGCATCAAATGGAACAATACTTAATGAACCAACGTATGAGCATTCAACAGCAGCTCGAGCAGCGCATCATGGTCCAACGCAAGATTGATCAGCACAAAAAGGACCAGCTCGAGTTGGCTTCGGTAGGATCTAAGCTCGGTGAAGATGTCTGTGTCGTGCAGAACTTTCCTTTCCAGATACTAGCAAGCACTCAGTCACCGGCAATTCATGGCGTCGTGAAGATCACCAATGTAAGTTTTTTTGCGTTTTTCAATACATTGTCGAGTTATTGCTAACTCCTGAGTTAAAGCTCCCTTACGCCGTGACGAAACATGAAATCCAGCAACTTTTGGGCCGCCATGCTGGCATACTTGGCTCTGAACTGGGTGGCGGCATCCACATTATCATGGAACGATCTACTGCAAAGACCATGGACGCATTTGTTGAATTCAAAAGCCAGAAGGATGCCGAAGCTGCTGCACGCCGTCTGAGCTTCACCGAATCCGGACGTTACGCTCGTCTAGGCACCCGCCATGTTGACGTCGTCGTCAGTTCTCAAGATGAATTGCTTCATCACGTTTTTCCTCGCGCAAAATGCATTGAATGGCGCGATGGCGTGCCTCACTTGCTTCCCAATAGTGATCAATACTCTGCTGGTTTTCAGGGTTTCTTGACCAGCGAGGAGATCCGTGGCCTTGTTTCCCATGCATTGTATCCAGCACGGGTAAGTATTCTTTTCTGAACGATGTCGTCTCATGTTTCTGATCTGGATCACCAGTCTCCGTTCACTGAACGTTGTCGTCAGCGAACCTATGAATCTCTGATCTCCACCTTATGGAAAGTAAGAATGCTCTTTTTCATGTTGCGTGCTTTTCATATGTATCGATCCTGATATATAATCGTCCTAATACTTAGTTTCCATGGTTTGCTACCACAATGTACACGGTCGGAGACAGAGACGAGCTATTTCAAGCAGCGCTCCAGCAGATGTCGGAGCTCGGCGAGAGAGTTAAACAGCGCAAGGTTATTGGCCTCAACGAGTCGTTGCTCATGGACCTTCTCCGCGCTAGCTTCAATTGTCCGTCCTTCAACGAGCGCCAGAAAATGTGCTTGTTGGCAGCTGCTGATATGCCATCTTTCTCGCCTATTACCCACTGGAAACACTTTGAATTTTGGCCGTTCGACTGCTTGGCAAAAGATAAGTCGGCTACCGAATACACAGTTATGGTATGGCAGTTCTTGTCCGTCGAACTTCCCCTTACCATAGGCTAATTAAATGTTTTTCTTGCCTAGTATTACGCACAATTGATTCGCCGTGGCCTCGACATGTATGACGACGATGAATTAGCTGTTCAAAACAACTGGCGCAACCGAGACAATTTGGTGAGAGAATCTCCTTGGGGTCGCTTGTGGATCGAGTGGAACTTTCACGATAAGACCATGACATTTGAGGCGGCCGCAAATCTCGAATTACAGCTAGCAAGTGTCTTGCTACACGCCGCCACCGCTATTGAAAAACAATGTAGGATCCAAAACAATAATGAAGTTGCCAGTAAATCGACACCAGCGCCAGTGATCATTAAACACAATCCCAAGCCTCTGCCGGACCGTTGGGCTGAGGAGGTAGCCAAGCGAGACTTCATCAATCGGGAATCTCCGTCCCGTCAATCATCAGATGACGATAGTCTTTCTCTCGCTATCGGTAGCGTTCGCCTTCGTTCGAGAACTAGCTCGACATTCTCCGGAGGGTTTAGTCACATTGGTTCTACCAACGGTAGCATGGCCACCAATGACGGGGTAAACCAGAGCATATTACAAGAGGACTCAAGCGCAAAAGAGGGCAATTATCGAATTCGCCACCAGCATAGTCAGTCACTCTCAGCTCTTGAAACACCTGTAATTCCGGCTTCGAAGAATTCCATTCTCAACAGTCGCCGCAGGGAAAGCATTTCAATCCCATCTACCGTCGAAGGTGCTAGCAAAGATGCTCTCATCGATGTCGGCACCTTAATGGCGCGACATGGCATTTGGACCACCTCCCTTAGCGAACTAGGATCCTATGTTGCACCAGGTAGAACTTCCGTCGGCTCCAAAGAACCTGATAGCCTCGGTCGCAGCGAGCGTGCAGTTCGCCATACTCCCAATCCCTCTTCGGCCAGCGGCCTTACTGTCGTCTCTGAGGACGAAGAGGATAATTTCAACAAATGCGCCTCAAACCACTCTTGAAAGAATATTTGAGCAGGGCAATCGTTCGTTGATGTTGTTTTCCTCAACCGTCAGTTTCCAGTTTATCTTTTGAAGAACGACTGTCCGCCAATTCTTCCACGACCAATTTGGACCTTTTTTCTTTTCTTCCTTCTTTCTGTTTGTCAATCCTGGAGACCCTAGACTGATGATTTTCTGTGTCTCATTGGTAGTTTGGCTTTACTGGAGCTCGTGCTTTGCTGAAATTCACCTGGAATTGTTTTGCTCCTGTTTCTTTCCACGACATCGATTTCCCTTGTGGCGAAAGTCATTGAAAGAGATTTGTTCATTGATATGTCCCTAGATCTGACACACCATCAGATGAAGCCGAATTCTGGAAAGGCTGACTAGCATACGATGTTCATTTCCCTTCATTTTGTGATATTCTTGATTTTGCCCATATAGATCTGTTCTTAAATTTTCAAACATGAAGTAGTTAGGAACAAATCGTAATATTTCCTTTTTTATTCGGCTGTGATAGCGGATCAGTTCGTAAAATGGCAATGGTGATAACATGGCCATTTTTTATTACAATAGTTTCACTGGAAATCTATACCCAGATCAATTTCTTCTTCTTCCGGTTTCGTAGCAGAGGCTTTTTGGCGGGACATATCGGCTTTCCTCTTCATTCCCTCCATTATTTTTCTCTCCTTTCTAGTTTGCGGATCCTCCCATCCTGTGGGCTTCTTTCCACTATTGGGCACCACTGTCAAAGCAGTCGTATATAGATCAAGCAACTTGGCCTTGAACCTTTCCACACGTTCCTTGTTAACTTGAAATCTTTCATTGGCTAGTGCAGCCAGCATTTGCAAATATTCCTCCTTCACCAAACTCCGCATGACTGGATCTGCATTGCCATCACTATACTCACAATACCCAATAATGGATTCCAGAGCCAGTCCCGATGACCGAACAGCGACAATCGGACTGTGTGAGGCAGAACCTGCCGGTACCTGGGTTGCGCCCTTGCTGTTTGGTACATTTTCAAGGCATCGTAAGCTCTGGAGCCCACTTTCACGGAACCCTGCATTAGAAGCCGCAGTCAACACAGGATGGGCGTGATGAAGTGTGGCGGCCATGACGTGGAGAATCTGGGAACGTTAATAACTACCATAGTTAACTGAAACAAAAGACAACGACACGATTAAGTTCGCGCGGGACGATATCATTCACACGTACCATTGGATCGTAATGGAAGCGTATCAGTCGTATTCCACCGTTGCCAGAAGTGCTGGGCCCTGGAACGCCGTCGCCAGGAACAAGGCCAAACAATTGATGGAAGGAAGCTGTCGAGCTGTCGACGGGATCATGTGAGACGAACAGCCACTTGCCCTCGCCCTTTCCGCCGGCAACAGCAAACTTCCGCCCATCGCCATCTGCTTCTCCATCGCGAGTGCCTTTGATAGTGGGCGATGTTGAGGCTGCCTGGTCGGTCCTTTGTTTCTTGCTCGTTATTTTGCTTCCTTCCACAAACACGCTCACTCTTCCAGCGCAACTGCTTGTTGTCACGAGGCCGTCCAAAGCATTGATATCCCTAATCAAGTCGCGAATGCCTTCGTCGACCGAACCCTTGGGTGACGAATCCGTGTAATCTGCATCTGGAACAGCCAACTCAGCTAGGATCTGAGTCTTTCGCGCAATGAAGTCGGATGGAACCCTAGCAGCATCAGAATGCAACAACGGTGCCGTCATTTTCCAGTGTCCTTTCCAGTGTCAAGCCGTGGGGCAGATGCAGATACGCCTTCATGGGTATTGCGATGATGGACCAATCGAATTATGGCTCTGGAGAAATGCAGTGCAATGACGGAAGAGAAGAATGGTCGATACTTCTGGCCCCTTCCTGGGACAAGAATGAAAGAGCACGCAGATGGAAGAGAGTTTCTTTTTCTCTGTTCTGGTATTACCGCGTATTATGCAGCGACAGACGCAAGCGTAGCGCTGCTCGGGTATGGTACGGTACTGTCACTAACCATTGAGCCGGGAATCCGTCCCGCCACGCCGTGCGGGTCTGTCCGCTCATCAGAAAAGCAAGCATGCTTTCTTAGCTCTGCGAGCCAACCGAATTGTATTTATCGTGGTTGTTCCTTTCCACTGATTCTAGACTCAGAGTAGCCTACTGATGAAGGTACTTGATTGAGTTCTTCGAACTTTCCGGGGGCTTGATCGTGCATACATTGATTCTACGACAAATCTTTCCCTACTGGCAACTGGTAAGTACAGCAGCAATTCCAGCGTCAACATCATGCCTCGTCGGTCGACAAGGCTTTCTCTGGGTGAAACCCCAGATTTTGAAGGGGATTCCAAAAGGAAGCGCCTTTCCGCTGGCTCTGCAGTCAAAAGAACTGCAAAGAAGAGCAAATACTTTGAAGGCTCGGATACGGATGAACCGCCCAGTGACGCCGACTCTGGTTCTGCCTATGAAGAAGCAAATTCTCTTGACGAAAATGAAGGTCCAACATCTGATAACTCCGAGTACGAAGAAGTGATTGAAGAAAAACCAAAGCTAAAGAGACGTGGCCGTCCGTCAGGCGGAGCAAAGGCACGGGAGGAGTCAGATTATGACGTATCCAGCTTAAAAGCTGCCACAGGCAAGGAACTCTGGCGAGAAGGTGTAAAGACAGGGCTAGGCCCAGGCAAAGAAGTTTTCATCAAGAAGCCAAAAGCACGAGATCTAGGTGGCATAGCTTACCAGGACGATGTCATTCACCCCAATACTATGCTTTTCTTGAAAGATCTTAAGGAACATAACGAGCGGCAATGGCTCAAAGGTAGTGAACTAATCCCCAAATATGATCTTACGATATATGCTGAAGAACCTTGAGCTGACGAGTATCAGCCCACGACGCCGATTACCGCGCTTCCAAGAAAAATTGGGACACTTTCGTGGAAACAATGACAGAAAGAATTATTGAAAAAGACGAAACTATTCCTGAATTGCCTGCTAAAGACTTGGTGAGCTTTTAATATACAGACCTGAAAATGATTTTGTGGTACGCTAACGACCTCAGGTATTTCGCATACATCGGGATATCCGATTTAGCAACGATCCCACTCCATATAAAGTATGTTTTCTCAGTAGCTTCCAATTCAACTATCTCTCATTGATAACGATTATTGAGCACGACTAACCGATCGCAAGGTACATTTCTCTGCCGCTTGGTAGGTAGCTCTGTTTTTATATTTCAGCATACGCCACACAAGCTAGCTAACTCGGATGCAGGAGTCGTACGGGACGCAAGGGACCCTATGCCGCCTATTATTTGCATCTCCAACCCGGTCACTGCTTTATAGGTGTGTTGTATTTCCTTCTAACAGTCGACTTTCATCCGTGTGCACTCCGCACATAAGACGCGCTGTTCCGTGTTCATGCGAGCTTTATCGTGGCCATTGGAACTTGCGATGGTCGATTAGGCGGTATTTGTTGACCAGTATTTGATACGACAGGCGCCGGATTGTGGATGCCAGAAGCTAGCAAGTTGGCTCTTCTTCGTCAAGATATTGATCAGAATTCCATGCGATTAAAAGCGGTCTTGAGGAGCGCTGGTCTTAGAAAGGAATTTTTCAAAGGCATACCTGATGATGAGCGCAAAGCTATCAAGGCCTTCATTAGCCAGAACCAAGAGAGCGCTCTCAAAACAAAACCAAAGGTAAGCTCGTGGTGCCTTTTATCATATCTCTTCCATCACACGTGTCCATGCCATTATCACCCTTGTCTCTTGTCATAGCTCTTTGGAACACAATTGTCGGCGCTGCGTAGGCGCCGTGTCGTGTCCAGTCTCCTGCGGGGGTTTCAGTTATTATGTAGCAGGGGCGTCCTCGAGATTGTGAAAAAGCAAGCTATCATGGCAATGTTATCAGAACGGTTCGTTTCACAAGTTGGCTGTGGTTCGTCAGTGCTCAAGGATGCTTTCTATGATCTTGCTGTCGCTGCATCTACCGCTGGCAGGCGCGTCTTGAACCGAGGTGGATCTCTTCGGGCCGGACTTGCTTGTGCGAGTCAGACGTCCAGAAGCGCAGGCTGATACAGCAGTCAGCCAATTATGGTGCTCTTGCAAGTAATTGCCTGCTAAAGCCATGCGCCAACTGAGAGAATATCCAAACAACGCCTATCGGTGGCACAGGGAGAGAGTCGGCAATTTGCTGGTTGGCAGCGGCGGTTAGACGGGACGGCGAGTGACAGTCCAGGCCCATTGGTACCAAACTTCATAATGCCCGTTTCGGTTGCGCAACCCCCAAAGCCCCCGAACAAAAGTTTACCTTGCTACGCTTAACCTACACATGCTTCATTTCATTCCTACCATTGCCCCTCGCTTCCCCCAAAGCATATTCATAGACTCACTCCTGGTGCTGATCCAATGCCTTCCTCCCTTTTCACCCTTCATCCTCTCGTGCTGCGTTGTGCCCAAAGTGCCGGCGCGATGGTTTTCGACGGCGCATCGTAGTGCGGTTTCGTTCCATGGTTCACCACCATGTCCCGGCTCCTCTCATTCCCCTGGACGGGGAACCTAACGCTAACAAGAGAAAGAAACAAAAAGAAAAAAAATAAAAGAGAAGGAGAAAGGAGCTAACTAATACCGTACACAACCTAGGGCTATGAACAAGATAATCCCAACATTGACTTGCTCAGATTGCGGAGCTTCACTGTCGGTCGACCCCTCTCGGACGAAATACTACTAAGCACCAGTGCACAAGAACAGATTGAGAATCTCATAGAAGTATTGGTTCCATTTGTGAGTTGTGTGCCCCTCCATTTCTCTTTTTCCCCTCCATCCTCTCAGCTCGCTCCTGGCTCCTACAGTGGACCAGAGCTTGCGAATGTGACCCAACAGCAGCCCTTGTTCTTTTGCGGGAATTGCCTTGGGTCTACATCTCATTATTCGCTCTGATCCACCCGCTCTCGGTCCGCCTTTAGCGGCCTTGACAACCCCTCTCATCCCATTCCACTGGCGGAGAAGGCGAGGCGGGAAACAGAAGACCATACTCTGAGACAGACCGAAATTGGAGCTGTATCAGTTGAATATCTCCTCTTTTTCCCCCTGTTCATTTCATTAGCCTCTGTGGTCTCTTCTGGCCAACAGCATTGGAGCCCAATAATTCCCCTTTCCCTGGCGTGAAGCCTCCTTGTTCGGGCACACCCGCAGCAGCTTTCCTTTAGGAGCAAAAAGCAGAACTCGGCATTAACAGTTATTGGCAGGTAACGTATCTGAATAGCGTTGTGATGCCTGATGACCAGGCGAATGAAACTGGAAATGAAAGTGGGAGTGAACCTGCAGATGACTGATGGGCCGGTTTTAGCCAGTGGCTTTTGAGCACTGGGCATGCAATATGTACGACTGACTATGCATTGACTATTCCGCACTTGTATGTATTGTGTACTGTGTATTGATTAGACGAGAGAACGTAGCCGGGCTGTTATATCCGGT
The DNA here is from genome assembly GCA_023625935.1 of Eurotiales sp. R13A2. NCBI lineage: Eukaryota > Fungi > Ascomycota > Eurotiomycetes > Eurotiales > Eurotiales sp. R13A2. Next base: position 221,843 of record JAMAFV010000004.1, read on the forward strand.
AAACAAAATATAGAAGCTCGAGGGTTGGGCCGTAGTCCTTCTCCCATCTTCGTCACTCCGCTGCTTGGTTGTCATCCACTAGTAGCAGGTTTACTAAGGGCGTACCATTGACAGCGTCATTGTGCCTATTTACGAATCAAAACCAGAGCAAAAAAGCTTGAGTGACGTTGCGTGCGAAGGAACCCTTTACCGTATAAAAAAGAGTGCTCGTGATCCTTTAGACTCTAGTCAGATGAAGGTTCTGACTAAAGCATGATCACGCTGTCCAGGATATTTCCGAATTGTGACACATCACTTTTCATTTCTTCACTATAGATTTTTTTTTCCCTTCTAAAATCAAAGTAATGGCCACGTCAATCGGGCAGGTATGGTCGGTTCAAGGCCATGCATGTTCTCTGGAATTTCGATTCTGTCATGTCTATTTCTAGCACTTGGAATAGAACTAGAGTAGAAAAAGAAAAAGAAAAGAAAAATATATGGATAGATAAAGACATGCAATGATGAGAAACGAAAGTAATGCTCTGATAACGCTGTCCAGGAAGGAATATCAAATATAGAGAATTGAGCTTGAGCAAGGCAAAAAAGTGTGCCTCCTAGGGTAACGATATTTCTAGTAGCGATGAGAGCGACGAAAGTCGTCAGTTCGCGGCCTGCTGCAATTCAACAAATGTGCGAAGGATGAAACCAATGCATGCGAGGCGAGCTCTATCACAACATGACATCTCTAGTATGCAGAGAGCGCTGGGGACTAGTAGGCCAAGTCAAGCACCGTCGAATGCTGGGTATGTACGGTTCGAGTCAGGCCGGATAAGCGAAGTCATAGTGTGCTGTTAGGGCTAGATTGCCTAGATGGGAGATACAAGTCCAGTGCCTCGAAAGAAACTCGAGCATCAAACAGGTAAGAGCAGGTCGTTCACAGTCCCGTCTGAGCGCGCTATGTCTACCCTAGCAGAGCGTCAATCCTGTAGTGCTTGCCTATAACTACTGCATGGCGAGGCTGCAACTGCGTACAGACGGGGTAAAGCATGAATGCCTGATCGGCCCCAGCGGCGGGAGCAGATTGGCTGGCGGCTGAGCATGTGACCGAAACAGCCTGCGGGTTTCCGGAGTGGGGCGGGCTGGGCGGGCGCGATTGGAGTCCCAGCAATCAGCGTGGCTTTATCCGCGGTATTGGTATTCAGCGTACAGCCCGTACTGGACTGTACCAATACATAGTAACATACGGTTTTATTGTACATGCTACATACTGTACGTATGTGCCTATTGCTCAGACAATATTCCAATATTCTCCTGGCGTAGCTTCTTCGGTCATCTTGATTTCACCGTGCAATCAACCTCAGTTCCTGCAGGGGCGAGCCTGCACCGCGGCACATGATTGCCCGTCCATGCATGTGTGGCCGTGTATAATACTACGTACCTCCATACTTACATACGCACCTATGCACGAGCGCCTAGCCCAGCGGGCCGCGCCGGCGTGATGTGAATATCTTTATCGGCCAACGAAGCATGCTGATTTCGACTTCAGAGTTCAGCCTGACAACAAGCGCCGATTGTGGAGTCGTCTGTATATCTGGAGATTGACTCATTTACGCTGTAGCTGCGTATGTAGCGAGCAGTCTCGTTGAGACACCGGCTTTGCTTGTCTCATGCATGCTTAATAGAATTATAGCCAGTATGGAGTAAGCATCTATGCGAAACACCCAGTGTGGCAAACCGAGGTCAGTGGCCTGCGTGAAGAAAGGGAACAAGGGTGTCGTCCACCTGATTTGAGTCGATCTCCAATGAGACGCAAAAACTGGGATTGAGTAGTGAATAAACGGCGAGGATTGACTACCCCGGCCGAAGAGACAGCTAACTATTATACATTCAGCTGAGCACAGCGAACTACGAGGTGATTTGGCTGCATATTATTTGTCTTGAACATCAAATTCGTCACAGCGACCGCCCAAAGACTAGCCAGGATGTGTTGTAAAAAAAAAAAAATTCTCTTTCATTTCCGAATCATCCGTCACAACCCGCCCCAAAGCCTGTCTGACGGACTCCCCGACAACATTCGCAATCATGTACTAACTCCATCACACTTCGTGTATCCATGGTTCTGCTGTTTGATCACGGTGGGCGAGAGTGGAGGGGGTCGGAGGGTCTCGAGCCGTCCCTTCCTTCTTTCCTTTGACTAAACTTAGTTCTTCTTCTTAGCTCTTAGTGCTCCGCGTCTCAGCTGAGAAATACTAGAAAGAATCGCCACCCCGATTTCTTTCGTCAACCCCATCTGAGAGAAACACGGCTAGCACGTACGTAGTGTGGTATAACTTATAACGCCTAATTATATTGCCCCGAAATCCATCCCCAGCCAATCGTCCGCCTCTCAGCCACACTGCATTTCCTGTTTCTGCCATCTGGACCACCTTGCTCGCTGATTCCAACCGTTCTGCGCGTCATTCTGGTGGGGCGCCGGGTCTTAGGCTCTGAGCGATCCACACGCACTCTGCGATCTGGATTTTTTCCATTCTTTTTTTGCTTTGCTTCTTTGTTTTACTTTTTTCTCGCTCGCATCTGCTGCCCACTGTCCTTGCTCCGGACGGGGCCGTTCTGGGTTCCTACTGGCCCCAAGCCGTTTTAAGGCATCATGCAAGAACGGGCCGCAGCCGCTGCACGCAGGTGTATCTCAGTACACTCGGACCTTATCCGTCTAGATAGTCGATCCTTCGCGCTACACATCGTCCATCCTACATCGCACAATCACAACCGTATCACCACTCACATGTCATCTTGACTCGTATTGCTGCTTTGTCTCCAAATGCGCAGGATATATACACCCTCTGTTGTATTCGCGCAAACTTCCGCGGGTCCTGGCGGACTCGGGACTTTCGTTGACTAATTTGTGATTTCCATGGTTTGGCTTTATTTCAATTTGGACTAGATTTTTTTTTTTTTTCTCTCCAAGACTGGTTCCAACGGATTATGCCGTTAAGCAACCCATTTCCTGACAAATCACAACGGCCGTTAATCACCCAGGCTCTCGGAACATGGTCTCGGGATTTCAGGATCCACATTCCACTCAGTGGTGACTCTTTCTCTTTTCTGTCATGGCGCAGATTGGCCGGATTCACTGTATGGCAAATCCAGAGCGCGCGCGAAAAGCCCAGGTAGAGTATGTAATCGTATACCGACTTGCTCAATCAGCCCCTTGCACGGTGTCTTTCTCACCGCTGCTTGACCGCCAGTTAGGTGAGGGCTCGTCTCGGAAGAACCATTACACAGCGTGTTTCTTACCGTACGCTAGCGTCCGGTACCTGTATGGGACATTGACGGTTTCGTCGACTAGTTGTTAGCGGGTGCGGATTTTAGTTAGCATTGGGCTAGCCCTTAGCGCTACCTAGGTTGATCCATGGATATGGCTCTGGGTCCTAACAACCGGCTCCTCGCTCCGCCCGCCAAAGTTCGAAGCCTAAAACAGAAACGAGAGGACGAGAGGAGGCGAGGAAACGGCAACATAGGCCGGTCATTCCATAACCATATACGCTCTTCGTATGGGCGACCTATATGGACGAATGGGTGCATGGCAAACGATAAAATAACCGGCAAATGACGTGGTCACATCAGGTAAAAACGCTCTCATTCGAGGACTTGAGATCCACGATCCATGCTTTCGCTGAGCCATCTTCTTCCCGTGCCGTCCGCCCTTGCCGTCTCCCGATCGTTTGCTTTATCCACCGGGTGCCATCCGCCGTCGCCTCCCACCATAGTAATAGGTAGTAGTAGCAGCACTGTAGCAGTAGCAAGAAAAGAAAGCAATGATGTCCATGATCGCGGCCAATTAACGCAGACGCAACCATGTAGCTACTCAACCTTATTTTGCTCACCTATCGTTAAACTATAGACATGCTCACAGCATGCTTGATATACACAGTTACTAAGGCAGTGACATCGTCAGTCCACACCGCTTCTGGTGCCACTCGGCTCCTGCAATGCTTAGCCGTGGGCTACTAGCAGCTAGCACCGCACGGCTAGCTTCGATGAGGATGTTGATGCCGTAGTTGGCAGACGCGACGGCTGACTCGTAGCCACAAAGGAGGGAGACGGCAATGCCAGGAAGCACTGTAGTGACTTGTGCGTAGTAATCTAATGCTGCCAGGTAAGTAGTAGCAGTAGTGATGGTCGTAGCAGCAGTAGTGGCAGTATTGGTAGTAGTAGCAATAGCAGCCGTCGTAGTATTGTAGAGAGGCAGGCATGGCAGGTGCGAGTGACCACTGGGAAGGCGCCAGCAGCAGTCATCTATCTGTATACGGAAGGAGCCACCTGCCCGGATGCAGTGCAGAGCGATGGCTTCAGCAATTCAAACCCGAGTGCCCGTGACCACTGTGACAGAGCTACAGCAGAACACATCTCCAGCTACACATACAGCAGCAACAGTTAGGCGACATGGGTTCTTCGCCTGATCCTGCGTTCCAGCTTCACCTTCTCTTCTCTTCGCTCCTCTTCGACTCTTGCAAGTTGCCTTGACACTGACAATATACCTTCCTGTCTAGCGCTGACCATATGCAGCCGCCTGAATAAACGTCACCCTCTCGAGAAATCCGCCCCGTCCCTTGCGATCCACGGTCGAGCGAGCTCTGCAGTCATCGTTCTGCAGCTGCACTGCACTGCATCTGCTGCATAAGCCCTTGCCTCCCTCGCCCCGGCTTTGTCTGTCTCGCGCGCTTTCTCGACTCCGCCTTTCTCTCCGTGGCGCCTCCTCTTTACGTCTCTCTCTACGCGCCTCTCTGCCACACGGCTACTGCCGACTACGGAGGAGGAGGAGGCGTAGTAGTACCACGGACTGCCATATCTCCCAGACTCTTCCTCGCGCGCTTTCTTGTCAGTCTTTCTGGGTGGGTTCGCGGTCTCCATTGGAAAGTGGCCCGCGCCCACAGCCCGCTCCCCTCCCTACCAAAAAGGCGTCCCCATCTGACCCGCCAACCAACGAAAGTTGGCGACGGCTTCCGGCGTACGAATTACGTCTCCAGCCGTTCCCGTCGACCACGCGAAGGCTAGTCTTGTGCATCAGCCGAGCAGGCTGGTAATCGCCCTGATTCGCTGTGACCTGGTGCTGATTGGGCCCCATTCAAGTGTCCTGCGCCGGCCCTTGTCGGCCCTGTCGGATTCTGCCCACTAGTGTGTGCAGCGCCAGCCAGCGTCCAACACGCCCCCCGGTTCGACATTCCCTAGCTGACTGGCCTGCAACCTGATATCACACTTTTTTTCCTCTAATTCCTTCGCTCCTCCTCTCCCCTGCTCCCCTCTCTTTTCCTTCTGTCTCTCCACTCGTTGTGACTGACTGCAGCTTCGCACGTCTGCACCCTGGACTCAATGTCAAATCCTGGCGGTCAGGGCATTCATCCACAACAGTCGTGGAACAGCGAGAAACCCAGTCCTCACCATCCTCCCCAACAGCAGCAGTCGTGGAACTCTGACGACAGTCACGTAAGTCCATCTAATTTACTCCCCGGTCTTATTACGTTTTTATATACATATACTTCCCTTCATATCCCAGCGGTGGCGGGAACCCCCTCATTCATCCATTTAGACTTTTTCTCCTCTACCTTCTGCCCTCCATCCCTACCTATCTCTTACCTCTTTCCTTTTCTCCTTCCTCCCTCTTCCCTCTTTACTTCTCTTTGAGTGCGTGTTACTTGGCCCCCCCTTCTTTCGTCCGCTCTCATTCTTCACACATCCTTCAGCTTCGCTACCTGTTCTGGAGGCCTCCATACATTCCTATGTTTCGAAAGCCTTCCTGCCAAACTATCCAACGCTACTCAACCTATCCACAACGCGTCACTAACAGCAATCATTCTATCAAAATAGCGACCTTCATCGACACGCCCCTCGTCAACCTTCTTTCAACCGCCACCGTCGTCCAATCATTCCGTCTCTTATCCCTCGCATCCTCCAGCGTCATACAACCAGCAACAGTCCTATCCTCAATCAACATACCCCCCGTCTGCCTATCCTCAGGCACAACCAACACAACCACCATCTGGCATGGCTGCAGTTCATTCCCAAGTTCAGGGCTCTCAGGATCCCTACCACCGGTTGCCTCCCCCGCCCGCTCCTGCTCCCTACCAAAGACCCGACATGTATGCTCAACCCGGGCCTTCACCTCAAGTGGTTTACCAAGCCGCCGCCCCAAGGCAACGTACAGCTATAGCTTGCCGCTATTGTCGTCGTCGCAAGGTCAGATACCTTAGCTTCCATTTCGTGGTTTTCTGCAAATGACTGGCTACTAACCGAAGAGATCTTGCTGAAATACAGATTCGCTGCTCTGGCTTTGAAAGTTCTCCCGACGGGCGTTGTACCAACTGTGTTCGATTCAATCAAGAATGCATGTTTACGCCTGTCTCCTCTCAGGCACAAGCATTTGTTCCTGCTCATGCAGCTTACCCTCATTTACGCAATCCGGCTCAAGGGCGAGGTCGTGGCTACCCTGGCGATGGAGTTGTGTTATACGGTGCCCATGGCCAACCTCTACCAGCACAACAACAAGCAGTTCCTGAAACAACTCTTCCTCCACCACAGGGCGCGTATTATCCAACTGGTTATGGCCGCCCTCCTCACATGGATGATCGAATTCCGCCGCCTCAAATGCCGCATCCTATATCCCACGACCAGGTAAGTATACGGCACATTACCTTACGAGTGTTCTTCGAATTATTTTAATCCTCCCCATGTCAATTTAGAGTATAAGAACTAACGTAACCTGAATATAGCGCCAACAGGGCGGCCGACGCGGTTCTGGTGCAGGCTTTGAATATCCTGAACCCATCAACCTAGCCCCAGTGTCCGCTGGCGCACCAACAGCCGGTTTCCCAGCAGCCCCGTACTATCACGCGCCCGGTCACGATAGACGCCCATCCCCGCAGTCTTACGCTTATGAACGAGGCGCAGGCTACCCACCGATGCCAGCCCATGGGACACCCCCTCCCATAGCTACACCTGGGGCTTCACGTGGGGGGTTGAATGTTCGGGATATCTTGAACAATCCACCCGGTGAGACCGCCGGCGGTTCTCAGAATGGTGGTAGATCCAGTACCGACAGCGATATGCTCAATCAATTAAACCGAAAAGTCTAGGTCCTCCCTGCTGTTCGACGTGGGTTTGTGAGGCGATGATTTGTTTCGAGCTGTTGGGAAGTGGGAAAGAAACAAGAAAAGATGGAATGGGGAAGAAAGGAAAATATGGACGAAAATTTCAATAGCAACACAAACGCGTTTGCTTTATTTCACCGCGACACGAGACCGCGACGATGGCCTACCGGTCTTTCGATATAATATGATGGGCTACAGTTTTGTGCAGGTCGCACAATGTTGCCCACTTTCTACGAATGAGGGTCGGGGCTGTATTATCATTTTCATCACGATCATGATCATCTTGGTCTTGCAATTCTGCACTGCGTCGTGCCAATTATACGATTCATGAGGATTTAATTGTACGCGACGACAAGAGGCGATTACTTGACTTTGTTTGGCATGGGAACTTGTTTATCAACACGGCTGGCAGTGAATGGCTGGATCATTCACCCCCTTACATTGATAAACAACAAGGCCTTCTGGATGCTTTTATTGAGCTCATGTTTCTACCGAACCCCTGCCAGGCGCAGGAACAACCCATCCCCATATTTGATACGAATCCACAAAGATGTTACGAGCTACACGATCACGTACCGATCAGCGAAACGGAAATTGGATGCTTTTGCAGAGCTTTCATTTCTGGACGTGGTTTTTCCGTCGTATCAGGACTCAATTTACTATTTTTATTCGCAGTCTTTCTTTTTATCGACGATCGCAAAACCGAAGATTCAATTTTGATACAATACTTGGGGCGACCCATTAATACGTCTTCGATGATTTTCCCGTTTTTGCGCAAATATGGTCCTCTTTGCGGAAGGTGGCGCTGTGCTGTTTTCATGTTGCGTCTTGATCAATCTTTCTGGATTTCCAGAGTCATGATACGTGTCTTTTTTATTTTACCATGTGGGGAGATTATGGGAACGGGGCGGCATCTTGCGTCTCTTTTTCAAAAATTTCGGGTGGCAGTCTGTTTTCGAAAATAATGCATCTGTCGTACGGTGGCTCTTTTCGTGGTTCTTTGAGCGCTCGGGCGGTTCTCGTGACTTCAGCCTCTGTTTACTGATCGTTTGATGCTTCAGGGATCACCATGCTCGGGGTACTGGTTATGGCATGGGTGGATTCAAAAAGTTGCAAAATTAGCGGCATTTTGCTGATTTACAGTTACTCTATAGGCTTATTCCACTTTGGTTTTGACTCGAACATCTGAAAATCGGCTTTTTTTTTACAAGACCGTCTGCGATGCGAGTTGAGGTCAAATGGAATGGTCCTTTGTGTCGTTGCGATTTTTTCTTTCATGCCATGTTATTATCTTTGTTTTTTATTTTTTTTTTCTTTCTTATCTCGTGTAATCCATGTGTTTGTTTTTTTACTATCCTGGGTGGCTATTTGATTTTAACTCAAATCTGTTGTTTTTCTGCGTCTGAATATGTTACCTGAAATCGTTCTAGAGTTTTTTGCTGTTTTGTTACTTTATTTACCCCTTCCTGTCTTGTTTGGGTGGATAACTGAGCACTTTCTATGTATGCAACTGGGCGGCTGTCTGATCAATAAATTTTCGTTCACCCTATTTTATCAGTCTCATTCTCGTTAGTATTACTATTATTATTACCACTACTATTATGTTACTACATTTATGATGGTGTACACTGTGGTTTTACGAGCCGTAGTGTCGTATTGCACAATGCACGGCGAGTCAAGTGACCCGACCAGGACGCCGCCGGACTAACCAACATACATTCTGCGACGCAATGCGCGTGCATGCATGTACTGGTTGCATACGATATCATCGAACCCCCAGGAAAGGAAGTAAAGTGATTCAATCGCCGACTTCTTCAGGGCAGTACAACGTCAGAAACGGGCCGCCTGCATGAGCAGAAATCAGACGAAGCTCATCCAAGCGTCTTGTCTGCGAACTACGTAATGAAGGGCCGTGCTTGAGAACTAGTTAGACCAAGCAACCAGCCAGGTAGTTAGCCAACACCGACGTACACACGCAGTCCCAGGTCCTAGACATGTCCCGTGCGTAACTTAGTGTAGATGCACAGTTATGTCAGGAACTCCGAATCAAATAGTTACCATGTCTGCAGTTAGTTAACTTGACTAACTAACTTAGTTAACTAAGTTAACTAGTTAAGTTAGTACGTACGTACTTTACTCAGCAACGGGATGAGAGGGGAAGTAGATTTAGTGTTTTGTCATTCTGTCTCCCGCTCCCGTTCCCAGAAGCGGGCCGATCCGTGACTGATAAGTTACGAGTTAATTACTGGTTTAACTTCATTGGGGTTAGCGCTGGCCCCAACGCTTGCCTTTCAAGTCCCGTATTGTCAAGTCAACCGCCTATAACTTACATACATGCATGCATATATGCAATGATTTAGTACGCACCGATACGTAGTTGCATAACTTCCATCTATCTACAGCCCGCCCCCTTGCCTCATGGCCAGGTTTTCCAACGCCCTAGCCTGGCTCACTTGCCCTTTCTATCGGGCTGCACGAAATTCGTAGAAGCAATGCCTGTAAGCTGGTGACACTCCTCTTAGTGTGATTATATGCATATAATCGCATGGAGTATGCAGATGAAGTGAAAATTTGGATTTTTTTTATAGGGAAGAATTAGAGTAGAAGCGAGCTTTTCGGCCTTGGCTCTTCGGTCGGATGCATATTTTAGTCATTCAATCGGTGTTTGGAACTTCTTTAATGTTAGGTAGGCTAGTCGGTATAGATAGATGCATTTGACTACCTTACTTCTCCTCACAAGCCCTGGCTCTACCTGCCTCACAAGCTCCAACCTTATTTCGAGGTTACTTGCCTCTATTCGTGGACGGTAGTACCTACCAAGAATTTCGCCAACACAAGCAATTGATATGAAATACCCGTTGATGCAAATTTGGCGAGAGTGTATCCAATTTGTCACCTTCTCTTTCATTCTCCCTTTCGTGATCAGGCGCCATCTCCGGCGGTGTAATTGTGATTCCACGTAAATGAGAGACTTTAATCGATTTCCATTCACCGTCAGGTTAGGGATCGGTGGAGGATAACATGTCGACTCTATGAGGGCTAAATATCATGCTCAATCAATTACTAATTGTTCAGACTCAAGTTTTCATAGTAGAGTTGTATATATATCCTAAGATGTATTATAACTACCTGTGATTAATCTTCATATTATGTTGGTAAATTTGATCTGGATGTTATATATAGTTTCCGGGCCTCTTGGGATGGTAACGTAATTGGCCATTGGACCGTATTTTTGTTCAATCAACCGTTGTAACTAGGAGCTACCTTCGGTCAAATATCTAGGCAAAAAAAAGCCATTCACCTACGAGTATGTATACCCATAGGAAAAGAGATGCTGCTTTAAGAAATCCGAGGTTGTCTCCACCAAGATTGATGCTGTGAACTGTGAAAGGTTCTTACTCAATAATACTAAAAATTTTGAAATATGTATAGATTTATGAGGAGCCATTAAATTAAACTGGAGAAGAGAAATGAAACTCAAACCTAGACAATTATGTCAATTAGACTGAATGGAAGTTGCAGCAAAAGTCAAGCGCTCCCACTCGAAACAAGGCGTTTGTGTACCAACAAAGAATGAAATGAATAAAATGCACAATGAGAAGGACCATGCAATGATAAATCACAGACTCGTGGTAAAAGAAGAAGATAGCAAATAACGAATGACCTGGTAGTATTTCAAAAGCCGTAATATAAGGGCGAATTGTCCGGCGCAATGCATCAATGAAATGAATGCCAAGAAGAAAATAATGGCAAGCAAGGATATTCTATCAAAATAAGTCTGGAAGTAGAAGAGAAAGGAAAGAACACCAAAAAGGAAGACAAGAATAGCAGACGCTCTTGTTCGTCACATTGATATCAAACATTAAATTCAAGGGAGGTGAAAGAAATCTCAAGGTACATTTTCCAGAATCTTGGTCATCTTCTTCGCGCGTACTGGATCTTCCACAACGAACTCGCGCTGTTTCATAAAGAGCTCCATAAGATCGACGACTTTGTGGAAAGAAGACGCTGCACCACGTTCTTGACGGAAACGTACTAAACTTAGGTTGGCGTGGCGTCCGTGTTCGAGGACAGTGAAGAATTCCGCAGAAAATTCCACAGGACGTAAGTTGAGAACTGCATAAAATGGTGAGCAATCTTGAACTATGCATGCATGATTGTACACAACTTACCATTTGTCTCGGAAACACGTCCTCGAACGATGTTTTCCGCCTTGTCGAGGTGGACATCACCCATCCCAAATTCCTTCCATTCACGAAGAGTTTTGTAGATCTCTTTGCGTATTTTGGCCTTCGGTATACTGAACGCTATAACTCGTAATGCAGGCTTGACATGAAAAAATCGCGCGAACCAATTCTGGCTTGCCCCTGATGGACGATGACTCCGGCGACTGGTGTATGGAATCGGAACATTTGAGAGAGCAGAGTCGTTTGAATCGACTTGTCTTAAGGAGTCGTCTTGCTCGTGGTTCATTTCGGCTGATTGGAGTCAGGTATCCGCATACTTCAGGTTACGTATATGTATGGAAAGACTTACCCTTTTGACTGTCAGCATCCATCTTCTCCGCTCTTTTCTTGGTGAATATCTTCAAGAAACTTGTACGCGGTTTTTCGCCCGAGGTCTTTCTAGAATTTGATTTCTCTTCTGCTCCTGCAGCAGAACTTTTGGTCTTACTTGTGGGAGATCCAGATTCTGGCTTCCCACCTGGCAAAGATGATTCGACCTTGATTTCGTCGTGCACCTGGGGCTTTTGTTTCCCAAACCACGACCACTTTTTCTCTCCATTTGATGTCTTAACACTAGTCCGACGAGCCGAATCTGAATTCTCCGATATCGTCTCCAATACCATCGGGTAGCGTGAGCTATAGCGCAAGCTGGTCGCTACGGAGTCACTACTTGTTCGCTGTTCTGTTGGGGTTCCTTGCTTGCGGATACGAGTAATCGAGTCGGCTGAGCTATGGCGCGATTTGGCCGCGGATACAGAGGCAGGTGGAAGGCCGTTTCGTTTTCGGATTGTCAAAGGCTTGATGTCATCAATAGAAGGTAGAGATGAATCTTTTGGTACAACGCGGATGGTAGACTTGGCCTCGAGGCGTTGCGATTCACGAGGAGATAGCTCAGGCGTGGCGTGGTGATCAACTCGTTTTAAGTCATACCCACTTGGTGAGTCCAATGGTGTAAATATTTCTTCAGATATAGAAGGTAAATAGCCCATTTCCAAAACAGGTTTCACAAGTGGTTCGGATAGTGAACGTCTACTAGAATTGTCAATCGTAAAATCCGATTGAGCTCGACTACGCGCAATATCTTGTTCAATTTGTCGGTCCAGATGCGCTATGATCTCGCTCAAATACTCGGAAAGCCCTGCAGCTTCTGCCTTGGTGGATTGCTCTATCAGTTTCCGACGCTTCTCAGAAAGTTCTTTGATTGTATATGGCGAAGATAGTTCCGAAACTTTGTCGATTACCTCATTACTTTCGGCTGCTTTGAGTTTCTCCATTGCTTCATCGTGAATGGACATGGATGTGGCTGTCGTTTCAGTGCTAACAGCAGTGTGCCTCGTCGACACTGAAGATCTGTTGAACGCTTCCTCGCAAATTTGGCTGAGCTCGTGAGAGACTTTCCTTGCCTCTTCTCCCCAAAAGTTGTCCCGGACCTTTCTCATAACTATGTCGTGTTCTATGCTTGCAACGACGTCCGAAGTCCGAACCACGGCAGGCTGGGCTGGAAGAACAGGACTACTCATTTGAACAGAAGCAGGCTGGGTTGTTGCATATAAGTTTGAGCTTTTGTCATGTGCTAGCATGCGCACAATCGAATTTTGGGACTTCGTGTATTCTCCCGCGGATTTTGCTGAGGAACCACCCCCCGACTTATTTCTTATATGGCGAAAAGAAACATTCCGCTTATACCCAGTCGTTGCTCGGTGTTGAGGAGCAGGGCTATAGCCGTGACGAGATGTAGTCAAGGATCCCTTGGACTGGAATGACCGTTGTGCCTTTTTCTTTTTGTTCCATTGAACAATCTCAACAGAGGAGCTGGGAACAATCACGTCAGGTTTAGGAGGTGACGAGGGCGGAGCAGCAGCAGCAGCAGGTGGCATTTCTTCATCTTGCCATGTATCTTTGGAATCATGATTGTCTCGGTGAATAGTGACACTTGTATAGTGAACGGTAGAATTCACCGGAGTTCGCGAAGCTCTAAAAGGGTCATAACTACCGGATGACTTGGGTTCGTTTCCGGTGCTGCTGTGCCGGCTTACTTGAGTGAGTATAGAGAACTGAGACCGACGACGGCTATGACCACCCTGCATCCGTCCATTTTTCGAATGCTTGGCCATTGCTCTAGCGGCGGCAGCTGGTCGTGATATATGGTGATAGTCACTTGCTGAATATTCTAGGGGCTGCCCGTGATAATTCTCTAATTGTTCATCCCGGAATTTGATCAATGCGTTGTAAAACATTTTTTCGTGATTCGGCCTGCCAAATTTGACCACGTTAGTAAGATAAATTGTCTCTTGAGCCTAGGATGCAATAATACGAACTCTTCAGAGAGAAGTCGCTCTACGAGACTCTCTGCATTTGCACTATGCCACAGAGTCTGGAGACTTCGAAGCAACTCCATATCAATATCCATCCGCGAAGCAACTGGTGGTCCGCAGTCTTTGGCTGAAAGGGGCGGCGGAGGCCCCAGAGGATGCTGAGACATAGCTTGATGTAGAACTTCGTACTTTTTGAGAAGCGAGTGATTGAACATGTTCTGTATGCTAATGCGATCTTCAGGTCTTTTTTGCAGGATCCTCTGGATCAGGTCAGCTGCTTCAACCGACAGCCATGGCGGTATATGATAATTGCCTTTTTTCACCAAAAGCAGGGTATTCGTTAAATCACCGCCATCAAATGGCAGGAAACCAGTCAATAAGGCAAATAAAATTATACCGCAACTCCAAATATCAGCTTTATCTCCACGATACCGACGGCCATATATAATTTCCGGTGCCGCGTAATGAGGGCTTCCACATGAAGTATTAAGCCAATGCCCAGCCGGTTGAAGAGCTGCCATACCGAAATCTGCTAGCTTGACATTGTGATTTGGGTCAAGGAGGATGTTCTCTGGTTTAAGATCGCGATGGCATATATTGAATCGATGGCAATACGATAGCCCTGAAATAATCTGCCGGAATAGTCGCACTGCTTCTTCTTCAGGGAGTGGACCATGTGTTGATACGTAGTCAAAAAGCTCTCCACCCTCAACGTACTCGAGTACAAGGTAACTGAAAACGTCAGTGTTCAGAATAGCATACCACGCTTCGCAGCTTCAACTTACAGTTCACCTCGGTTTTCCCATATATCATATAGATTGATGACGTTCGGGTGCTCAATTAACTTCATGATTACCACTTCTCGTTCAATCCCAAAGGGCATCGGTCTAGTAGCGTGGCTGTCGCCCATGATGCGGGCATTTCTATCCATTGCTGCTATACTTTCACTTTGAACCATGGCTGCCGACTTCTTTGACACAATTTTGATCGCAGCAGCTTGGCCCGTCACCGCATGTTTGGCCAGTCTCACCCGACCAGTAGCGCCTTTCCCCAATGTTCTTCCCAGCTGCCACGGCCCAACATGCGTCTTGCGTTTTCCCTTTCCCGAAGCCGTGGATGTGGTCGAGATTGCCGAGTTCCTGTTGGAAGCTGCGGGGGAATCATTAGCTACAGACAGCCGCGCCACATCACCGATAACTACGGGCGAGCTCTGCGTTATTTGCGGTTGTGTCGCTTCAATTGACTTCAACTCTTCGTGCTCGGGTACGGTCCCCTCGATTCGAGATGCCATCAGCGCCGGACCGTGGTTGATTCTGGCAGCAGCGTCCATGAGGGGCTGACGTCCCTGTGCGAAACGTGAGTTCCCCGGTGTATCCATTGTGTACCTGCTCTGGCTACACTCTATGGTTCATGACAAGAGAGCGATGATCAGTTCTTCCAAGTTCCAGCTTGCAGTTGTTTCGATGTGCTTGAGTCGTTGTGCTTGCTAGCGGACAGGCGTATGAAGAGACGATACCAAGCTCCACAAATTCTCGGTAGTATAATCCTAAAATGGCTGCAAGTGTCGAGAGACTTAAGTAGATATATATGTCATTGGATGTTGCACAGCGGCTGGTTTTTCGAGAAGAATGAAGCGATGTATGATAAGTTGTTAGTAAAAGAAAATAATTGTATGTAGATGAGGAAAAGAACGCGTGAAAAGCATCAAAGAGCGTGCATCATTTGGAACAAGTGAGTGGCGTGAGAGGATAGCAGTTAGCAGTGTCACTGTGCTGGTTTGGGTGTTTTGTGCAAGTGGGTGAAGGGGAGGACGTCCCTCAGCCAGAGAAGCACCTGGAACTAGCCTGAAAACACACTGATGGGCACGAGGTCTGTAGTGAAAGGGAACCTCTGGAATGAGGTGTGGTGTCGACAGGTGCAGGTTTGTTTACCCCGCGGCCATTCCTGAGGTGTTGGTGAAGAGAAGGCAGGAATGTGCATGCCCAGGCTGTTCCCTTTCCAGCACACAGCACACAACCCCTCCTACGCCATAGATAAATACTGTCTTGACACGAAAATAAATATGCTACAGGCCTAGAAGGAGAGAAAAGTTCCATTGGCTGATAGTCGCAATCAACATTCGGATGCCTGCGATAGTAGATGAAGCAGCCAGCGCAAGTCAAACATCGCTTACAGTAGGCCTGCATAACTAGCAGCTCTCATTCCAAGCCCACCTCATTATATTGTAAAATTCCGATCGTCTCAATTAGGTTGCTCTGGATAAATTGGCCATGAATATTGAGTGAAAACTGTGGCAGACAGTCCGCCGAACATTCCAGCGCAGGCATGATGATTTCAGAGCCCAAGGAGTGGGCAGGACTCCAGAGAAAGGTTTTGTCAAGGCTTGTCGATAAGGAAGGTCCTGTTTAGCGAGTTTTTGATTGTTTCTTTCCACTATTTTCCAGCAGCTGGCTGATGTTATAGTATAGGATTAAATGTGCTCATGCTGAGGGGGAATCCCAGGCATTCCTATCCCTTCCCGCACGCAATTAAGAGCCAACGATGCAGCTTGAGACAATGGGTCTGGAGTTTGTTGAGCAAGTCTTGTGTTGGGTCGCTTAAATATTGAGCACCTCTGCAAACCGTGCTTTGACCCTAAAGCACTCTGAACTAGCTAGGTGTTGTGTCGTTGATGCATTGTATGGGTGTTTCCTAACCTGGGATGGTCTGGCTCTACTCCGTAGTAGGCTGGACACCCTCATAGTGCATCTTATTCGATGCAATTTCTCCAGAATCTAATTCATTCCCATAGGTGAGAACATTTGTATAAAATGTTTGTTTGTTTGTGCAAATCACCCTTTCACACGTGCACTCTGCTGAGGCATCGACGATTTCGGAGCCAGCTGCCAAAAAGGCCGCCGCCCCTTGGCTCGTGCCAGCGCCAGCCCTACGATTGAGTGACATTTCGGCTTCGACCTTCTTGCTCTTGACAACTTCGGTCTCTAGGCACTGGTTAAAAGTGCCCAGCGAATACATTGTCATAGCGCGTAGCCAAATAAATAGTTGAATCTAGAGGGGTTGGGGAGCCTAGTGAATTTCCACGATCGCCCTTGAACTCATCGCTTTCTAAGAGTACCTACCACGGCTACAACACATATCTTGCCAGGAGATCTCCAACATTGACCAGCTTGCGGTCAATACTGTTGGCACCTACTGCTCATGTGCTCCAACAAATTCAGGCCGTATAATCCGCAGAACCCAAAGGGGACTAACAGAGATCGCTTTGTCCTATCTTGCGCAAGCCATAAGTACATCAAATATATAGCATTTACCTAGGAACGAACACTGCTGTATGCTTCATACTTATTTGGAAACGACTTGAGCATCGATGATTTATAGGAGTTCCGGGTACATGTATTCGCAGATCCAGTATGATAATATACACGAGCTATTTAATCAATGGCAACTTTGCGGCAAGACACTAGGTCACTCCGAGTTGCACGAGACCCTCGCAATCGAGATCAGAACAGGCCTTGGGCCAAAACTTTGCAGATGCCGTGGGTCTTGCTATTGCATGGGAACATCTTGCAGCCAAAGTTCAACAACCCCGGATCTCGTTGATAAGACCATCGCGTGACTGAATTGATCAGTCTGTGCTGTAGGTTCCGCCCTGGAAATCGCCGTACGGGATTATTGGGTACTGAGCGATGTATAAATATGTTGATAATTGGCGTAAAAATATAAAATAAGCAAGTAGTATATAAGGCCGTATCACCTTTTATTGCATAGCCCTGAAACAGTAAGTTATGATCAAATAATACTACCAATGGCTCTCGGTAATCTCAGCATCCTCCACATCGACCCCATCCACAAACCATCTTCCCTCTCCATTTCCATTAGGCCCAAGCAGAATGTCGTTCCCTGACATTTGGCGCTTACGCATCTTTCCCGTTTCGTAGTCAAAGGTCCAGTCTTCCAGGCCGTAGCATCTTTTCCACTTCATCCCATCGTGCGAGTCCTGGTATTCATACCAGAATTGCACGGCAATGCGATTGTCTGTGAATGCAAAAAGCTCTTTGCGGAGTCGGTAGGACTTCTCCTTCTCCCATTTTTTGGTCAGGAAGACCTCGACCGCATCTGATCCCTGAAGAAAGGTATCGCGATTGCGCCAGATTGTATCCGGAGTATATGCCCTTGAGATGCGTGCAGGATCTCTGTTTCACATGTCAGCTGGATTGAAAGATGTGTAGATCATGTTTATATGCAAAATCTACTGGGTATTCCACAAGTTTTGAGCCGCCTTGACCTTCTTCCGGGCAGATTCCTCTGTGAAGGGGGGTTTGATATCGGCCATGGTGAGAGAGAAGACACTTGTCAAGGCAGTCAAGAGGCAGTGTGAGCAGAGGAAAGGAAGAGAAGAAAGGTTCAATTATGTATGATATGCCCGAATTCCTTAGAGGCGTGTATATCATTCATATTTATATGCTTTTAGTCACCTTCAGATCACAAACGCTTACCTAATACAGGCTGGAATAATGTCCAATCATACGCGAGTAAATGACTAGCGCTCGCCCAAACGGGAAAGGCCTACAGCTGTCTCATTATCAGCCTGATGTCATTGGCCAGCTTTCCTGTTTAGGAAGATCTACACGGCCAATCATGGAGCTTTATTCGCCGCGCTACACCGCATCGTCCCTGCTGTAGTAGTGCAATGTACGATGCTCGCTGGGATGTCGGGCAATAGACAAACATAGTTAACTTACGTTAAAAGAGCATTGCTTAGTCACTTGACAATGACGACGAGATCGAAGGAATCACGCAATCACGATGGATTGGCTGTCGGGAAAGTCACGTGCGCACGCGTCACCGGCAAGGCGTGTTGGGGTCGCAGACGTGGTGCCCCGCCGAAATCGCAGGATAAAAAAAAAAAAATACGATCCACCCTCTCGGATTTCTCGCGATTTCGACTCGCTTCCCACTTCTTTGTGTTTTTGCCTCAGTGCCTGGCTGATTTGTCATGGAGCCGCGGTCTAGTACTCTGCCAGAGCCAGATTAGTCACGTCGACGTTCTGGCTCGGTTCGGGACAGCTGCCGATACGGCATATTCTTGACTCACTGGGTACCCGTGATGACGGAATTCAACGCTCCCCTGGAGGCCCTCGCTGCGTTTTCAGGAATAGGATGCCACTTGCCAAAAACCGTTGAATCCGGTCGCGAGCGTTGTTTCCATGTGTGTATATTATATATCGAGTGACGTGGCTATATAAAACTGCCTAGAATCGGATCATCGGCGTCCTTATCAGCCCATAATCACAAAGGAGATGCCGTACCGGTGTACCCACAATAGAACCCGGCCGTGATGCTAGTACGATGCTCTCAACCGTGGCTCCAGCAAGTGCCTGGAAACCTATATTAAACCCTCGATGGTGCCGCCCTCCTCCGAGGAACCCAAGGTGATCTGATAACTTACTGCTTCTCCACTACACACTACTCGGTCGGTCTACAACGCTGTCATACACACTTCTATCAAACAACCAACGCACTTTTATATCACGCCAACATGTCTGCCCTCAAGCCAGGTGATCAGTTCCCAAGCGACGTTGTCTTCTCGTTCGTGCTCCCGTGTCTACCCTGCCCCTCCCCCCGCTTCTTATCCTTATCAACGCTCGATGGTCGAGACTAACAACCAACTCTCAGCTACATTCCATGGACCGAGGAGAACGAGAAGATCCAGGCTTGCGGAATCCCCATCAACTACAACGCCTCCAAGGAATGGGCCGATAAGAAGGTCGTCCTCTTCGCTCTTCCCGGTGAGTTTATCTCAGATAACGAGCTTTCAGCTGAGCCTGGCTCTGACTATTGTTGCCACACATCAGGTGCCTTCACCCCGGTCTGCTCTGCCGCCCACGTTCCCGGCTACATCGAGAATCTTCCTAAGCTGAAGGCCAAGGGTGTTGATACCGTTGCAGTCCTTGCCTATAACGATGCATACGTTATGAGTGCCTGGGGCAAAGCCAACTCTGTCACTGGTGATGATATTGTAAGTACTTACTCGAAATGAAATTGGTTGCGCCATGTTTAAAGGCTAACTCCTTATCTATCAGCTTTTCCTCTCTGACCCTGAGGCTAAGTTCTCCAAGAGCATCGGCTGGGCCGACGAGGAAGGTCGCACTGGCCGCTACGCTATCGTGATTGACCATGGAAAGGTTATCTACGCCCAGCGTGAGCGTGGCAAGAATATCCTTGAGGTGAGTTACTTCATGTTTGCTTGTACTGCTATCTTCGATTTGCTAACACCATCGTTTCAACATAGGTCTCCAAAGCCGAAGCCATCCTCGAGGCTATCTAAATTCTATGAATGCACCTCTCGACGAACCGCGTGTCCGCATTAACCGTGTTCTAGCCGCGGACAGTCATCAATTCTTTTTTTTGGCAAGCGGGATAATGACTTTTTAGACGAATGTTACATAGATTAAAAGATAGATAATAGAGTGAAGGACAGCTGCCATACACGATACGTCCATTTTCGATACCCTTAATACACTAAGCTAGATAAGTGCTGTATTTATCGCAATGCTCAGCATCGTATACTTTTAGAAAAACAACGTAAATGGAAATACGAGGAGCAGCGAAAGCCAAAGTAGATTCATGGATGTATGTAGCATGCCTGCCTGATTGGGACTAGCGCTGGTCCGGCGGCCATCACTTAATAATCAGCCACATAAAGCTCGCCTCTCACCCAACACTGTCCTTGATGAAACAATGTTCGATCACCGCCAGCAGAGGAGGTGGTGACGATGTATCATGTCGAAAGTTGGCTCCCTCACTCGTTCCGGCTCTATAAATCCAGCGGACTCAGTTGCTGCAGCAGCTCATGATGGCAAGACACATCTGCTCTTAGCTGCGGTATCTATTCCTACCACTATTCCTACTTCACCACACCACCCACTGACGTTAAGCAGAGCGGCTCCGTTGCTACGATCAAATTACCGCTTATCATCACCACATTGCAGGAGAAGCATAGTAATCTCTCGATTCGTGTCATTCTCACAAAATCCGCAGCTCTTTTCCTCAATGGCCAGTCCGCGGAGCAGCCCACCATCGCATCTATTGCATCACTTCCGGGAGTTGATGCTGTTTATCAAGACGAAGATGAGATGACCGAGTCCTGGACCCGGGGAGCCGGGATTTTGCATATAAATTTGCGCAAATGGGCTCATATCCTGGTTGTCGCGCCGCTTAGCGCAAACACGCTCGCCAAGATTGTCAATGGCATATGCGATTCCTTGTTGACTAATGTAATCCGGGCTTGGGATACCTCTGGATTGGTTGATGGCGTCAGGAAAAGGATCCTGGTGGCACCTGCTATGAATGCAGCTATGTTGGTGTAGTCTAACCACAAATTATCTGAAGCCGTTTGCTAAATGCATCTATCAGGTGGTTACAACCGATTACGAAGAAACAGATTCTTGTTCTCGAAGAGGAATGGGGCGTTCGTGCAGATGGCGATCAGAAAGAGGATGGATGGTTTGAAGTTTTAAAGCCCATCGAGGTATGTATGGGAGCATGCCTTAAATTCTTACGTTTTCTAATTCCATCTAGAAATCTCTTGCTTGCGGAGACGTGGGAGTTGGTGGGATGGTAGAGTGGATCGAAGTTGTTACAATTATTGAGCAAAGATTGAGCCTGGTTGGCTAAATTTGATCCATTCGTGTCCGATTTCTGTTCTTCTGTTCAAGTATAACAGCTGCGCTCTATGTATTGAGACGTAGTTCTATCTATATAGTGAGTGAGTATGCATGTACGTCCACTAGGCAGCTCTAAATCTTTAAAAGGAGGACATATAAGTAGCAATAAGCAGAGATACCGTTTGGATAGAATGTAGATTCTGCTCTCATATACGGGGTATTCGCGCATGGGGCTGTGGATTGCTGCCTTAGGCCGTCAACTTGGCACCTCCGCGGGCACTAAGGAAGAGACCCAATCAGAGGCGATGTCATCTCAGAAAAAGATATATCGCGCAGAACTCGCGACTCACTACCTGCAAACGCCAACCGGAAATGGCTTTGAATTTACCTTTGAAAAGAAAGAGCGCGAACTCTGGGTCGACTAATGACCAAAATTTTGCCAATGCAGTTCGCAAACGCGCCAAAAATCACGACGCACGTGCTTTGGCGGTACAGTCCGCTGATGCAGCCCTCACACCTACGGGAGAGCTCGATGTTGCAGCTTACGTAGGCGCTCGCGAATACGAAATTCGAGCTTTGGAGGTGGGGATAGAGAAGTCCAAAGGTGCATTGACAAGTCGGGCTTTTCAGAAAGTCCCTAGGTCGCTTCGGAGACGAACGGCGAGTCACAATGTGAAGAGAGTGCCGAAAAGGCTGCGGGCAAGGGCCAAGAGAGAAGTACGATTGTCCCCCTATCATTTTTTTTTCTACCAAATTTTAATTCAATGCATTATTTACACGTGAATATACTTCCCCCACTAAAATATTACAAGATGGTAGAAGACAACACCCCAACGGTGACCGCCCGGCGACGAAAACCTACCAAAACCTTACGTCTTCGCCTCGAGTCAGCACGACGCCTCCAGGGTTTGAATAAAAGGACAAAAGCCAAACGCGAAAATATAAAAGCAAAGCGAGATAAAAACGTTCAGGATGAAGAGTCGACGGCGGGAACAGTAACAGCTCAATATATCGCGCCTCGCATTCCCAAGATTAAAAAGAATAAGCTATCACACCCTCAGCCCCCCGAGTCAAAATTCAAGAAGCGTCAACGATCAAAGACATGGCTCCCCACACATATGTTTCATGCTAAGCGTGCACACATGACTCCAGCGACCGATCCCCTTTGGAGATTCGCTGTTCCCTTGACGCCAACCGAAAAGAGCTATCGTCCTACCCACCGTGCAGCCGGATCAAGAGGAGCTGTGGCATGGGATATGAGTTACATGTCCACAATCCAACTTGAAGGAACGAGCTCCGCCTTGCACAGTGTCCTGAAGAGTCTTCGAATTGAAGGTGATGACTGTTGGGGAACCAAAGGAAGAAAGTGGAGGCAAGGCACACGAGTTCTTCAAAAATGGGCTTACGAAGTTGGAGAAACCGGGAAACCAATAGCACCTGTGACCCTGATATGGTGTGCTATGCCTAAATGCGGGGACAAAAAGATGTCTGATTCTGGTAACACGTCCGGGCCAAAAAAGAAGCAGCCACGAGATAAACTGTTCATTCGTGTTCATCCTTCTGCATTTCTACAACTTTGGAATGCTATTTTACTACTTTCCAAAAAGCAGAACCCACCTGTCACTGTTCAGGATTTACGTTTTGATATCGGCAGTATTGAGATCACAGGGCCCGGGTCAACGGAAGCACTGATTGCCACGATGCGTCCTTTCAAAGTTAAGGAACCGGAAACTGCTGAAGACATTCTCGAAACTACATGGTCATCTCTTTTAGGACTGACAAATCCATCTTCCTTGCCAGCTGGGGCACTATTATCACTTACGATTAGCGACCCAAGACTGCACTACCCAGTGACCTCTCTGAAGCCTCCAATGTCTGAAGCAGATATGACTGGATTGGCAAGCACACTAGCTTCATGGCCGCCTGACCGCTGTCGTACCCCTCCAGCACTTTTTGATCGCTCTGCACGACTCATGGCTAACCGCCGGTTACCAAGCCAGAAAGCAATCAACCGGCGGAGAACATTGGCCGGACCAGGCGTCCCATTGAAGCCGCAAGTAAATGATCCGCAAATTCCGGTGATAGTATTTGCATCACGGCCAGAAAACAGCTCTAGGGATGTCAACTCTTGCGGTACTTGGACAGTTATGTTGCCATGGAAATGTATCGCTCCCCTTTGGTATGTGCTCATGTACTATCCTCTTTCAAGCGGGAGCAATCCGAGATTTGGCGGCTTGAAGGAGAAGCGTCAATTAGCTTTCCAGTACGGCCAACCCTGGTTCCCAGGGGATTATCCCGGAACTCACGCCGGCTGGCAGTGGAATCTTCGAGAACAGGAAGAGCACAAGAAAGAGTGGGAGAGAAAGCCCAAAGGAAGAAGGCCAGAATTTGACAGCCTTGACTTGGGTAATGGTCAGAAAGGGGAGATAGGGCGAGGGTGGGCTTGTGACTGGGAACGACTAGTTCAGACGAACACTGAAGAAGATGCTGCAATGGAAGAGATCCAGAGCGAAGAGGACTGCGGGACTAAAGCGAACAAAATTTCTGAGCAGCAGAAGCAGACTAATGCGCCACCGCTGGAGTTCGAAACCCTGGTGTTGGAAACACGTGCTGCATTGCAACTAAATTCAAATCCACGAAGCTGGAAGTTCCCCAGCGATAAACAGTACTTGGCCACCGTGAGAGTTACATTGTTCGGGCGTGGAACGCCAGTTCCATGTGCACGCCTTTACCGGCTTCCGTTGAAAGACGAAGAACTGCGCAAGAAATGGCTGTCTTTTGGATTGCCTAAATCCATAAAGAAATTCGATATTGCCGCCAAGCCATTGCAAAACAGGAAAGGAAAGCACCAAGCATTAAACATCGCACAAGTTACTCCAGCAGACCCGACAGTGGAGCAGGTGGAGGGTCTAAATAGTCTTCCAGCTGCACTAATTGATTCGTCAATATCAGAAGAACCACTCTATCTCCCATTACCCCCGGAAGACGATTTAATTGGGTTTGTGTCATCTGGTAACTACAATTTAACAGAAGGCAAAGGTACCGGCATTGGATCAATCCTCATTTCGAAGTTGTCACACCATGATGCTATAACAACTAGTAGCACATCTTGTGAAGAGACTCAACAGACTCGAGAAAAAGCTAGCATGCCCAAAGCCAAGTCACAATCATCGAAGCAGGCTTGTTTTGAGAGGAGGATTTGCATTGTGCGCGCTGCTGGCGAGCGGGTAGGGAGACTTGCACAATGGCATTTTGTTTGATGATGAGAATGGTGATGGACATGTACGAATCATGATCTTGTAAATTCTGCATTTGTAGCACAATGATACCCTTTGTCAGTCGACCAACTATCCTTTTGTGTATATATAAGGAATTTCGGTAGACCCATTGGCAAGTACATCCAGGTAGCTGGCGTACGAGCGGGAAAAACCATTATGAAGATGTCAAGTAAGAGTTTGATCAAAAGGAACATGTAGCTCTTCAGTCGAGAGCTCACATGGTAAATTACAATTAAATGAATACTTCGTACCTGTTCGTACCTGGCTCCGGTAGACACCTGAGGCAACAAAGGCAGGTACCACGTGACTAATCCGATGGCTTCCCGATTGACGCCGATCAAATCTGTTGACGACAGCATCAGAGCGCAGTGTTTCTTACGCCGTCAGCCTACCCCACACGAGTTCATTGGGGAATAAAAGGTTGCTGTTCGAAGTCGGTTTATTCAAAGCTTCCGCGTACAGCAACAGGTGAGGCTATAATGGGCGCTGGAAGCTCGAAGCCCGAAGCTTCGGCAGGGTCCAAGCATATTTTCTCAAGGTGAGTGAGATGCGGTCATGGCACAAATGCAGTGGGCGTTTTCTCTAGAGTCGAGTTGAGCAAAATAACACAAGGCGATTGTTTTGTGTTTCGATGGTTACGATGAGATGTGAAAAGTGTTGCGATTGTTGGGACAAGTCGAGAATCAAAGATTGCACGATGTGAATGAAATGAAATCGTCGAGGCTAACTATATGGCAATCGCAGTGAAACCCCGGTCCAATTCTCTGCCAATCTAGTCGAGAGTCTACAATCGAACAAAGAGGTACAATGCCCCTGGTCTGCCTGTTGTTTGACACCCTGTCATATGCGCGATTCTACTGAAGGTCGGCAGTAACCTGACTCAAGAGTGTACAGACCGATTCATCTCGTGCCAAGTCCCTTGAATTACATATCCAAGCACGCGTCGCAGAAGAATTGGAACGCCTACGACAAAGAGAGAAACAGACTATTGAGGAGATTGAGAAACGTGTGGCTGCTGAATTGCCCGAGCGCAAGATTACCGGAGCACCCGTTTTGTCGCCTTCGTATGCTGCACCGGCCGGGTCCTTGGACCTCGATGCCCCCCGAATCCCCTTTGCTGGTCGAGAACACGATACTCCGCTATTTCCAGTTGACCCTGCTACCGTGCAAGCGCCAGCCACTCCTCAGCAATCGCCAGGCACCGTCGACCCCTCCCGCCAATCTGTACTGAATGAGATTGAGCGTCTACGAACCAAGCTTGAATCGAGGAAGAAGCTGTCGGCGCTAGATGACAATGTGGAGCGAGCCAAGACCGACGTCGTCAATTGCTTGAGGATAAACGACCGACGACCTCTCGACTGCTGGAAAGAAGTCGACTCTTTCAAACAAGAAGTGGCAAGACTGGAGCGCGCTTTTGTGGACAAGGTTGTTGGATGAGAATGAATATATAAAAAGAGCTCGTCTTGAGTTTTGTACTGATAGACTTTGAACGTTTGAATTGGACTGAGAATGGGCGTGGGATGAAGTAGACTCTCACGACTTGATCGCTGTCGTTCGTACCTTTCTCTCTTCCAGACACGTTTACATCATCGCCTGCGGATATAATTGTAGCAATAGAGTACTGCATGTCATCTTTCCAATTTTTTTTTCTTCTTTGCACAAACTATGCTTGCTAGTAGAAACGGGGCTATTGCGAGCGACTACCATGTAGACGGCTGCTTCGGCCAGCCGCCAATTGACAAGACTGTAAATAAGTTGAACAGGACGGCACTCATGTACTTCGCATGATTTGGTCCTTTTGAAGACATTTAAGACAGCAATGCAGGGTATCGGATGCAAAAGGGCCAATAATGCTAGCTAGTTGGAACCTTGCATTTCGCCGTTAAATGCCCGGGTCTATGGCTGCACGAACTAACACTACTGTAGGCGCTTGGGTGCGGCAGCGCGAATCCCAACGTCACATTCATGGACTCAGTCGTGTGTGTTATCTCCTTCAACTGTCATCTACGAATCAGAAACTTCAAAGTTCTTCTGACTCTATCCGACCATCACCGCGTCAGACCAATTTCTCCCACGCACCCGATTTTGTACACGCATTCCGTTGCATCTTCCTTGGGTCGCATCGCACGGCCTCCACAATTGGCGGGACTAATCGAATTACCGGTAGGCGTCGTCGACAGCGTGCTTGACACTTGTTGTTGGGAGGCTAGCCTGCACCATTACAGCTTCACGACAAACCGCAAACCACCGGCGAGCGCACCAGCATGGGAATTCCATGACGGCCAAGTTACGAGACTCCGAACCTGCGTCTGCGTCTGCAGCATGGGCGAGGCTGATTAGAAGCACGGTGCCAGGCCTGGGCTCCGTTCTGGATGTCGCAGACAAGCCATGGACAGCGTGGCTAGGGCTGCTTGGTCTCGCTGTGGCAGCACTGGGAGTGTTGCTGAGGCTTGGAATGCAGGAAGGAGGAATTAACAGCAACAGCAACAGCGACAACAACAACAACAATAATAATAATAATTATAACTACCGCAAGTTCCACGACCGCTGTAAGTAAAATACTAAATCCAAGGGCCAGTCCTTTCATTTCCCACGGTGAGCTGATTCGGAGCGCTGCAAGGGTTAACCAGCAGCAGCAGCCCCTCCCTCCAGTCTGCCTCTGAGATCATCGGCGCCGCCGCTCCGCCTGCCAACTCCAACTCCAACCCTCACCACACCCCTCCGTGCGACGCCGCTTCTTCTTCTTCTTCTTCTTCTGCTTCTTCCTTCCTTGCCTCCTCCTCCCCCTTTTCTCTGTCTCCGCATCTCTGCTCCTGTGTCAACCCTCAAGTCGCCACCTCGCCCGCCTATCTCCCACTGTGCCCTGCACACAGCATGACCATGGCTGCTCCCGGCCCCTCCCTCGACGCTGCGTTGCGGGTCGCACGCGACTTTGAGTATCCCGCCGACCAGGTCCAACGCGGGGTGGAAGAATATCTTCGCGAGATGTCTGAAGGTCTGTCGAGGACTGGCGCAACACTCAGCCAGATCCCGACATTCGTCACCAGCGTTCCCAATGGCACAGAGAAGGTTCGTTGCTACGCATTGCTTTTGTCTCCGGCTCTCTGGCTTCCCTCGCGCGTTGTTTCTGCCCCTCCATATTTTTTTCCAATGACGCAATGAGTTCTTCGCTCTGCAATTATTCCCCCCGCGAACTCTACCATTAGATGTCACTCATGGTTTGTCGATTGAACGATGAAGATGATAATAATAACAATATCAATATCAATGGCTTCTTGTTCTAACGCTCACCGGCTAGGGACTGTACCTCGCTGTCGACCTGGGAGGAACCAACTTTCGGGTCTGTTCCATCGAGTTGCATGGCGATAGCACTTTCAACCTCACACAATCCAAAGTCGCAATTCCCCGTGACTTGATGGTCGCCAAGACCTCCAAGGAATTGTTCAAGTTCCTCGCCAAGCAGATCGAATTGTTCCTCGAAGAACATCACAACGAACATTTCGAAGCGACCGTGCGGAAACGTCGCATGACAGGAACAACAGATCAGTATCGCCGGGAAGAGATTTTCGATTTAGGATTCACCTTCAGTTTCCCCGTCCACCAGACTTCTATCAATAGAGGCACCCTGATTAGATGGACCAAAGGCTTCGATATCCCGGATGCCGTGGGAAAAGACGTTTGCTTAATGCTACAAGATGCTATCAATGAGCTGCATCTTCCCGTCCGGGTGGCAGCCCTTGTCAATGACACGGTTGGCACGTTGATGGCTCGTTCTTACACGTCTCCTGGTAAAACAGAGACCCTCATTGGGGCTATTTTCGGCACCGGAACCAACGGAGCGTACGTTGAAAGTCTCGAAAGAGTAACCAAGTTGAAAACCATGGGCAACCTCTCATTTGACCAGTCTACCCAGAAAATGGTCATCAATGCGGAATGGGGCAGCTTCGACAACCATCTCAGTGTTCTCCCCAATACTGTATATGATCAACAGCTTGATGCTGAGTCAAATAACCCTGGTATCCAGATGTTTGAGAAGCGAGTGTCTGGAATGTTTCTCGGGGAAATCCTCCGTCGCGTTGTCTTATCATTGACTAAGGATCCGAAGGTAAAATTGCTGCAACACGATAACAGTTCGATACCTTCAGACTCTCCTATTTATACAACCTGGGGCATTGACACAAGTTTCTTGAGTCTTATTGAGGCTGACGCCACGCCTGACCTCTCCGAAACAAAGGCTGCTCTCCTGGAGCATTTCAAAATAAGCAATGTGAGCACTGATGATGCGCAAGCAATTAAAGCTATTGGCCATGCTATAGCAAAGCGCGCTGCTCGCCTGAGCGCCGTCGCTCTTTCTGCCGTCATAATAGACTCGGAACGGATAGATAAAGATGAGACTCTCGATATTGGTGTTGACGGTAGTCTTGTAGAGTTCTACCCTAAGTTTGTCGATTACATCCGAGAAACTATGCGTGAAATCAAAGGCATCGGCGAGAAAGAACAGAAGGTCCGCATCGGCATCGCTAAAGATGGTAGCGGAGTTGGCGCTGCCCTGATTGCATTGGTTGCTCATAAGAGCAACGTTGCAGCCCCCAACCATACCAATGAACAATGAACAATGCGCTTGTCCCGAATACGATTTTGCGTTTGACTTGCAATTCCTTTCTTGTATTTATTGTATACACTAGAAAAGCCCAACGTGTATGGGTTAGGCCATTGACTTCTTGAATCCTTGGCAAAATTTTATACATCTATCATTGACAGGTGCCTCTATATACATTTAGAAATTTATTGGTATCAATAACAAGCACATATGAATGAAGACAACCGACAACGCCCGAATTTGATGCACACATGCAATGAGATGGAATAAAGAACCGAACGAACCAACAAAAGGAAAAGAGGCTTATCTAGAAAGCGAATGTAAACTGAGATATACACTCCAGATAACTCCACAGAAACTCCCAAACACAACCCGTCGATCAACCGGTATCACTGTAAACATTAACCCGGCAACAATGGGTCTATATTTAAGCCTCGCAATCATAATATCGGGCATATCCTCCCGCACACGTATAGAGATGTAGGCCCATGACTTGCCCTTGAGCAGATTGATGAGGACAATGAACAGCCATACATTGGCTACTGAGCCAACAGTTTGGTCGAGGAAGAACTTTTTCAGAAAGTTGCCCATGCCGCTGCGACGGTTGGCCTGTGCTTTTCTTGGAGACCAGTAACTGCGTAGCACTGATCTTTGTTCTTGATGCTGCTGCTGGACGTCATCTGGCCGCTTGTCTTTGACAGCCAAATCTTCGATTGGGATTGTGACGCTGGGAATGTCCGCTCCGCCATGACTTCTAACAGTAGTGGTAGATGATGAAGATGAAGATGACGAGAACAATCTAAATGAGGGAAAGCCAGGAAAGCGGGATTCCATCCATCGCTGCCAGTAGAAGTTGATTGGCACGATGAGAATGCAGTAACTTATAAATTGAAAAAAAGCTGCAGGGTTGAAAGCGAACGGTTCCTTGGATAGCAACTAGTGAATAGAATTTTCAGAGAGAGGAGCGGTTTTGTCCTTACATTGTTGTTCCATTGGTCGATGATTTGTGCCAGGATATTGGAAATGGCATTGAAAAATGTCGACTGGATAAGCGTCACATACAAGGGTGACAACATTCTCCGCCGCGACGTAGGATTTGAAATTTTAAGGTTTTTGACGGACAGAGAAAGAAAGTCTTGTATACTTGCTTCCTGCAATCCAGTCAAAACGAGCGACTAGTGCCGTATGGCTGGATTTTGAGGATATCTCAATTCAATTGATGTCGATGTTCAACGTGGCTTATTCGCGCGTTGGATCAACGGGTTGATTGGCTCTTTTGCTTTTTTGGCTGGTACTTTGCCAAGTTGATACAAGCTGGCAAACTAAGAATCAGATGGTGACAGTGCCGGAACAAATTGAAAATCAAATAAACGTATAGAGAAGGACGCAGTTGCAAGCTGAGCCATTGGTGGAAGATCAAGTCAGTGCAGGCGCATACATAAAGGTGGCTGCCGCGCCGGCGATCGACTTATCGTGCCGCAATTCCCGCCAGAGACTCCTTCCCACCGTCTTATCCTTCTACAAGCGGAAATGTCAAGGTTTGAAGGTTCTAACATTTGAATATACGCCGATGAATCCTTGAAAAGGACTAATATCCCTCCTACTTTGGCATATGCATTCCTATACTGGAACAGAACAGCTACTATCGTATTAATCGTGATTATGCTCGTCGTCGGACGACAACGTTCGGGCCAGTCTTCGACACCACAAAATGATCAACCAGTGCCAAATGGCCATCCGCATCCTCGCCGGTCCTATCAGCTAGCTCAAAATCAAGCAAAAATATCAACCTGGCCAGAGTGATGCGCATCTCCATCAGCGCCATGCTCTTCCCAATACAGCCCCTTGGCCCGATGCTGAACGGACAGAACGCAGCCCGCGCAGTTTCAACATCGTACTTGGATGATGTCCATGAACCCCCCAGAGGAGACTGACACGTTGCCCCTTCAATCCATCGCTCTGGAATATACGCCAGAGGCTCGCGGTAATAGTCCGGATGTCGGTGGATTGAGTATGCTGGCGTGCCACACTCGGAGCCAGCTGGCAAGAAGACGCCATCGACTTCGGCACCTCCTACCATTGCTTCACGTGGGATGGCCCCAGGGACAGCAGGAGCAAGACGCATGGCTTCATCAATGCAAGCTTTGAGGTAAACAAGGTCATTCAACCGAGGGCCGCTAACTATCTGCTCGGCATCTGTGAAACTCGAACGCACTTCTTTCTTCAGCGCTTCCATAACTCTAGCATTGCGGACCAGGTAGAACATCGTTGCTACTATGCTACTTGAAGTCGTGTCGCTGCCTGCAACCATCAGCACATTTGCTTCACCCCACAGCTCTTTCATTGCAAGACCATCGCCAGTCTCGGGATCCTTTGCATTCAGCAAGTAGTAGAAGAAATCTTTCTTTGCCTCGTGACCAGCATCCACTCGCTCTTTAGCTCGTTGGGTTGCTTCAGCTCGCGAGTTCATAATAAAGTTCCATCGATCCATGGTAAGTTTCCTGATAAAGATCTTGTCAAGGCCCCATCTATCCAATGGCATCCAGAGGCCGCACTATTCCTCATGTTAGCCTGTAACTAGAGGGAAAAAAAAAACGGGGAATACACACAACGTAATGACGGTACGCAGCTCGATCAACCAAATGAACCATCCTCCGCTTCGCGCCGTCTACCAATAAATCAAAGCTCTTTCCAAAACACAGTTCGCCCAGGACATCGTAAGTCATGAAGCTGAGCCAATTGCTCATATTGCGCACTATAAGCCCATTCTGGGTCTTATACTCATTATCAAGAACAATATCACGCCCATAGCGGGGTTCTTCTCCTAGAATGGCACACAATTGGCGAATGTGAAGCAGCATGACATCTTCCATGGCTTTGAGAGCATGGTCCGAGAAAGCATGGCTGAGTACACGACGCTTCTTTCCGTGAATCGTCTTGTCAATGACATTGTGAGTATTGTACACGCCCTTGATGGCGGTGAAACCGTTGTAAAAATCGGCCTTCTGAAAATGCTTGCCATGGCTGTAAATATCGCGGAGGCCCTGGACAGTGTTCACTGAAACGAAGTTTGGAGCGACGCGAACGTGCGAACCATACTGCTGGTGCAGATGATGTAGCCACAAATGCCGATCACCCTTTAGTCCGTGATAAAGCTGCACCCATGGTGTCACTGATGCAAGGAACGGGCCTCTGACGTGTCGCAATGGATGGAAGAATCGGCTGTACGCAGCGTAGCCAAAGCACTTTCAAGATTGAACAAAAATTAGTCAAGGCTCTCCATTTCTTCCCCGCACGCCGTTTACTCCAGATCCGCCAGGTTCCGGCTGGCAGAGATAAACTCGCATAGAATGAACGAGGACATACAAAGATCAAAATACCCGACAATGCAACAGCCGTTGCAAACCGGGCTGAAGCCAAATATTCGGAGAGCATGACGGGATTTCCAAGACCGGAATCAGCGGGTGCCGGAACTATCCGTTATTAAGCGCGCGGGGGCCTTCCAAGTCTATACGGCATTCGACCACAACGAAGCATCAAAGAGACGGGAATATTTATTTCTAAGATTGCTGCCACATGGGTAGTGAGCAAGACTGAAGCCCTTTATATAACCGTCGAGATCGCTTAACGTCGGTGACTGTCACCACCCATAAAACCATGTCTCGGGTACTTTAAGTTATGATTTATTGATTACGTGAAACCCGGGCCACTGACACCTACCAAAGATAGATAATGATTTAATCTAACCCTGGATTACTTTCGGGGGCCGTGAGTGGACACTTGGAGCGCAGCTTATAGTTTTGCAGGAAGGGCCCGATACTTGTAGTACCTGTTGTGCCATTGCTGGGTATTATCTCGATATAGTAGTCTTCTTGTCATCTATTAGACATTTCCTTATGTACGTGCGGTCTTATGTATTTGGCAATGTACAGAAACGACTCAGGCCCCACTATCATTGCTATAACCGTGTGCTCCGCCATCTAAAATCCATTGCTCGTTATCATCGTTGTCGTCCTGCACTCGGCGCCATGTACGCCTGCTTTCTTGGCTTGACGCCTTCTCTCGAGTACTATCATCGACCGTGCTCTTCCAAATAGGACGCAGTAGACCCCCGCTCGCAAGCAGCGGATTATTACTGAAAGCCGCACCATTATGAACAGAGTCTCTTGAAGTGGCAGCTACCGATTCGTCAAGCTCCTCGTCGTCGGCGGTATTGGGAGTAGCGGGAGCTGGCGACGCAGCTTGATAAGTGCGGATGACTCGACCGCCTTTGAGGTCCAAACTGAGCACTGTTTGCCTCTTCTCCCACTCCGGCCTAGCCTTCTCCTCCATTTCACGTAGAATTTTCTGCTGCTTCTTTAGCGCTAGTGCTCTTTGCGCTGGGCTCATCCACTGCGTAGACCCGATGTTGGGCGTTTCAAAATCTGCTGCCTCGTCTACTACACGCGTTCGCTGGGCATTCTGTGCTTGGAAAGCGAGTAATTTATTCCGATGTGCGACAGCGGCGTTGAGTTTACTTGGGACTTCCGCGGGTCCAGAGATGCCAGGCCCTCCAGCGTGATGAACAATCTCATTATGTGCTCTCATCTTTTCCTGCCCTCGTTCCTCGCGAAGTTCTTTAATCATACTCTGGATTTCCTGTGCTGACAACAACTGTGCCCCGCAAAAAGAGCATGGTTGTAGACCCTCAAGTGAGCAAATGATCTTCCCACAGCTGAGGCAGTTCGGAGCGGGAGTAAAAAGCGGATGAATCGATGCATTGCAGTCGCATTTCTGTCGGGTTTTGGACATTGTGGGATTTGTAGATACTTCTAGGGCTGCAATTGCCGAAGTTAGATCAGCGATGTTCGTGGTTGTCACGGTGCCCTTTGCAGGCGTTGATTGTCCGGAGCCAGAGCCAGCATGCCTCTGGGATTTGCTTGCTTTTGACTTCACATTAGGAAGGTACTCTGATATAAGAGGGCCTGCAGCGGATGGGGGTGCTTTGACGTTAGTCCTTCGGGCTGGAGATTGATTTCGTGAATTTACCGAAGAATAACCATGTCCAGACCCCGAATCAGGAAAGGGTTGCAAAGAGGCTGCTGGTTTGGCGGATAGTGACGGCGCCTCTGAAAGATGTCCAGTCACCCCTTGTGCAGATCCACGACTTGATTTTGTTATTGACGAAGTCAAGTAATCCTCTTCTTGGTTGGCTTTCTTGTATGCGCCGGACACGTTCCCGTAGTTTTCAGGCCTTCGCACGGGTCCGGCATTGTGAAGTGGTGCTTTGGCTCGTTTATTCTTCTTCATCTGACTTCTGTCCGGCTGTACGCCATCATCACGGTCCGTCCGCGGCGTAGTTACGCCTGACCGAGGGGTGGGTGTGTTGCTGTCGGATCGACGTGAGTTAAACGTCGAGATGAATTCTAGCACTTGGGGCGAATCGCCTAGGAGATTTTTCAAGTGTTCTGCGCTTTCCTCTTTGGATAATTCGGCAGAATAAAGGATGATCTGCTTCAATGATTCCTCATCCAGCGGGAGCAGGTTGGACAGCCTGGGTAGCGCCCAAGAAACGAGGGCAGAGGTCATGGCGGGGAGTTGGTGTTGTTAAAGAGGAAGAACAGCGAAGAGCGAGCAGTCTTATCGTTATCGCTTATCAGTGCGGCGACTGTTCCCGGACTAGCGTTGCTGTACCCTAACCCTCCGGACGTCTTGTTGCCACCACGGAAAATAGAGGAAAATAATGAAGTGACCAATTTCTCTGAGCAGACTAATTGAGTAGGTAAATTAAATATAAAGTATTGGTAGTCTTAATAAATCTCAATATCCTCACTGGAGCCAATTGGTCACATATCGTGCTACGTACGTGCACAAACCAAATGTATGTCAAGTGTTAATGCAGCCTGAGGCTCCAGAATTTTTGGAACATTTCGCCGAAATCAAACTTGTGGGGTTATTAGGTGGTTTTGCGGGGTTATGCTGTAGGCCGGAGTATATCTTTGCCAGTATTTATACTATTGAACATGAAATTACTAGAATAAGTAATTAGTGAGAGGAATCTCGGAGACCTGGTGTCGAGAGATTATCCCTCAAGATAGCCAACAAACTCTATTCACATAAAAAAATCGGGGCCATCTATCGCGTCACCGCATTTTTAGAACTAGCAAGACGCTATACAGAGTGCAAAAGTTACATATCCTTGGCAAATAGGTAATATCCACCGTTTCTAACTGGGTTAGGACGACAATGCACTAGAAAGTGTCTTCCGTAGCCGAAGCAGGATTGTTGTATGCACAAGTATTTATCCTACCATCCGAAAGCCTTTGATTTATGCCGTAATTCTTGGTAGACAAATTGGAACAAAGTAATATCTATATAATAAGCACTCGAATCCTTTATACCGGCAGGTACAGGTTTTGCGAAGGCGCTCAAGTTCTCATCTCCTTCAGCATACTTGCTCCCTTCCTAACCACGCTGGTACATATTAAGATAAAGGAACATTTCCCAACCACACTCCATTGGGTATATCATGCTTAATCTAGCTTCTTTGCACCCTTTTCTCACGGGTCTCGTCGCCACTTATGGGCTTATCACGGGGGTAACAGCAGGTCTAGCACATAAACGTCAGACAAGCACATCAGACTCCGCTGTTCAGGCTACTACTAGCACCCCTGTAGCTTGTATTGCACCAGAATACAGGCTGCAGGGCAATACAGTCAATATAGACGATATTAGCACCCAGAACATCACTCTCCAGGCGGAATGCGGCCTCACTTGGAATGTTGCCAACGTCTCCGACGTCACTTCCTGGTTCGTGGACTGTAACGACGATCCGGCGTTTAGCCAGAGTAGCGGTGTAGCTCAGGCTGTCACTGTTGACAACAACATTTTGACTATCTTACTTGATGCCTCGAAGATTGTTGGCTTCAGCACGAATGGGCCCAGCACTCTCAAGGTCCGCCCGCCATCCGTCGTCCTGCGGACCGCTGGGAATGCTACGTATGAGCCTGCTAGTACGGTTGTAGGCATGTACAGTATCCCAAAGCTGAGCATCAAGAGCGATATCAAGGGTAGCGCCTACACGCATGCCAAGAGTACGCTCAAGGAAATGTTCGGCGTCAATGTCACGTACGACCCGAACACAGATGCAAAGCTGCATCTGGAGCTGCCGAGCCTGGATGACTCAAAGATTGGCTATGAAAACGCCACTATCACTCTTGCTGAGGGTGACGGCTATTATACGTCAGAGTACATCCTCAAATCCAACAAGCTGACAAGATCTTGGGTCAATGGGAGGACTAGCTACGCCCTTTATGATGGCGACATGGTCATCAATACTGGAGACTATCTTATCACAGACATCGACAGCGGCCGGGAGTGGAGCTGTCTGGGAGGTGATGGACAGGGCAATTATATCTTCAATTTGGAAGTGGCCGGTATTACCTACAACGGACTCCCTGTAGCAGCGCAGACATTCAAGGCTCATGTTTACATTTACGGGTACAACTACACGAGCGATGCGCTTACAAAATACGGCACAGGCACCACCATCGAGCCGGTCATAGAGCCCCTGAGTGACAAGATCAGCAATCCTCCAAAGTCCGACAATGTGCCGGTCTTTACCTGGATTGGCGAGGGCGATAAACCCAACTTCGCCGACGCGTTTGCCGACGATATCTACATCACCTGGCCAATCGAGACGGATGCCTCGAATTTAGAGACCTGTGATATTCTCATCGTCCTGTCCAGTATTCACGGAGATCAATTCACCTTAGGTGCTGATATAGACTTTGTAATTAACACTTCAAGCAACGAGACACAGATCGCAATAACCTTGCAGAACTGGCCGTTTGAGCCAGTGTACACTGAGATGACAGTCACCGTGGATGGATCCAGGCTAACGGGTGCACAACCGTCGACAGCTTCTCTCACCAAGACCTATGACATCGCCAGCGTGTTTGTCTACCTCGCTCAGCAGGGAGGCGGAGGCACCACCGTTGATGGCACAGTGACAGCATATAGTTTCTACGGTCTGGAGAACCTTACCAACGTTACTCAGATCACGGAGCCCGCCAACTACACCATGAGTACGACTGTTAATGGCGTTGAACAGTATTATGCGGCGGTTGTCAATGGCACCGGGGTATTCGTCAACACAACCACGGCCGCCACGGTGTATGATGGATCGGGTATTGAGGACATGAATATAGCTCTGGTTGGAAATACCGTATACATCACCACCAGGGTTAACGCCACTGCCACAAAGACAATCAACGGTTCCCCCGTCACTTTCACGAAGGCATACAGCGGTGGTGCCACACTTTCCCCTGACGCGGCCGATCCAAACCTAACAGCCCAGCCCGGATACTTCCTCAACAGGACTGCCACCACTTGGATCGAACATGAGAAATGGGCTTGGCAGAGCAGCATATCTATCGGCTGGGGTGGGATTGATATCCAGCCCTACACCGGCAAATTTGAGTGGACTCTTGACAAGGGTGCCAGCCAGCAATTCAGCGCCGCCGCCCCCTCAGTCACCTGGAGCCTCCTAGGCAATATTTCCAATGACACTTCAATCTCCAGCAATGGCACCTTGATGATTGCTACTGATGAGACTGCTGAATCGATCGCTGTGATCACAACCTCAACTACCGACAAATCCTATGAGGGTCAGGGGACCGTCAATGTCGCGGTTACCGATCCAACAAGCTGATCCAGCCCCGGAAAGTTTCTATACTCCTCGCAGAGGAGTATAATCCGGTATATATGGATACAGGAGAATAATCCTAGTGCCAAAGCACTAGCTCAGCAAAGGGAATTTACCAATAAATACTATTCAAAACGCAAATATAACAATCTAATATACATGTGTATCTGGTTAATCCGGATATGGTGTGGCGGTTCTATTCCGAGATACATGTCTTGTGGCATAATGCATTCAAAAGACGGCGTCCCAACTCGAAACATGAGGTCGAGGACCCAGTGATTTTGTAAAAGAGAAATAGAAATATCAGTAGAAGAAAATAAAGCAAGTGAAAGTACTTCCTGCATGATGTCACCACAATCCCCTGACGCCAAGAATGCTATATAGTCAACGTCTTACGTGACAGGTATTATAAACAGTAATGAAAATGCTTTGTATTCATTCAGGACTCAACCTTTTCCTCGTCGTCAATCGAAGGATCATGAATGGACTCGCCCGATTCTGCAGCTTCTGCCGCCTCGGCGGCCTCCTCAGCAATCATTGTATCCGGACTCGCCCCTTTCTTCAGCTTGCTAGGGGGTACTGGTCTATTGGATTCAAACTTTTTTGGAGTATTTGGTTTCTTCTTTTTGAAATTCACCGGCACTATATCATCATCTGGAAGCGGTCGTTTGGGAGGCCCAGTGTTGGAAGGTGTAGTCGAGCCTCCTTCTCGATTTCTAGTGGCTGTACGACCTGAAATGCCCATGCAACGATCGAGATGTGCCGCCACTCGATTCGTCTGGCAATAGCGTGGACAATTGGGGCATTTTATTGTCGGATAGTCGGGCACATTCTGCTTTGATGAGCCATTTGCGTCCGGGGTAGATGGTGGGCTGGAAATTGGAGTGTTCGTGTTTGTATTGGCAACTTTCTTTTTCTTTTTCGTCTTATCTGAGGCAAATGGGTTGCCGTGGACGTCATAGCCAGGTTTATTGACTAGAGGATGCTTTGTACAATACTCTTTCGACGGATCCGGAGGAGGCCGAGCACCAACACCCATTGTGGGATAGAGTAAACGAGGTAGATGGCAGAACGGGCATATGATCTCTCTAGTCGTGACGAGCGGGTTGCCTTTCAGGTACACCTTTCCATTTTCGCAGATCGCACCCTCTGTTTCCACGTGGACTTTCTTCTCTGGAATACCGCCAGCCTCTGCTTCAGACTCGGCTTTTTGTCTGGCTAAAACGACGGCGGACTTCATCCTGGCAAGTTTCTCATCTCGGTGGACCTTTGCCACGATGTCGTGTATGATATTGTAGAAAGTTGCATTTAAAATTTCCGTGGACTGGTGACTCCGTTAGTCTCTGCTGTGCTTGCAGGTGAGTTAGAACGGAAATTCTCACCAGCTCGGAAAACGAGGCCGCCGTGCAAACCGGAGTGTTCGCATCTGCGCCAGTCCTCGTTGTATCTGGGCCTGCCATCTTGGTGGAAGTGTGTTATCCTTGTAGCTATTTACGCACTCGCAACTGCTTAGCAGCAATCAATTTGCCGCGCCCCTTTTCCAGTCATCGATGAAGTCCTCTTTATTTTCCCATGAAACGCGGATATTTCCCACTCGACCTGGAAATTCGTCGGAGAAGTTCGCGAATTGACTGGTGAATGTTGTACAAACAGCTGCGTTTTCGCTTTGGCCAAGCAGTTCAATCCAATTGCCTTCCGAAATGCTTCGCAATACGTCTCATTAAACCCACGACGGCTGTGAGAATAGACCAATTTCCACAGGATCTGCTCGTATAATCTGTTTTATGATATCATACTGAGACGTTAGCAATGGTAAGAGAGGCATGGAGCAGACGTCTTAAGGAGGAATGCCGACGCTAACTCATCCACTGGATCTGCCCTTACCGGCGGCTGATGGAGCGCAGTGCCTGAAAGCCGAGCAACTGACCTGCTGCGAGCCTGTTTATGCGCAGATTCACACGATTTCTGGCGGCTGGAGGGAGAGTGCGAGCAGCGTGGAAAGAAATACCGAGGTGAAGGTGAAGGGGAGTTTGTACAGCTAGAACGTACTTTTCTTTGGTAAGCCGGAGCGGCCCAGAAGGGCTTAGCGCCGGAGTAAACAACGGGACGGCGATAAGCAGCGTTATCAATTTCTCCGCAGCGTCGTTAGAGACTCCTCCCACCACTCTGCTCTCCGTTGCATCGTCTCTAGAGCATCGTCTCTTGTTCGCTCTTGAGCCGGTGCGCGTCTGACGGATTGGTCGTCCGTCGTACGCTCTAGTCAATGGCATACCAGGTGTTCGCAAAGGCGCAGGCGCATCAGCGAACGGCCTCGGCAGGAACAGCAAACGCGACTTCTCCACCTCTTTCCCCTCCATCCCTACAGAACTCGTTGACCAAACAGCCACCACGTCACCCTCCACGTCTTGTTCTTCCGCAGTCGGCATGGTCTCCTTCACTAGGCAAACCTGCCTCAATTGGCGACCCCAATTTTGAGCCGGAGCCATACTCAGAGCCTCTCAGCTCACACCAGAGCCCGCATCCTCACATCACCATCGATCCAATTCGCACTGCTCATATCCCGTCTCTAACCCGGATCACTGGTCTTCTGCTTCCAATACGCTATCCAAGCTCATTCTATACAGCATGCATCACAGACCCGGTCATTGCTTCGTTGTCACGCGTGGCAGTATACCATGACCATCCTGTGGTCAGCGGGCCTTCGGATTTTATGTTTGGAGGACCACAATTCGCATCGAAAGGAGGATCAAGTGGCACAGATAAAGTCATTGGGGGGATTAGATGCCGGCTAGAAAGGTTGTTTCCAGAGTTTGCGGGCCTGTCTGGGACCGAAAGCAGATCGCCAACAAATTTGTACATACAAACTCTGCATCTGCTGTCGCCGCATCGAGGGAATGGGGTTGCAGCCTCATTGCTCAACTCTTTGCTATTCTCAAAGGCCCCTTCTAAATCATCTGGGTCATCATATTGTGTCT
This sequence comes from Eurotiales sp. R13A2, assembly GCA_023625935.1. Classification (NCBI taxonomy): domain Eukaryota; kingdom Fungi; phylum Ascomycota; class Eurotiomycetes; order Eurotiales; species Eurotiales sp. R13A2. The sequence goes on from JAMAFV010000004.1 coordinate 262,714, forward strand.
CCCGGCTTGTAAGGCACTACAATATCCGTACGGTGACGGCGCACGTACATGAGACGAACGATGAAGGCTTGAAGTGGTATATCGCCCGAGGATTCCATGTCGAGGATGCTGTTGTCAAGGGCTACTATAGGCGCCTGAATCCCGGTGGTGCAAGGATTGTGAGATTAGACCTTGATTGGGAAGATCACGGAGAAGAGGAGGAGGAGGAGGAGGAGGAGGAAGTCAAGAACCAGACGGAGCAGCATGGAACTCAGAAATGTGAAGAGCGACTCCAACCACTGAATGGAAGTAAAGCTATGCCAAGCGATGACAAAGATGGTCACGCTGAAGAAGATGGGGAAGATGATGATTGGGAGAAACTAGAAGCGGAAGAAGACGATGATCACGGTGTTGTTCACTTGACAGACAGTCGCATCCTTGACAGCGGAGACGACTCGCCATCGACAACGACCAGTTTTGGCAAGCGCAAACGAGACACCGAAGAATTTCGGAAAAGAAATAGATGATTCAAGCTTTTTTTTGTCCAACCACGAATAACATATACCACATGGTTGAATTGTTTTTCCTGTGTTGCATTGCGGTTTGTCGCAGCCTTGCTCTTTTACATTACATGCACGCATGCATCTAACTAGGTAGATGCGTGTGTCGAATTTCTACCAGAGTTTAGAGATATGTTTCCAACCACATACAGCGCTGTATATTTTTTCGTCACTATATAACAGTTAGTTGTTCAAATGACTAGGTGCATCTCAGTATGACTGATTCTTCCTTATATTTATCGATCTTTGCAAACTCCATTAGAAATAATTATAAATACAATCGGCCTATGTTCAACGGGTATCCCAAAACGACTAAACACAAAAATAGAAAAGGTCAATAGACAAATGACAGTAAAGTAAAGCGCCTCCATCAAATGCATGTGCATATGTGTTCATCAAATATAGCGACAGAAAAAAAGGTTGGAAACCAAAGGTAAATCATAGAAGGAACAGCGCCATGATCCAAAATTGGTAGGTAGATCTAGATCAATAGAAAAACAAGGCACACCAAAGAGAATTCCCTTTCTTCTGGTGTACCAGGCGTAACAGTGAATGGAAAATCATACAGCGTAGTTCTCTGCATGAAGGAAAATTTCATCTTTTGACGGATCCTTCATGACAAGAGGCTGCAGTCGTGCCACTGTGTTGGCTACTTCAACTCGCATACTGGCTGGACCACAGATGAAGACGCAGGTTCGACGGCCCCAGCTCTTCGACTGCTCTTTCAAAGTCTCTGAAACGTTGGGTCGTCCATACTCCGTGCGCCAGGTATCTTGTTTCTGTCGTGGAAGGTAAGCAAACCGTGACAGTGTATTGCGAGTGTTAGGTGCGTGTGAGGTTGGTATTGGCGGCTGCTGCTGCTGCTGCTGCTGCTGGGCGTACTGTTGGTACTGAACGTGGTTATACTGTTGTTGCTGTTGGAGTACTTGGTTTTGTGGAAGTCCAAAGTTGAAACCCTGGAATTGATTTTGAGGCGCCGCGTATGGAATTGCTTGTGCTTGAGCTGGCGCGTATGCATGTGGCGCATATGGATCATAGTGAGCAGGAATCGCTGGAGCAGGGTAATGACTAGCACCAACACCACCTGCGACATACGCTCCCGGGAGAGGAGTGATGGCATCTTCATTTTCGCGCCTGAGCTCTTTCTCCTGTTGCAAATCACCTCCTGCTGCTTCGCGAATCCACGCCGAGTTCCGCTTGTCAGGAACCCCGTGCAGGATCTCATTCACTGTCTCCGTGCCATACGCTTTATCCTTGTCGGAGCCTGTCAAGTAGAAGTTGACAAAAACAGCACCAGGTGGAGCAAACTCTCTACAGATTCTCAGTTCTTCTTTGAACCAACCCATCATCTCCGGATGCCTCAATGCCCAGACCACTCGAACAGTCTTCGTGACGGCATTGCCATCTCTCATCCGTTTGATTAGGTTGAGTAACTGGCTGGCAATTGCAGTGATCCCACTACCACCCGCGAAAAAAACAACGTCGTCAAAGGCAGCTAGTTCACGCTGCATTCCTCCATAAGGACCGTCTAAGAGTGATCGGTAAATTTTGTAAGGGCCTTTCCTCTTTGCTGTTTGCAGGACTTTCTTTGTAAAACCTTCAAACGGCTTGAAAATAAGAACCATATCACGAAATTCTGGACCATAGTTTGATGGGAAGTCATCACTGCAAAGTGAAGCAATGGTAAATGGATGGTTTTCCAATGCCGAAATGCCCGGCATTCGCAGATAAACAAACTGACCAGGTCGCCATCGCATTTGCGTCGGTATAGTGACCTTCACGGCATTCCCTGGAAGAATGGTTACAGACGATTCTTCTCCAATCAACCACGAGAGTCGATAAGGAAGGAACCAATTTAGATAAAAACCTCGGACGCAGTATGAGACAACCCACACGACAATTGATGCATACATGTAGTTCCACGACTGAAGAAGATTTTTACAATGCCAGATGAGCATGCCTAAGAAGACAGCGGAGATTGGACCATGCAGGTAAGCAAAAAATTCATAGGCCTTTTCGCGTAAAAATGAAACGGAATGAACACAGAGAACGATCAGTGGAACAAGAGTCCCCCAGCCATTACCGTAGATGTACAGATGGTAGCCTTTGGGGATGAAAAGCTTTTGGTAAATATAATAAGTGTCACCTTCCCAAACTGGGGTGATGTAAAACGGGATCGTGTGGACGAGGGCCATGAAAAGGCAAAGGTAGGCAAGCCATCGGTGAATAACATTGAGACGTTCGTGGCTGATACCAATCACCATAGATATAAAATTTGGCTTAATACCCAGGGCAACAATCCAAGGCACCATTGCTAGAGCTATCATTCCTGCGCGGATAGCCAATGGTGGTGATCCTAAATCAATGCTCGAAAAGTATAGGGGTTTCGTGAGGAAACAATATAGCGTAACAAATAAGAAGGCGACGACGACGAGAGCGACGATAGAGAGGGACGGAAAAACGAAATGCAGCTTGCCAAATCTTAGAGTTGGAATCGGCCTGTAAAAGATCCATCGAAAAGCAGCAATAACGATACTCATCGGCGCGACCAAAGAAGGGCTATACTCTCGGGATGACGAGGGAAGTGGCCCAGTTGACGGAAAGAATTTTCTGGTTGAACTATCGGTGGTGGCGCTCGCGAGCTCCAGGTCAGAAGTGCCTGACGTGCCTGATGTGCCCCATGGTGATTTGGCATCAGGCGATCTATGCGCAGCGACTCGTATCCGGTCGCTTAATAGATGATAGACTCGAACCACAAACGTCAAAAACACGAGAGCGACGCAGAAATACACCCAGGCCTCTGCGTATTTTCCCGATTGTACCCAGGGGTCTTCATTCATCTCCGCTTGTTCCGACGCCGTGATTGAAGCTATAATGGGCACATTGATGCGTTTCGCCAGCGAAACAAGTGGTGTGAATGCGTTACCAGCCATGCTGGGCTGTTTCCGACTTTTTCTCGCAGGAGCTGACCTTTCTTTATATCCAATACAAAGCAACAAGGTGTCGTTCCAATGTTGCAGAACGGTGCTAGACCGTGAGCAGGGTACGACTAAGGCGAAATGACAAAAGAAAAGGGCGCTGGTGATTATTTTCTCCCTGCAGAACCTATACGTGAGAATGGTTGATTTCGATGAAACGGTTGGCGGTCATGGCAAACATCAACTCTTCTTGTCTCACATACAAGTGAAAATGTAATGTAGAGAAGTTTGGTGAAAGTGTGCACGGGCGAGGGAGGAAAGGTGACTCGGTAGTTATAAGCGGGGAAGCTCAACACCGGAACACAGCAGCATAAAATCTTCTATTTCTGGATCGACCAGACACAGAATTCCTTCATTGGAAGGAAAAGAGCTAGAGTTGCGTGGCCGGCACTTTAGCCGAAGGTACGACTACGGATTGCTTGCAACCCTTCTCTCCATGAACCAAAAATAAATCGTTGCGCATGCAGGCCATGCGATAGCGACGTGATCATCTTCTCGTGGCGGGCATATTGGAAGCGCATGTCGAGCCATCATCAAATAGCAATAGGAGCTCAATTTCGACCGCGACATTAGCGTCACAATGGCTGGACGTACGAGAAGAGAATCGTTTGCATATTGGTCAGGCGCTGGCCGGCCTTGCAACAAGCCCAGAAGTAGTGGCAGTCTGTCCACCGCTTTTTGCGAACCTGAATGGCCGAGAGATTGCCTGGCCAAAGCGCCTTGGTGATCCGACTTTCTTCTTCCAGCAGATGAGAATGGGTTTGGCGAATGGGATCTTGATTCTAAGCGCTGTCACACCGTGACGACGACCAAATGAGGAGTGTGAACAAGGTTCCGAGAAGTGATACGGGCCCAAGCTCTGCAGTAGCGCGAGGGACAATTTTGTAGTGTCGCATAAGTTTGTGCACAGCACAGCGCGGTGGTTGGCTGCCTGACGACTCCATGTTGTATTAAAAATTGCAACTAGCCCTTGTCTGTCGACGCGATTGGACGGCGATGCAATCTGCACTAATCAAGCCGACGGGCACTAAAAACGAGGCCGAGGAGGCCGCTGCTGAAGTGCCATTTGCCGTGTGTACAGTTGCCTATGGTCGCAGGGCAAAGCATTGTGTTTTTGTGTTGAATGGAGCAGCCGTTGACTGATGATGCGCAGGAAATGACGATGGCCGTGTTGACGACGAGAGACAAACTCCCAGGGTAAAAATAGCAGCACAAGTCACATGATGTCTACGCATTGCCGTTTTGGGTAAGACCTGCCATTTTAGGGCTTCTAATTATCGTCTATGCTATGCTCTCTACAAGACAGCGCCCAGTGGTCCACGAAGTCATCAAATAATCTCATCTCGGGTCTCTGAATCACTCCCTTTGCTTTGACAACCTTCTTTCTATAGACCAACACGCTGACGACTATTCTTAGGAGAGAAAGATATACCCCTGCAGTCCTTAGGCTCATCGTCCACACCTCAGCAAATAGTTGTACTTGCAGTTTATTGACTTTACATGACCAACTATTCCTTAAAATGTTCCTTGTATCCTTTTTGACGTGCCTAGTTCTCACGGGACAATCCACCAAGCTAAAACTTTTGTCATATATTCATAAGGTAGAACTCCGGAGAAACAGTTTGCTAGTTCAAAGTGGCCACTGTGCGCTCTAAGCGCCGCAGAAGACCGTCCGGCTCCGCGACTCCCTGCCTGGCAATCGCATCAGCACGCTCCTGCGTGTCCGCAACGGCATAGATACGCAGTTCATCAGCATTGCCGGACGGGCGGAAATGGGCCACATCGCCGTTGGCAAAGATGATTCGAACCCCATCGGTATAAATGATTCGTGTGATCTTATTAAAGCCAAATTCGCCGGAGAAAACAGCCTGTAGTTCACGGCGTGTCTGCTCGAGTTGCTGAACTTGAGATTCAAAAACATCGAGTGCAAAGTCGTTGGAATCATAAACGATGACGCGATTGTCACCTTCATACGAGACCCCTTGCATGACGGCATCAGGAGGCGAAAAGCGCTGTATAATTTTCATGCTCGTTGGACGTGGGAAATTTCGAATCAAGGCGGCGCAGCTGAAGCGTTGTGGTAGAGTTGAGAAGAGTTCCGGTAGTGTGGTCTGACGCTTGCGTGCTGCAAACAAGGCACAGAGAAGAGGTAAGATCGCATCGCGTGTTGGAAGTGCTGTAAGCACCTTACCGTTGCGCTCAATGTCGGAGGCAGTGAGAAAGCCACCGTTGGCTTCCCATCCACAAACGCGACGGCGCCCTTTCAAAACAGCGTTCTGCATACCAGAAATCACGTAGGGACTGCCAATTTTTGTCTTCGGTTCAGTGACCGAGGCTAGAGATCCACGGTCGATGGCATCGTTGCTGCTGATTGGGACTACAGCGGCATCGGCACCCAAAAACTCGGCAACAATCATACCCAGACGGTCCCCGCTGAAGAAACGAAGGTAAGATCCTTCGGGAGCCACGAGGAGCGGGCGATCACTGTCGCCATCGGTTGAGACAACAGCGTCAAATGGCCGGCTAGTCTGGTCGCACAAGCTTTGGATGGTGTTGAGTTGGGCCTCATCGATTGCTTCAGTGTCAATTGGCACGAAAGTTTCGCTACGGCCAATAGGTGTGACTTCAGCACCAAATTTTTGAAAGATTTCCACAACAAGATCACGTCCCACGGCGGAGTGCTGGTACACAAACAGCTTCATGCCTTGGAGAGTTTCACCCTCGAAAAAATTAAGGTAACGTTGGGTATATGCAGCTTTGGCCGCATCCGTAGCAGGTAAAAGACCTTCTGGCCTACTGCGTAACATGCCTTGCTCACTGAATATGGACTCTGCGTAAGGCTGCGTAAGTATTGCTTCGCGAGTGACTTCGACTGCGTCATTGATGGGCTGTTCGTCCTTCTTTAGGAGCTCCCCTTTTGAGGTATTAAGCTTATAACCATTGCGATCAAAAGGAATATGACTACCAGTGACCATAATACTGCCCTTACCCTTCTGGAGAGCATAGTATGTGAGAGCTGGCGTGGGGATGGCGCCGAGGTTGATTGGGTGCATACCTCCATCCTTCAATGCTCGCTCAACGGCTTGACATATGCCTCCGCGGTTGTTTTCGACATACCGAGTAGAGCTGGGACGGAGATCTTGTGCATAATAAAAGTCGTCACCTACTTGAATGCCACCTTCGGAGAGTGGGAGTGATTGCAAGTAACGGACCTCAGCGAGGACGTTGGTGTATATTTCTAGCTGGGTCAAGTCAACGACCTTGCCCCGGCGACCGCTGGTGCCAAATTTCAGAGGCTGGTGTTCATAGGCAAGGTGGGCGCGAAGGGTGTTGGACATCTTCTTTTTGAGGCTGCGCTGATGTTGAGGAGACAGGATGTGGTGAGAAAAGCGGCCAAGGACAGCAGCATAAAGGTGAATTTGTATAGGATTAGGTGGTCGCCCAGAGAAATACTATACAGAACTGGCTAATCACGGCAAGCCTCACCAGCGCACGAGTACAAACTGGGAGGCCACCGCAGTTCCACTTTACACCGCCTTTAGATCCGAATTTATTTTGCCGGCCGCATATTGCGATCTCGAAGAAGATTGACATCTAACCAAAGCTTCGTTCGGCCGAGTTGACTGGCCAACAACCAGAAGCACTATGTCGGTGAGCGCTGCTTCTCCTGCAGTATCTCTTACTGGCGCACCCTCCCCGTCTTTATCCCTCCCCCCTTCACAATTCGCCCGCCTTCAACCACACGCCTACCTGCTCGCTCATCTATCGCCGCCTGCTTCTACCCAGCAGACTCCTATAAGGGCAAATGGTCGTGCCCCGCTGCAGTTTCGGACTACCTCGGCCAATCTAGGGTCTCTTACGCATACAAATGGCAGTGCTGTGGTCAGAATTGGAGAGACAGCTGCTGTCTGCGGCGTTCGCGCGGAAATCTTGCATACGGAGGACATAGCGTCATGGGGGGTTTCTACGTCTTCAACGGGCCGCAAACGAAGGAAAATAAATCCAGAAAGTAGTGGCGATGGTAATGAACTGAAATACGACTCAGACGAGGAAGAGGATGATTACATTAAAAATCTGAATCTGGTTGTTCCGAACCTTTCTGTGAGCACAGGTTGCGCTCCGCCGTTCATACCCAGCGCTCCTCCGTCTAATCTAGCACAATCGCTCTCACATAAACTCCTAGCTATGCTACATACCTCGCGCCTAATTCGGGCAGAAGATCTGCAAATATGGTACCACCCTCGGAGCATAGATGCTATTGGACGTGAAGGACCCGCGCAAGATGATGCGATGGAAACCGAAGCCACGGAATTCACAGAGGGCTTGTCATCCCCTGAGCCAGAGATCAAAGGCTTTTGGGTTCTTTACATTGATGTGATGATGATTTCTCTCGCTGGAAACCCCTTTGACGCCGCGTGGGCTTCTGTTCTTGCTGCGCTGCGAGATACAAAATTGCCAAAGGCCTGGTGGGATGTTGATAATGACATGGTATTATGCTCTGATAAGATTTCAGAATCGAGGAAACTCAACCTGCGAGGATTTCCCGTCTCGAGCTCTTATACTGTCTTTGAAGCTGACGCTGCGGCCGACTGGCGGGCTGTTGTGATTCCGGATGCCGATGAAAATGGAAGCATGCCGACGACGTCCCGTGAACAGGAAAGATGGATCCTAGCAGACCCTGATGGGTTTGAAGAGGGTCTGTGTCAGGAAAGAATTTGCTTCGTAGTTGATGGCCAGGATGGCAGTGCAAAGACGAAAATCATGAGCATGGAAAAGAATGGGGGACTGTCTGTAGGTCGCGACGAGCTTAGGAAGCTGGTTGAGATTTCCACGCAAAGATGGAAGCAAGTTAAAGACATATTAGAGGAATTGTCATAGATTGTTAATATTATTAGACTCGCAGAATGACGAAAGAAATTCCTCGAAATGCATGAAAGCTATGAACATGGATATTCTTCTATTCAACACACCAGACTCGTGGTGATCCTTTACTCCGATGGCGCCGAAAATGCAATGTAGTAATGCTTGTCCCAATAGTATTATAAAGAAATTCGAACCTTTGACTTCCAATTAATTGATACAGTGATCTGGACTTTTAAGATCCTTAGAAACGAAATCAAGGGAGCCACCCTCATGACTTTTTCTGAGGTATCGATATGGACAACGAAAAGATGTACTTTTCGTCAATTTTTTGTACCTTTGATGTACCAATGTTGCTTTCAGATCCTTTCTTATCTTTAGCCGAGTCGTCAGTAGCCGGCTCTTTCTTAGCCTCTTTATCTTTTCTTGTGGTCTCTGGTGTATCAAACGGGGACTTGACATCGCCCGACCAGATACGCGCGAACAAACCGCGTTTAGGGGAAGTTTCTTTGTGGTCTTTTTCTTTCGGTTTCTCATCCTCTGTCTTGGAATCGTCATCCTCAATCATGTCGGAAAATGAATACATCGAACTGAGCTCCCCTCGGAAATAAGCAGTGCTCCACAGCGAGGAGAGAACACCTGGGACGAGATAGAGTAGCGCAGGTTGAGCATGGTTCGAGCATTGCATCGCAATCAAGGTTGCGATCATGCCAATAACGTATCCAACAATACTAGCGCAGAAGTAGGTTTTAGGAAACGACTGCGCATCTGAATAAGGGGGCTCTAATGATACCGCCTGTGAAGACCTCGAGCGCGTCCAGAAACGCTCGCCCCATTTTCCAGTAGCTCGTTGATAAACAGCCTTCTGGTTGGGTTCCTCAGAGGATCCCTTCTTGGAATTCCGGATGCTTTTGTACTTGTAGTACAAGAAAAGATCGAATCTCAAAGCAAGACCAATCATCATGCCAGGGACCACAATATCGCCCAATCCCAACATAGCATGAGATAATTTGCTTGGGTCTTCGTCAGGCGCAGATGGGCGAGGAAATACCATCTTGATAGGAACATCAAGCTTAGTTGCTACCGTCACCATCAAAGGGGTGAAAAACACGAAATATATGTCATACAAAAATAAAGATGCCAAGATCAATGACCCGGTAGTAAAGGTCGAAGGCGAAATGACCTGTAACGAACCATAGCAAAAGCTGAAACCTAATAGGTTGGTCAGCCACCATGGCTTCTCGAAAAAGGCGAAGTATATAACAGAAACCAAAGCTGCTGCTGCCCCCGCCACATCTAGCAGGTCGAAGGGAACCTTGAAGTCGGCAAGTGTGAGTATCTTGGCGTGTAGCACTACTTTCTGGTACACCAGCGTGCGCGTTTCCCATAGCATGTTCAGAATTAAATCTGGTAACGGAATGGCTCCTAGAAAGCCAGGTAGGGGAGACTTCCGTTCAGTGGCTATTTTAGAGCCTGAGGTGTGTTGCTTCTCAGAGATTATGCATAGGTGTTTTGACTGATTGACCTTCCATAGATAGCCACCAGAACTGAATGTTGAAGGAAAGGAAAATGAACGCATGACTTTCAATCCATCTCTCAGCAGAGCAGTTGCAAAAAATAGACCCATTTGAGAAAAGTAAAAGCTCAAAATCTTATTAAGAACCCGGGGGTCCTTAAGCCACTTTATGATCAGATAAAGTCCGCCCAATGTCAACCCTGCCATCAATGGAAACATGATGGCATCTGAAGGTTCTAATCCTTCCATCTTGTGCCTTGTATCTTTCCCTTCAGTATCCTCCTCATCCTCGGATGAATCTGACTCAATTCTTGATTTTTTCTTCGGCTTTTCCGCTGAGGAGGGACGAGATAATGAAGCGTGAGCGCCAGCATAAATAGGTAATACGGCGGATATTATGAGGTGGGCGTATGTCGGTAGAAGAGGCCGCATTTCCTGGATTTGCTCCAGTAGCGGCTCGAGGCGATTGAATATAGAATCGATGTTGGCCATGGCAGGTAGTGAGTAGCCGCGCGTAGCACGCGCAGTGAGAACGATAGTTGTAGATACTGTAGAAGGAAACACGCTGGATGGCCCGGCGGCGCTATGACGGGGCGGAGATGCTGGTGCCAAGTTGCGGGAGCTCTAAGAATTTGTCCCGCCCGAGGAAAGAAAGTACCACCAACCCCTGCATCATTCAATTGTCTACGCTTGCTCTTGATTCGTACGACGCAAAATACACTTGACCAAGCACAATCATGGCCACCGAAGTTGCCATTGACACGACCATGGTTTGTATGGTTCTCTTGTGTCGGGAATCTTAGACTAACAAGCTACAGGGTTCTTTCGTCGTGGAGCTCTACAACGACCATGCACCAAAGGTACTTCCGATGATGGTTTTCTTGTGAATATATCATGCTTATCTCTTCTATTTTTCAGACATGCAAGAACTTTGCAACACTCGCCCAGAGGGGTTACTACAATGACGTCGTTTTCCATCGCATCATCCCGAATTTCATGATTCAAGGCGGCGATCCTACCGGTACGGGACGAGGAGGCAGTTCGATATACGGCGAGAAGTTTGAAGACGAGTTAAACACTTCGCTGAAGCACACCGGTGCTGGCGTCCTGAGCATGGCCAACAGCGGACCGAACACGAACGGAAGCCAGTTCTTCATTACATTAGCTCCCACACCCTGGCTGGATGGAAAGCATACGATATTCGGGCGGGTGAAGAGTGGAATGAGAGTCATTCAGCGCATGGGACTGGTTAAAACGGATGCCGAGGACAGGCCCCAGGATACAGTCAAAATCCTCAAGGCGCGCGTAGTGGAGCAGGGCGACGAGGATTGAATTGGCCATTTAGGCGGAGTAAGAGAAAGACAGAATGAAGGGAAACGGTCGCTTTCCCAAGATGTCCATTTGTTGCGACAGGTGAGATTCTACGTGAAGGCATACCTATGCACGTCGGCGCATTGAGCATGTGCTGAGCCTAACTCGGAGGACGATACTCGCTTCGAGACGATGTACTCCCGGTGAATTCATCAGCGCGCTTTAGTTCAATTTGCTGGCATCTCGACCCCAGGGAGCATTACCTGAGCGGCTGCCATGTGTTCTAAAGCGCAGTGTGTACCTAGCTAGAAATATAGCCAAAACTTCTACAATTACAAGGTGCCAAGGCATGTATCACCACAAAACGAACTGCTCCCATCATGCTTAGTTCCAGGGCAGCAGATACAGGGTGATTGGTAGGTTGCATCTGCCACTCTTAACAATACGCCAGTGAAGGCGTATCGATGTAGACGTGCTGCCACAGAGGATCATTGCAGTGTGTCTACGCAGAGCGCAAGAGTGGTGTGCTGGAAGAAACGAATTTCTTGCGGGAGAAAGGCTTTAAATGTGCCCGACTAACTTGATTTGTACTAGGCCTACTATGTTCCAGGAACGATACAAGCAGAAGAATGAGCTTCGCGCCCGATGGGTCTGGCGCATCAATGCTTATAGCGGAAATTCGTTGCTTGGCAAGGTATTCCGTGCATTTTAGAAGTGCACAATGTCTCAATATAGTCGTCCAAAACTTTGTCCAGTATTGAAGTTAATCGAGATGGAACATCACTGTTTCGTTACAGGATCACGTGATCCACTAGGCTGCGGACATGCCGCGTGCATCGTTTATTTTTCGCTTTTCATTTTCCCTCGACACATGGACAACATGGGAGTGTGAACCGTCTTTCTTGTCTAAGAGGGGCGTTCATGATCTGGGCTTGACCATGAAACACTACAGATGAACTGGAATGTAATCTGCACCAGATTTAATTATATGCTGCCGACTTGACAAGCTGCTGCCGGCTCTACTCTGACGTGATGGAGTCTTTAGCAGACACCCAGTGGGATGTGACCATCTGCGGGACGGGGCTTGCGCAGTCGCTTTTGGCATTGTGAGCTTGGATGTCTCAGATTGATTCGATTTTCCACTAAAGTCGATTTTAGAGCTCTATCTCGGTCAGGTAAGAAAGTTCTTCACCTGGACAAGAACTCATACTATGGCGGTCCTGAAGCTGCATTCAGCATTCAGGAGGCGCAAGAATGGGTAGATTCGTTGGGGAAAGGTGCGTCTCTTGACAGAAGCTTTTTTGTTGGCTTTGTGCTCACATTTTACTACAGATCCTGGACGAGAGCCATTTGAAGATGTCAGCATCTATTCACCTGCGGAGACATCAGTCGAAGGAAAGAAGCTGTCCTTTTCCAGAGCTTACTCGGTTTCTTTGTCGCCACAACTTGTCTATACTCGGTCGAAATTGCTTCCCACCCTCGTGTCGTCAAAGGTTTATAGACAACTCGAATTTCAAGCTGTCGGCAGTTGGTGGGTTTACGGAAACTCGACAGCTACTGCGACAAAAGAAGAAGGCGCAAGCCAAGCTCCCTGCTCCGTATCCCAGCAACTTCGACGAGTGCCGAGCAGCCGTGAAGATATTTTTTCTGATGAAACAATCAGTGTGAAGTCCAAACGAATGTTGATTAGGTTCCTTCGAACTATCAATCAGCCTCAGCAAGCCGGCAAAGATATTGAACAGCCGTCCACTGTGGAAGACCACGACACAGAGCTGTCTCTTTCAGAGTATCTTAGTTCCAAGTTCAATGCTCCCGCAGAACTACACAATCCTATCCATTCTCTGTCCTTGTGCCAACAAAGCCCGCATGAAACGCCCGCGAAACTTGCATTACCTCGTATTCAACGTCATCTAGGCTCTCTAGGTGTGTTTGGACCTGGCTTTGGAAGTTTGATTGCAAAGTGGGGTGGTGGCTCAGAAATTGTCCAGGTCGGATGCCGTGCGCTGGCTGTTGGCGGTGGCGTGTATGTTTTAGGCCAAGGCGTACAATCTGTCGACACCCCTGAAGCTGAAGATGAGGGCTACCACCAGCTGACGATGTCGAACGGCGAACGAATACGCACTAAATATATTGTTGGGACTCCTTGGGATCTGCCTACAGAAGCAGGCAGACCTTTTATAACAATGCACAAAGTATCTCGCTCGATATCTGTTATTTCCTCCCCGCTTGAAAGCCTCTTTCCCGCCACCGCAGAAGGAGGGCCGGTCCCTGCAGGAGCGGTAATACTTGTCCCTGGCGAGGCACTTTCTGGTGACGGCGCAGGTGCTGCACCGGCATATTTGCTAGTACACTCTAGCGAAACGGGGGAATGCCCCGATGGACAATGTAAGTCGCCAAACATCTTTTGTACTATTGCTACCCCATACGTTGAGCTCTTCTATGATGAATTATCTACAAATACTTATCTACATTGTCTGAACGACATTGACGAAATCTTCTCAACAACCTGATGAAGAGCTTTCTTGTTGTTTATTTCTTTGCTATTGTTTGCGTCATCAACTGAGAAATCTTTCTTGCTAACGGTGATGGAAATTCCTCATAGGCGTCATATACGGCAGCATTTCAGTACCGGGTGAAGAGGGCCAACTTCTTCTGGAGAAAGCCGTCAAGTGCCTCCTCGATTCATACACGAGTACAAATGGCAGACCGACTGTCCTTTGGTCATTACGCTTTACCCAAATCGGGCAGTCAGACAGGTCCACGCCTGGTGTTTATAAAAGCACCAAGTCGGACGGGATTCTATTCTTTGCGCCGCCTAGTCTCGATCTTGCCTTTGACGATAGTGTTGTAGACAGCGTGAAGGAAAGCTGGGAAACTGTGCTAGGTGCAGAAGCAGACGGTGCCCTGTTTATGAGTTTTGAGGATAGAGAGACATACGATGACGACTGATTTGCCTCTTCAGTTGCTGCTAACGATCTAGACTGCAATCGCCAGAAGCGCCGCGTAGTGTATAGTATATAATTAATTCAATATGTATCGGTTAGCTGCATTATTGCAGGGCTAAGCAATGCTACGTCGATATTCAGTGTATACAGTAGACATACGACGTTGACTAGGGTAGCTGCCTGTCTCAGTCGGCTAGTGGCGATGGGCCGGGATTAAGCTCAACAAGCCATCCATACATGTCTCAGCTCAGACGTGGCCGCATGATTGTGGATGCCAAATCGGTTTCAGATTCATAATGAATACTAAAAATTTTGTATACACATGGGTCCGTTACATCGACAGACTACCCCGCAGAGCCTGGTATCTACCAGCTGTTGATGAGAAATAAATTCTGCGTACGCACTGTACGGAGCAGTTCTGCAAGTAGCCATACAAGCATCAACAATGTGAGACGGCGCGTGTATGTATGCAACGGCGTCTATGTGGCTGTCCGCTGGCGTAAGTTGCCGGTACACACTAACTGCCCGCACAGACGGAACGATTTTGTTTTGCTTTGCGGCCGATGCCAGTCTTGGCGTTTTCCACCACCGACTAGTCAAATTAGTAGGAGGACTAATTCGCTGATCTGCAGCTTCAAGAGGAGGAAAAGGAGAGTTCGAGGGACTTAGTTTGGGAAAAGACGATTGTTAGGAGCACAAGCGGGAGACGGTCGCTGACAGGCCGGATGCGTTCAGAGTCAACGACGTAGTTCGGGTACCTCCTGGATAGCTATGCAGTTGCGGCGGAACTGTTGTCAGTCTTATCATGGTTATCGTGTATAGATATCGGCCATGTAGTTAGGTAAGGTTACCGCTGTTATCGTGGGATGCTGCATCCGGAAACGACGACGCTGTGTAGGTGCCTTTTGAGGTATCGGAAAGTGTGGGACAGCAGGAAGCTGGGAAATGACCTGATAAGCCGCGTTGATGATTTCCGGAAACAAGGGTTCCGATGTCTCCATTATGGCTTTGATCTTGATATCTGCTATACTCCGTACGGAGTATGATCATGTTTCTGACTGATTTGGGCGGATACGGAACAGTAATACTGCAGTAGCTGTACTGCGCGTATGATTCAGCAGTGATTAGCAGCAGCCGGTGCGTAGGATGATGGAACGTGTGGATATGATAATCGCAGCATCTCCACTGCTCTGCCGTTTCCTCGCCATCGCTGCCCGCGATGGCAAGCTCACTCCAGGCCAGCACTCACGAGTGCGACGGGCACGCAGAACGAGGGCATCCTGTAGCACGTTGGGCTCGCGACTGCAGTAACGAAGTCGTACGGGGTGCTACGGAGCAGACAGACATATGTGTATGTACATGCGCTTGAATGAGTAGAACGTAGACATCTAACAAGCACAAAAGATTTGGCGATGCCTGCGCCGATCGCTGCGTGCGCGGTTGGCTGGGCTGGGGCCGCCCTTAATTAATTTCCCCCCGATTACGCACACCCCCTATTGCCGCCGCTGCTGCTGCACGCTTACTGTGCTATCGCCTCAGCTGTCGGGCTGTCTCTGTCTCTGTCTCTGTCTCTCTGCCTCGTCCTGTCTCGTGGATCGATGCCAGTGCTCGCTCTGCAGTTCTCTCATCTGCCCCTGCCTCCCTGCCTGTCGCGTCGTTTATCATTGCTCATATCGAATCCCGTCGTCTGGCATTGCCGCTTACGTTGCACTAAAATAAAGAAACGCATAGCGGAAAAAAAAAAAAAGGGACATTCCTACCACGAATACGCCGCTCACTCGCTTATACACGCCGCCGGCCTCGATTCTTTTCTCTGTTCCCTTCGTTAGTTTGATGAAATCCATGCTTCTCGACTGCTAGCGTCGTGTGTGTGTTCTCTTCTCTTCTCGTCTGTTTTGTAACACCGGTGGGCGGTCCACTCTTGCGTCGTGAGCGGGAGCGTCCCAAAATCCGCACCCACCCTTTCTTTGCTCCTCCGCCGTCTTCCCTCCTGTCAACTCCCCTCGCTCGCTGAACCACACCCAACGACCGTCTGACAGACACGCCCAACTGTCGCCCAGGCCTCTCCCGCTCTTGATGACTTCGCTGAAGAAGTCATCATTTACTGCTGGTCCGGCCAAGATGCCTTACTTCAGGCTGAAGACGCTCTTTCCCCTAGTCGCCATCCTGTCCATCGGCTTTTTCTTCTGGTGTGTTGACAGATACGACCGTGCCGCCCTGTCGAGTCTCAAGCGCCCTATCGAGCACCTCCAAAACACCGCCAACTCCATAGCGAACAAAGGCCCCCAGGGCCAAAGTCAAGCTCCCCAACTACCCGGTCATCCCTCGTTCGGCAACTGCGAATTTGACACCGTCTCCGCGCCACCACTGCCATTCGGCGAATGGCTCACGCGCAAGAACTTCACTCGCGCCTTCATCCGACCGACTCGTGTCGCCGCTCAGACGCAGTTCCGTTCGTTAGAAGATATCGACACCCCTGTCTTGCCCCCTTTCCGAGCTCTAGAGCGCGGCCTGGTCCTTTCGCCGGAGAACGACGACCAAAGCATTCCCTGCCCTACCGTCGCCAATGTCAAAGTTGCCGCTGACCATGATGTAGAGGAGACTGCAAAGCTGCTGTTTGGTCTCGCTACCACCGTCGACCGTCTCGAACGTTTGCTGCCGGCTTTGCTGTACTCCTTTGGTGACACCAAGGCCAGTCTTCTCGTCCTAGTGCCTGAGTCAGACGATGACCTTTCCGTGCAGGAAGCGTTTTTCCGCTCCCGGGGACTGGATATTACTCTCGAATCTTCGCCATTGGAGTTTACCGCTCGTTACTTTGGACTAGTTGAAGCATTCTCCTTCCACATCAAAACGAAGCGACCTGAGACTGAATGGGTGGCTTTTATTGACGATGACACCTTCTTCCCCTCGCTCCCCTCCGTCGCGATGCAGCTGAAGGAAGCCGACTCGTCGAAGAAACACTACATTGGTTCTCTCTCCGAAGCAAGCTGGCAGGTGGATACGTGGGGCCATATGGCCTTTGGTGGTGGCGGTGTGTTTATCTCCAAGCCGTTGTTGAATATTCTGATGGAGAACTACGATGAATGCCAGTCTTGGGGTGAACAGCCAGGCGATCAAAAGCTAGGCCAGTGCGTTGAACGCTTCAGCAGTGCCCCTCTCACCCTGTGGCCTTCGCTCCATCAAATGGACATGACGGGAGCACCAGATGGTGTTTTTGAGTCGGGTCTTCAAATCGACTCACTTCACCATTGGGGTAGCTGGTATACTAAGGATGTTGTGAAGATGTCTGCCGTGTCTGCCGCGGCCGGAAAGCGATCGCTGTTGCGTCGCTGGGTTTTTGATCAACAGGAGTTCATTGACGAGCTTACGGGAGAATCTTACCGTACCTTCTGGGTGCTCACGAATGGCTACTCCCTTGTCCGATACACGCTTTTGCCCGGTACTCCTGACAATGCCATTAACTTTGACCACGTGGAGAAGACCTGGGAAGAAGACATGGCTGGATTCACTCAGCGCTTTGGCCAAATGCGGCCAAAGGACCAGGAAGGAGTGGTCAAGGAGCGTTATCTGCTGAAAGATGCCATCATCATTGGAGATGACGTCCATCAGATCTACTCCAGAGAAGAGGAAACGAGTCACAGCATTATTGAGTTGGTCTGGCTCGGCTCGAAAAGCGATAGCAGCGACGCCGGCGAGAGCTCACGACACGATCACTAAATATACGACATTGAACATTTCTTCTACCGAATATATTATTCTTGCACATTATTTAGTTGAGTGATGAGCTTTATCCGCCCTTTTGCTGGCTTCTAGCCCGACCGTTCGGTACCTTCCTGTTTTACCTCTCTACCCTCGACATACCAGACTCTTTGGCGGCGTATGAATAGATCTCCTCAACACCGATTCTTACTTTTTTTTTCTTCTTCTCTTATTTTGTTGTTGTTGACAACCTCATTTTCATGGCGTTACACCCTGGTCGGTTTTACTTCTTAAAACAACGGCGCGGTACTAAGACCGGACAATCGTGATGATACTTTCCTATACTTTCTTCGCTTTGCACTTTATTCCTCGCCGACTGAGATGGAAGGAGGCATCCTTTTCGACAAATTTTTTTTCCATCCTTTTCTACTCGGCCCGCTCTACCATAACCTTGCGAGCTCCCGAAAGCTTCGAAGGCAACACGGATCTATATCCGTGATGGGGTGCTATTTTGGGCTGCGAGAGTTGCTATATACTCCATGAAGCGGCGTATCTTTGTTTGCCCATTTTCACTTTCTATCTTATCTCCTGTGATGACCAAACATTGAGATCATAGTTATGTATAAATAGTTTTGTCGAGACCAGTTACGAGGAAGTCTGGATTTGTGCTCGATTCTTTGGACTTCTGATGGTGGTATGGCATACATGCATCCCGGTTCCAGGCAGCCGGGGTTGACTCGATCACCTTTTGTATTAGTGCACCGATGTAAGATATCACTGCGTGATGGCTGCATCTGTTATATGTTGATCTTCTTTCCTTCTTGCTTCCTTTCGTTCCTGCACCGACCGATCCATTTGTTGCTTCGCCGTCATATTTGCGCTCTCTTGTTACAACTAGGCCACATGTTGATTCCCAAATAGATATAGATAAGCGGATGCTCTTATATATATAAATAAACAACCAAGTTAATTCATAATGATCTAATCACAAATTACTGATAAGTTACGGTGGTTCCGTTGTCCTCGTAGCTTCGTGTCTACGTCCAATCGTCGAGCCAATCAGACGCCGAATCCGGGCCGCGCACGTGACTGCACGGCCGCGCAGGCTAGCCGGAAGGAGGCAAAGCAGCGACGCAACAATCTCCACCACGCGCGGCGTGGGTAAGCGTTTTTAGTTCGTGCTTACAGATATCACATTACGTCGAGGGCAATTCAATATTGGCGGTCTATTACCAAGCCTGCTGGACAACCCAACTTCCTTACTTACTCCCTTGCTACTCACTCAGCATGGCAATAACTGGCTCAAGCTCGCCCTGACGCCGAGAAGAGTATCTTAGGCATTCTGCGACTGCCAACGGCCAAGGACCAAGTAACAGCTCCCTCTACGTGGTTGATTAAAATCCGATCGATGCTTGATTCGGGCAGCTGGACTCAATCCGTCTATAGTCTGTTTCACAGGCGCATTGTCAAACAAAAGAAAACAAAGATCAAGTGAGCACCTGGTTGATATGGCTGACGACCCGTCAGCCGATGCAGTCCCCAGATGGCGCATCTCCAAGGCCTGTCAGGAATGCCGCCGCAGGAAGATCCGCTGCGACGGCGGCGAGCCCTGTCAACACTGTAAACAGCGCGGCTCAGAATGCGAGTATCGCGGATTTGTGCGACAGCGCAAACGGAAACATGAATTGCTGGTCAAGAGTGAAGACGCGGCGGCAGGAGCCGCTGGACCAACAGACGACGAAAAAGGCCTCGCTAGTGACTCGTCTCCTGCCCTTCGTGGCAGGTCTATCGCAGTGCATCGCAGAAATCCCACGTCGAATCTGGGCCCTCGCGATAGAGTCACCGCTGCTGGTGGTGGTAGCAGCAGCAGCGCAAGCAAAAGTGATTTCATGGATTACAGCGTGGCTGCAACACATGTCGCCTCGCCATCGTGTATTATTCAGCTGTACTATGGACCGACTTCGAATTTCTCGCTGATGCAGCTCATGTACCGGCAACTGGTCGAAGGGCTTCCTGACGGACAGAGTAATCCATTCTTACCACGCAGAGACGAAGTCGAGGAGGTCGGGCCAGGCCTAGACTTGTTCAGTCTACGTCGGTTATTCTTCGGAGACTTGGCCGGGAATCAGGATATGTCCTTGTCTAACAACATGCCGGGGTCTTCTTCCATGTTCTTTCTACATCCGTCTACAGCTTCGAAGTATCTGGAGCGGTACTTGTCGACCATCTACTATCTCATGCCTTGGCAGCCTAAAGAACGGTATCGACAAAAAGTCAATTTGCTATATCAAAATAATCCAGACACGTCTCTAGAATCGCCGGAAGCAACAATTATTCTGGTTATGCTCGCCTGTGGCGCTGCCATGGTAGGCGATATTGAGCGGGGGGAATTCCTGTTCAGAAAAGCCAAAGCAAACGCAGCAGGCTTCGATGAACTCGTGAACTTGCAAGCCATCCAAGTTCCGCTTTTGATGATAAGTTTTCCTTGTTGAAGAGATATCAAACGGCAGTACTAACATTATTAGATACGCCCATTACCAATCAGAGAAAGCCAGGCCCAACTCTGCCTTTTTGTGTCTTGGGACTGCGGTCCGAAAAGCTCTCGCTGCAGGGCTGCACAAAAACACGCGATTCCAAGTGGAGCAGGCAACGGAGGATGCAGAGGAAAAGAGGATCACCTTTTGGAGTCTCTTCTTTTACGAAATGTGAGATCAAACCTACCCTTGTTCCATTCTGATTTTCTTTGGAATTACTCTTATCGTATATTAAAGTTGGCTTTGCTTTGGTCTCGGTCGTCCGATAACTATACCTGCCCATGAGGTCACCATTCCGGATCCCCGTGAACAGCCAATGTTACTTGCTATTGTGGAGTTGGCGCGTATCATGGCTCGATCCGCGCGTAGCATGTATGGCAAGAACCATGACTCTCTGCTGTATATGTGGAAAAATGCAAGGGATATCCGCAAAGATCTTCAGTCCTTCGCGCGTCGTGTACGTGGTGTGCTGAATTTCGGGTTTGATGCATCTCCAAAGCCTGGAGAAGTCGGCGTTTGCCAGACCATCCTCTTACTACGTACTATCATCCTCTCACATCTAAATATTTCAAAACGTGCAGCAAATTAACTCGACTTCATATCTAGTTTACCATAATTTGATGCTTCTCACGTTCCGCCCGTTTCTCGTATTCAGAGCGAGATGGCGGCGAGACAATATCGTGAAGCAGAACGAAGCTCGATCCACCCCTCACACCAAGCCTGAACAAATCACGATGCCTCCGTGGCTCGACGAAGCGTGCGAATGCTGCTTAGAAGCTGCGCGATGTATGATTAGCAATCTCTCCGAAGCCTGTAAAATCAACAACCGAGTCCGCGTAAGCAGATCATCTTTTTTTCTTCTCTTTCTTCTTTCTTCCCTCTAACGCTCTACAACAGGAAATTAATTACCACGGATTCTTCCTTGAAAGTGGATGCTTTACTCTTACCTTTGACATGATGCACTCGACACGGCAAGACGCCGAAAAACATCTACCGTGGGTCCGAACTGGTTTGCGGTGCCTAGCCAGCATGCTGCGGAACGGCCAGTTTCAGGACCAAATCTCAATGACAATGAGTGCTATCCAGCAGATGATGATAGCAGTGTTCCCAGACCAGTCATCCTCTATGGGCCCTAACTTCCTGGCTAGCGATAGTAGCCACATTGAAAGCAAAATCTATAATACAGAAACTGGGGATAGCCGGCTCCCCTTTGACAGTTCAGGCGGAGATTTGGGTGGCTATGGCTCGGCGGGTGGAAACACGCTACCGAACCCTGGCATGGCCGGTGAATCGATCAAACTACAACCACCGCCGCAGCAGCAACAGTTCAATAAATTGTACAATTCACCGATGGACTCCCACAACAATCCATCAGCATTCTTCAACTCGCTCGGCCAGAACCTCAACGCCACACCTCTAAGCAATTCAGACAACAACACAAACCCGAACAGCAGTCTTGAGAACGACAACATGGTCGACTTCACCCAGGCCGATGTCTTGAGTTGGAAGGACTTTGATTTCTCAACCATGGATCTTGAGGCATTCATGTCCATAGATCCGAATGCCAGTGGGGGAGGAGGAATTTTCCCAGCTGTCAATAACAATAACCCCTACTTACCTCCGGCGGCGTCTGGGAACGCTTCCTGGGGGGCGAATGACATGGGAGGCGGGTTTGGATCACGATAATTATATAGTCTATTCTATGGGTTTTTTCGTTTAATAATGTTTTGTCCCTCATACCATTTGAGTCATGTTCTCTGTTTTGGCACAAAAAGCTGATGGTGGGGAAGCCGAATCAATAAATACCAAGGTACACTGGCGCTGGTACGGAAATGAGATGTCACACAAAAGGAGACTGGGTTTGTTCATAGAAAAGAAAATTCAAGTTTATACCCAGCAGTGCTATGACTGACCTGCATTACAGAAATACATGATAAATAAAGAAACAGGAACCGCGGCTTGCTTGAGCTCCTTCGGTCCATTCTTAGCGAGTGTTGCGAGTCAAAACATGTCAAGTAACTAGCCTCGAACAAATCAGCAGTCTGAGCCCCTCGCACCGTTGAACGTAAAAGATTGTTATCTCCTTAAAACGCTCGTAGCCCGACCTTGGCATCGATTAAGTGGTATCTTTCTTTCTCCTTGCGGTCCTTCAGTACCACGGCCACGCAGAGAAGGAGAATCATATCGATGGCTAGAACGAGTTAAGGGTTAGTAAATGAATTTCCCAAGAGCGAAAATAAGAGAAAAGAGCAAAAACCACTGCACATACCGACAATACCAAAGACAGCAGTGAAGATGGTGTCCATCCACATATTCACAAAGTCCGAAAAGCCCGAGACACACCCTGATGTTTCAGATGCGATCAGAGCTGTGGGACAAGTGGCGTCGGTGACGAAGGCCGGAGAAGTGCTATTATAGAAACCGCAGCAGTCGAACTGTTTCAGGATGGGTTAATTGCCATGTCATTTTGGGAAAAAAGAAGGGGGGTGAACAGTCATACCCTCTGCTGTAGCAGACTTTGTACCGCCGTTGTCTGTTGTTCCCAGATCGTGTCCAATTTGGCGTGAGTTCGTAGGGTCTCAAACCAGATGATCACTCCAATGACAAGGGTGAATATCCCACACACAATCGTCAACCATCCTTGTAGCTTCAACCACACCCGACTGTCTCGCATGACGATAGTGGGTAGAGCAAGACCAAAAGTAGCAAATACGATGATAGCATTGATCAAACCGACTGATGAACCCCGGGAAAGGGGTGAGAAGAATCAGCAGGGTGAAAGTTTATATCGATTCCTCTTCGTTTCTCGGTACGTACCTTTGTTGGGTACCATTTGCAGCATCAGGACTTGGGGTACGTTTTCCACCGTTGGTGTTGTATTCACTATGCGACTGAAGAGTATGGATCCAACCAGCAGTAGGACACCACCGCCTGCGAAGAGGAAGTTTGCGCCGGTGTAGGCGAGCAGGATCCTATCCGCTCGCATGGTTGATACTGAAGGGACAATGGTTTGCTATGTGGTGTTGAATTTTTCGACAAATGAATGATTGTGCCTATCGAGCGCCGGAAACGACAACCGCCTGGGTGTCTTGAAGCCGGTGCTTAAGAACTCGAAGGATCGTTATAAATGAGAGTCTGATCCGTCAACGGATACTGAAGTGGTCGAGTTGGAGGACAAGATCCGAACTGCGTACACAAAAGAAAGGCTGAAGAGCAAAATATTTGGCCAAGAATATTAATAATATATGAGAATCGCGACCCCTTTCCATTAAATCCATTCTTTTGGGACGGTTCATTCTATAGTTATTAGGTTGTCGGCTAGGGCATTATCAAAGTTCCCGCTGACGGTAGGTGAAGCAGGTCACGACGTGAAACGTCTCAGGTAAGTAAGTGATCCGCACTATGCGGCAGACCCGTCAAATAACACATTTTCATGAGACATCAGCACCTGCTTGACAGTCAGTAAGTAAATAACGAGACGAGGGCAAGAGCGAACTCAAGAATGGAGCAATGCTCCTACCGAACAATCAAGCAATTCTGTGTTGGTCACTTAAGCTTAACGTCTTGACGGTTGCTGTATAGCAAACTAGCAATGGACCCGTCGGCACACCCCTGATGTTTGGGCTTTTGCGCGGCCTGTCATGACTCGGGTTTCATCCGAAGCACCTCCCAAGCCTCCCGTGCTTCAGAGTGACACGGGTATGGCATTTGCATTGACGCGATTGAATTCACAGGCGCCATCGCTTGAGATTATGGACTATGGAGTGTGCATTAGGGGCCGCCACAATCACGTAGGCTCTGATACGAGGGAAGTTACATGGGCATTGTCTGATGATAGGGGCAGAAGAAGAAGAAGAAGACCCTTGCAGAGCAGAGCGGCAGTGTGAACGAGAAAAACGGGTTGGATGAGGATGAGGATGAGGATAAACAAGGCGGATGCGTGAGAATGGCTGCTCAAAGCGCGCCGAAACAGGCAAGAGCGATCGATATCGACGACCACCAGGCCAGGAAGGTGCGTGCCGGCACGTGAGAACAACGAGGCTGACTTAAGCTCGTCTACAGACAACCTTAAAAGGGACGCGGTCGCTCTTTCTGTCTGCCCTCGATGCTTATCGAGTGCTGCTGCTGCTGCTACGGCTGTCGGTATTCAAATCGCGCAGGACACGCCGACCCAAGAAGCCGACTGACTACTATGTACACATTGGCCTTGCCACCCACCTAGGCACATGTATCCACCTCAGGCGCATTCACCCACTGTCTAGTCATCACAGCATGCATCATCTCCTACAATCATGTTCGTCAAGACATACTCGAGGTACCTAAAGAACCGGCATGCTACGCACGGTAATCTTGCTAGTTTAACCCAGAATTAGGCTCGTCCTATCACACTGCGCTCTGGCCAATATGTAACGCCGATGCATTTGCAGGATTCAGCCCTGGACTGGACTGGGGCTGGGGCAATACGGCAGGCTCCTCCAGCACGTATCTTTCACCGGAGATTACCACGGGCGGCCGTATCAATACCGTCTCAGCACCGTAATCGTCCAGTTGCCATTCCGGTTATGTCACTAGTCATCACGCGCTAGCCGCTTCCGGCCTTTGATTCAGTCAACAACCGAACGCTCAGATAGCCCTGCTCCAGGCGGTGCTGGCAGGACATGCTGTGTAGGTGCGCTGTATGCACAGCTACACGCGTATTAGCCGGCGCCGATAAGCCTTACTAGCCAGCAGGAAGCATTGCCCATGGCCTAGTAGTCAAACGCCTTGAAGCCTGAGGGACAACAAGTATGGGGCCATTCTGTAAATACAGCCGGAATCCGCCGTTTTGTGGTCTCGGCCAGTGCTGGACCGGCCCACCAGGCAATCCGTAGCGGTGCTAGTGCCGACATCAGGCCAATCACCGCGGGCGCTGGCAGCGCCCGCGGCGCACATGCCGGGCTGTGATTGGGCGCTGCGGGCGCATCTCTGCCAAGGCGGGCAGCCATTGGAGCTCGCAGCACGGCGCCCCCGCCAGCGCGCCGGTCACTGGACAATGCATTACGGTACGGCGGGAGGCGAGGCAGCGAGGCAGCAACTCCCCCCCCTCCCTCTCGCTCCCCCCCAAAAAGGACGTCCTGCTCTCGTCTTCGACACTTTACCCAAAAAACTCCCTCTCCAAAAACGCGTTACTCGATTTGGCCGGCTCTCCATCAACCCAAGCATCATTCCTCTTTGGGCTGCTTCATCTGCAATTCTTCAGCACCACCTATCAGTCAACTACCTTTTTCCTTTTCGGAGCCCTTTTCCATCGTCGTAATTCTTTCTTACTCTCAGATCCCCTTGCTCGCCGCCCCGTCGCCATGGCTGATCTCTCCGCCAACATTGTCTCCGACGAGCACGCCTCGCCTTCGCAGGACGACCTGCAGCAAGCCGGCAACGGTGCCATTGTCGACCGCAAGCGCTCTCGCATGAGCGCTGCAAATGATGATGACGACGACGACGATGACAAGCCCAACCGTGAGCGTCGCAAGATCGAGATCAAATTTATCCAGGACAAGTCGCGTCGTCACATCACCTTCTCCAAGCGGAAGGCCGGTATCATGAAGAAGGTACGTCCCGTCGCGTCCCGCCGCGCCTCTCACCAGCTGCACTCTCTGAAGCCCACTCCACTCGTGAATTTGAGAAGGAGTCTTCTGTCATGAATCTTTATGATCAAATAAATATATAAGAGAAAAACCACAGCTCGTGGTGGACTTGGCCAATCCACTGACACGCCACCTCACAGGCTTACGAACTGTCTGTTCTGACAGGCACACAAGTCCTGCTGCTGGTCGTCTCCGAGACCGGTCTCGTCTACACATTCACTACTCCTAAGCTACAGCCCTTGGTCACCAAACCAGAGGGCAAGAACCTCATTCAGGTAGGTTGCACGTCGGGCCACTACACCATAATCCCCCCCCCCCCCCCGCCCATCTACTGACCCATCTCGGTAGGCTTGCCTGAATGCGCCCGAGCCTTCCGCTGAGAATGGCGTCGATGCTACCGATGTCCCAGCCGAGTCGCCCGAGGACGTCTCTCACAGCGGCGTCAACGCACAGCAGGCGAATATCGCTCGTCCAGGAGGCATCCAACCAGGATACATGACGCACGAGCAACAACAACAAATGGCCTACTATCAGAACCTCCAGCAACAGCAAGCGCAGGCTGGTGGCCAATACCCTGGAATGCCCGTTGGTGGCAGGATGCAGCCACAACACCCCTCCACTGCTTAAACTACATAATCGCAGTGCTTTTGATGAGTGATCGCAACAGACTGGCGGGTGTTTGTGGCTATGGTGTTTGTCCTATTCTTTTTTTTTATTTCTTTTTCCCTTGCTTATTAAACTCGTCATCCTCTACTTTTGCCCTTTGCCATCCTGGTGCCCTCGTCACTACTCGTTTGATACCCTTGCGGACGCTCTACCGACTTCGCTGTGTGTTACTTGGATGATTCACTCACATTTCATCATTCGCTCGAGTTTTGAATTTCAACCGTTGCCTCTAGCCCAGAGCTTTACCGTTTCTTTTCTTTGTACACACAAACAGGAACTTACTGTCTGGAAAAGAAAACTCAAAAAAAAGAGAAAAGAAAAGAAGAGAAGAAAAAAAAACCAAATCGGCAACTGGCAAAATTGCACTGGTTGCTTGAAGAGTGGCGAGAAGGATACGGCAAAAAAAAATTCTGTTATTTATCTTGATCTAAATTGGCGAAAGATCAATGTTTAGGTATGGAACTAACTACAGATTAATCCACACCTAAATACTCGTGGAGATGAGGTGTTTATGGAGTGTGTGGTTTTACTGTGCTCTTTTACTTTGCGTTCGGATTGACTGCGATATTACCCGCGTTTTGCGACCGATTATGTTCCACGTCCTTTTTTCTTTTGCTTTCATTTTTCTCCCTCGTGCAGACTTTGATTTATTTTCTTTTAGGCTGACCTGCCATGCTATCTTATACTTCTCTATCTCGATGTATTCTCACAATGATGGGTCGTCATTTGGTCTCCAAGCTCAGCTCTGACAGAGCATGATTGTCCCATGTTATTCTGGCTTTCTTTCTAGAAATCCGTGTATCAGAAACCTCTTTCATCTACGTGTGCAATTAGGCTTAATTGTGATGAACAAAATTCAAACGAAGACCGTCTGCATGTAACTTACATAAAGAGCTGAAAGGGATGTATATTTGTATCCATTACTTTTCATTCTTATAAGTGGATAATGCCAAAAATGCCATCCTAGTTCATCCTATGCCATCTCTTGGAGTAGATTCCTTGTCTGGTCGAGTGCATTTGCAGGCTGTCAGGCACGACTCCAAATCCGGTAAACATTACTCGACAAGGAAATTTGCCGCTTCAGTCCATTCGCTGCGAGCCAGTTGATCTGGGCTGCCCTTCACAGTGGCACAGCAGACAAATATTGCAATTATCAACGTGCTGTATGAGTTCTTGACTGTTATTTGTTTTTTCTACGCTTTATTTACTAGTTCTGTATATCTGATACGAGCTGATTTTTCAATCGTTAGGGTGCGTCAGCGTTTGTTGCTGATTACTGACTTAGGCAGGGAGTGCAGAGCGATACATGTAACACTCTGCAATATGTTTACTTGTATATAGTGAAAATATAAAAAAAAATTATAGAGTTTTTTATTGTTTCTTCTTTGGTCGAGCAACCCATCCCGCTCACACGGGTCCATGTTCCAGGTCGTCTCGATTTCTTTCAGAACCCGAAATTCCCGTCCAGCGTTGTATTAATCTCACACCTCGTTTCCACCCGGCTCTGAGCGTCGTGTCTGGCTTACGGCCACTATAACCGTCGTCGTTCGTTGTATTAACACGATGCTCACCGCTATGGGGATTCCTCTCGCCGCTGTCCGCCCTTGTACTAGATGTTGTTCCGTAGTTGCGCGGAAACCTGGGGGTGTGATCGTCATTGGCGTTGCTGCTCTTATGGTAAGAACTGTGATTGCTAGAGGTCGAGTTCGACGCTTTGCCAAACCCTGGTCCCCTGCCTATAGATACGGGAGCCGAGGTACGTCTTGACATCCCGGCGTTCTTCTGCTGATACTGTAGCCAGCGCGGGCTCCAACGAGATAGTGCCGGCGCAGAGTCAAGATTGCGTGACTTGGGTACATGAAGAGGCGAGCGAGCGTCTTCCCCAGAGAGGGGCCATCTTTGGCCCCGGTCTTCCGACAGCAGAGAGAATGTCCGCCTGCGCGGGTACTGGGGAATTCGTCTCCGCGTTGGACTAGAGGTAGAATCCAGTGACGTCCGGGTCCCTTCTACCTCGTTCTCAGAGTCATCGAGCTCAGCCCATATCTGCGCCGATTCGTTGTTGAATGCTCGAGCATCAACAGTCTGAGCATGATATCGATGTGTGGGCAATAAAGGCAGGCTCGGTGCCCGTTGATGAGGCGATGACGACTTGGACAAAAGAGGCTGCCGTTCGCCTACGTGCAGCTCTTCGTCTTCCGGTTCTTCGGTGTATTCCTCCACAATGCCCATCCCAGGTCCCAGGGGTGTTTGCGATGCGTTCGGTACAGCGATGTTTGGGTGGCTGTCGCTGTCCTCCAATCGCCAGGAGAGGCACAGGACACCCCCCAGGAGGACAACAGTGCCCAGAGCAATGAGCCCGGCATGCAACCCGGCAAGTTGAGATGCTTGGCGGAAATAAATCAACCCATCCAAAATCGCGACAATATTGTAAACACAAAAAACAAAAGGATAAAGAACGCTAGTGCTACAGAGCTTCAAGCTAAGATGCATATAGTACAGTTGTGTCAAGGCAAGGGAGACGATTCCGATCAGGATCAGCCATGATTGCCATCGGTTGAATTGGTTCGCTTGGTCAACAATGGTGCGCACAAGCAGCTCAACCGCTGACTTGGCCAGCAACAGCGTATGAGCTGATAGGACTCCGCTGCAAAAAGCAAATGACAACCCGCGGAAGAATTTCCCCTGAGTGGGAGAAACGAGCGGAAGAGATAAATGAATAGAGCGAAATAACCTGGAATTGCCCGGAGTTGAGAGAACCTTGAGAACGCGTGATCCGGCAAGGACGAAAGCAACTACCAGCCCCGTCATGATCATCCATATAACAAAGGGCCGTTGATGGAGCAGCTCCAACAGCTCGTCGAGAGTGTGCGCCGGTTCACTGACAGCACCAAACGTTGCGATTAACACAGCACCAATGCATACGAGCACTGTGCCAATGAATGAATTTTTCGTAAACGTTTCGCCAAGAATCAATGTCGCAGATATCGTATTAAATACCAATCCCGACTAGGCAGACACTGATTAGGGATCGCACATGGAGAAAAAAGGTCTGCAAGGTTTAAAAACGTACCGCTTGGAGCGTCGAGAGAACCGGCAACGGTAGCGTGGTAAGTTGTATAGTGCTTCCGACGATATTTGCAACGACGAACATCAACATGCCCAGCTATCCACACGTCAGGAATGCTCGCCAATATAGACAATCGCACTCTCGCCATCAAGGGAAATCGCCCATACCTGCCATCTTCTCCGCTTGTATGGAGGCCTCCGCAGCTCATATGGCGCCTTTTCATCTTCGAGTAAATGCGACTTTCGTTGAAGTGTAAGCCCGATCGCTTGTAGGCTGGTCGAGATGACCCCAACAACTACCCCGACCTGGTGGAAGCAATGTCAGAGGCGTTTTATCATGCAAAGAGCATTAAGAAAATAGAACAAAGAGAAACCCACAGCAATGCTCCCCCCGGGCGACAAGTCACCCAGCAGACCCATCTGCGCAGTGCAAAGCGCATCGACGATGCTCTTGCTCTTACTCACTCACTTGCTCCCTCACTCACTCACTTAGCGGAGGTGTTGATATGCGGGCCAGCTGTTGGACATGTCGCCGCGTAGTCAACGAAAGATATAACGCTATTGAAACATAGAGTATCGAGCCGTCTGGGGTGTGATAAAGAGTCTCGAGAATGAAAGAAACCGATGAAGCAGTTATAACTTATAAGCGATGGAGGTGGAGCAAGCAAGCTCGGCCTGCTGATGATGCCTGCGGAAGAAGCCTCAGGCCTTAGCGGGCTTGGCTCATTCTTAACGTTCCCGTCGTCAGCGGACCCGCTCCCGCTCCATACAGCTTCAACCTCAACTCGCCCAGGTCATCTGCGATCCAGCGCACTGCTTTGCCCGCCTCATTGGTACGTCCAGACGGCGGATTTCACAGCAGACGGCTCTTACCGAACATACCTAGGCATTCAATACGTTCTTGCAGAGTCGGAATCTGAATCCTGCAGCTCCTTTGGTCGACGTCTGCCATCCCACCTCTCACAGCGACACAGATACACCGCCAGAATGTCGCAACGCCATGCTCTGTCAGACGACCAGGTGCGTGATGTAGTGAATGGTTGCTTACTCGCCCTGAAGAAACCCTGCTAATCAACAGCCCTATCGGGTTTAGGTCGCGGGCGAGCTCCGCAAGATGACAGCGTTCATCAAGCAGGAAGCCCTGGAGAAGTCGAAGGAAATCCGCATCAAGGCCGACGAGGAGTTCGCGATCGAGAAATCAAAATTAGTGCGGCAAGAGACAGCGGCCATCGATGCTTTGTACGAGAAGAAATTCAAGCAAGCTGCCATGTCCCAGCAGATAACCCGCTCCACACTTTCAAATCGCACCCGTCTCCGTGTTCTCTCAGCACGTCAAGAACTTCTCGATGAGCTCTTTCAGCGCGCACGCGAACAAGTTGCTACGGCGACCAAAGATGCGAAGAAACACCAGAGCATACTCGCTAACTTGATCTTGGAGGGTCTCTACTATTTGAACGAAGACAAGGTGGCAGTGCAAGCTCGCAAGAAGGACAATGACGTTGTCAAGAAGGCTATCGAGGATGCTCAGAAAGAATTCAAATCTACGGTGGGCAGAGATGTGGCGATAGAAATTGACGAGGGAAATCCCTTACCGGACGGATCGTAAGTTCTCGACTTTCACTTTCTTCGACACGCTCGTATAAGTATACAGAGAAGCTGACTGACACTTTGCCACGACATATAGAGCAGGTGGTGTTTCTATTATTGGAGGCGGCGGCAAGATTGATATCAATAACACTTTCGAGGAACGCCTGCGACTCTTGGAGATTGATGCATTGCCGGCAGTCCGGGAGACTCTGTTTGGGAAGAACACAAACCGCAAATTCTACGATTAACCAAACCGGCTGGCTGGCCTTTCTAGTACTCTTCTCATCTTCCGTTTTTGGGATATTTATCTTGCGTCATTCGACCTATTAAGTGTGTTCTCGTCATATACTTCTAAACCAAAGCTTTTTTCCAGGTCATTACAATCCTTCCATACTCCTGTGTTTATAGGTGAATATGCTAGTGTGGGTCTCTAGACAAGATGAAGCATAGAAACGGTGTATAATTCTATAACATACATTCCAACTCTATTAGCCAATGCCAAAAGAGGCAAATACCAAGGATAACGCCGCAGCCATGTGTTGTATCTCTAAGGGAGGAGAGTAAAATGTAAATGTAACTAACAAGCCTGGGTAGTCATACAGTCATGCCATCATGATGTAAACAGTGTTAAGGAGTAAACTGAAAATGGGTTTCGTCATCACGTTACTGGGACATCAGTCTTGATGACATTCTGTCCCGAGCTTTTCCTAGCCCAGCCATCAAATTGTTTGGAGGAGCGCTGTTCCCAGCTCCCTTGTCCAAATATTGATTTTAATGGTGGTTTCGTACGGACGGAATACAAGATGCGCCAGTGGAGAGCTTCCAGGCCTTGCTTGGCATCTGTTCTTTTCAAGTGAGATGCCCCAGAATCCTCAATGGCGCTGAATATCTGTTTCAAATTGTCGGCGAGGGTATCGACATCTGCATTAAATTCACGCTCGGCTTCCTTGTTCGGAAACTCAACTTTTATCCCACCAGTGTCGATGGCAATATTTAGAAGAGTTGTGATGGCCTTCAGCTCGTCATAGTCGTAGTCATTCGCTGTTCTTGCTTTACGAAGTTTGGTGTCTAGCCGAGTTTCTTTCAAATACCGTATCACTTGTTTCAACCCAAAAATTTCTTCGTTGGATTTCTCAAGTAGAGATGAATCGCTAAACAAGAATGCCATTGCTAGCCGACCTCTAAAGTGTGCGATGAGTGGGTTAGTGGGCAGAATGCGCTCCAATAAACGAGTCTGGAATGTTGTATTGTTGGTTGTGTTGAAGGCAGATACGCCTATAGGTTGTGTCTGATGCTAATTAGCTATGCGATTATTAATAGCAGCAGAAAGCACTCACGATCTCCTGAAAATCTTCCGGTGGTATACTTTGGAACAATGAATCTATTGCCGACTCTAGCGATGCGATGACCACACTCTTATTGGCCAAGGTCGTGTCAAGACTCAGACGACACAAGATGCGCAGTGCGTGGACCTTGGTCTCAACACGCAAGCTAAAAACACCATGTCAGCATATCTTATTTCGTATGCTGTATACGAATGACTCACTGGTCGGAGATGTCTCTCAGCAAGTCCACAACTGATACAAGACATTTCCAATCGCGAGAAGAATTGTCTGATTCATGTTAGTGTTAGTCTCATGCACGATATAACCTTTCGATGGGGGCTATACCAGAATTACATGATGATATGTTCGGAACTATGGTTTCATTTATATTGATTGCTGTAGGGCTGCTACCAAGGCTTAAAAAAAGCTCATCAATGTCGCTAGGACCAATGAGGGTTGCAATGCGCTGGTGATCAGCAAACTATCACCAGCAGTTAGTCATCTTGAAGGCGTCATTGGGTAGCTATGATGAGCATTTACCGTGATCGCTCTGCAATGAGCATACCGAAGGGCATCTCGACGTTCACATGGTACTATTTTGTAAAAAAAAAATTGTTAGAGGATAAATGAGGCTATGCACACTAGGTGTAACATACCGGATTTTAGAATCCACATAAATACCTCATCAGGAAGTCGCTGTTTTGACAATGCAAAGTCTATTATTCCTGAATTAAATGCTCTATCCCGGGAATACGATTCTAGGGACCGTTTTAGCAAAGGATGGACCGTAATAATTATGATCAAACCGACAGAATCTGACCTCGTAAGAATGCTTCCCTTGACGACGGGTCAATGGAATATTTTGGGAATTCAGGAAGCTCCTGCTTAGCCTCAACCGTGAAAAATGACCACGACTTTTCTTGTTCAAGGGCTTCGGTGCGCTTGACTGCATTCAAGAGCCTCTGAATGTCGGTTCCTTGATCATCTGCAGAGAGAGCAGACACTAAGACATCTTCGCGAAGTATAGTAGCGCCCCCTTCGGTCTCAGATTTATTATCCGGCGTGGTAGTGGTATCGTCACGACCTCCGAGCAAAGCTCTAGCTTTTGCTACACTGGCCTCAGCTTCATCATCATCTACAGCGCCCATCACCAGCGATTCCAGACTATATTTGTATTTCTTCCCCTGGCGTTCTGACATGGCTCGAAAGTTTGGAGCCGTTTGCCTTGTCCGGACTCCGGGCTTTGAATAAGTATCTCGGTCGGCCTTGTTGACGTCTTTCTTCTGCGATGTGAATCCCAAGAACCTGCCCAAAAGCTGGTCAGCTGTCTCCAGGGACTCAAGAGAGCTGATACTCTCCGCCTCAGAGTCAATGACCACTTCTTGTCCATGTTTTATTACGCGCTGAGACGAGTTGAAACTTGTTCCAAGTGAGGAACTCCGACGCAGGGCGCCATTGCTGGTATGGGTAGGCTGCGCTGATTGATGCGAGCTCAGAGTGTCTGATGAACAGCTCACAGTGAGTGTCGGCCGATAGTCAGAATCGTGTTCCGGATACTGCTGTGATGACACGCAATGCGACGGGAGATCTGAGGGCGGATCGCTTAGTGGTGAGGACGATGGCTGGATGTATTTAGAGGGTTGGGCATACGCCGGTCGCTTAAAATAATCTTTGATTGTGCGTGGCTGGGACATATCGCTTCAAGAAGGAATGCCCGTCACTTTTTCTATTCGATGCGCCCTCGGGCGCCAGCTTGCATATTTCGGTCTGTTTCTTCAGTTAAGGCTTGGGGATGCGGCGTGAGGTTCTACGCGTAATGGCGGCACGTGGTCACGTGGCACCTGTCAATTTTGGCCACAAATGGTTAGCCATCAGGTCTCCTTAACTACGTAACATCAGATCCAAGCCAAAGCTTTGAAGAATGACTTGTGAACAGATCTCACTTCAGCTGATGCTAAAAATCTATTTTTGGATATGCATCCAGTGCTGTCCCTTGTAGATAAACGGGGAGCACAGCATTGAGGGTATATATGCTAGATCAGTAAGAACTTGCTGGCCAGTTTTTCTCCCATCTTGATGTCGCCAGCATTCAGATATATCGTTGCGTATCACGTTCAATTCTATCGTGGCACAAGAACGGCTAACGATCGAGCAATTCCTTGACCGCAAATCACTACGCTGCAAGCCAAGTATAACACTTGGACTGTTCTTGTTGACCCAGAGATATCTTGAGGCTGTTTCTATTATCCATCGCATAGTACAATCCATGGCTGTATTGAAATAGCATCTTGTAATTATGTATCCTTGTGTGCTGCAGATATACATGCTTAGCCACGCTGCTACACGTGAAACATGACAGACACGATGTTTCAAAATGATCATGCATATTTTAGTGGTGGTTCTTGTGGTTCTTGTGGTGGCGAATGGCGATCATGTGGGGGCTGGAGTTACTATTTCTGCATGGGCCCATGATGGACTTCATGGTCAATTTTTTTTTTTTTTTCGGAACAAACCAAAGCATCAATTCAGCTTGAAAAATGCTGCAAACTACTTGTACGTAGTTACTTGATATATGGATTATGCAACGCCAAGTTTGGCCATTCGGGTGATTTAATTGAACCAACGTCACCGCGCGCCACTCCTGAACCAAGGAAAGCCAGGTAGATTTTTTTTTTTTTTTTCAAGAATTTCAACTTCCAACCAAATATTAAGCCAGAGGCTCGGACGGACGAAGCGCCGAGCGCGATCTTCGGATATAGCCCGTCTCCTTATTCCTGATCCTGTAACCATAAAATGACAATATGGAACTCCGTATTTCTAAGCATGCCGTTGGCCAATCCAAAGGGGGGCTGGGTGCATACGGCACGACGTGGTGTTTTCGTCCGGGTAATACCAGGGCTGAGCTCAAGATTATCATTACACTCGCCTTACGGCTATTTCCCGCCGCGGGCTTCGCTGACTCGTCGATTCCGGAACGGTATCATTACGCCGCCAGCACGTTGTGTAAATTACGAGGTTGTTATGTTATGTTATGCATCATCATTGTACGCAGCATCGTTCAGCGCGCCGATCGTGATGAACCTCGCCATTCAGCGTGTATTTAGTTTACAACACAGGCCACCGCGATGAATGTGTCATCTATTCATACATGTATATCTGGATATCCTGCGAATGAACACGCATGGACATCCTGCGCGTGGTTCGCGGCGAGTATCTGTCGACTATGAGCGACACTATTTACGCGACAAGTCACTAGCTGCGGCTTGCTCGGAAGCAGCATTATTAACTATTGTTGTTCTGGTCAGCCGTAAACTCCGGGGCTGCCAAGTCGGGCTAAGCTACTGCCGTCTGCCGCTGCCGTATTATTACTAATGCTTTGTTACCGTACCCGTACCGTGGCATCAATCCATCCCATCCATCCAAATCAATCTCTGCCCTCACTCATCCTAGCAACCGTCTACCTGGCGTCTTCTCCGCCTCTCCTGCTCTCCCTCTCCCTCACTCTCTTCTCCTGACACACCACGACAAACCAGTCGGCTCCCGACTATCGTTTGACTACAAGGAGCCTCTCGTCCCTCGCTAGCTCCTGCAAACCGCTTCGTTCCGCCAATCCCCGTTTCCGCGGGTCGAGCTGTTCTTCTGGTCTCCTTTTCTGTTTCATGTTCGCTCGTGTTCAAGCGCTGCTTTCCGCCGGCCTCTCCACACCCTCGAATCGCTTGTGCGTGGCAGCTAGATGAAAGAACTCACTCAATAAATGGTCCAATAAAGAAAAGCCAACATTGGACAAACAAACGAGCACAATTCGCAAAAACAAAAGCGGCGGACTTCTTGCGTCGTCAGGGTCCGCCACCTGGATCGAATGCTACGACAACAGGGTTGTTAGCAATACACACACCAACACCCTGAATATCGCCGTCCTATCTTTCGTTGAATCCGCTTCTGCATGCTCCAGAGTGTGAAATATTACCTTCCCGAATGTCTAGGATTCAGTTCAACGACGGTGGCGAAGGGAATGATAATTCCTTACACCCTACCAGCAGTGATATATCGAAGCCGACAAGGCGACAACGCTGGGCGACTCGGCGCCTAGCGAACTCGAGTGGTCTCAAGAAGCGTGTTTCTATCGTCGACCGCTTCCACAAGCGAAATGTCTCGGCCGGGGAAAAACGAAACTCGGCAGGAAGCAGTACTGAGGATGGAGTTACTAACGAGGGCGATGAGCCCTCAGAACAGCCGCCTCGCCGCATATATTTCAACATTCCCATTCCCGACAGCGAGCGCGACGAGGAAGGCAATTTGAAGGTCCAGTACCCGCGAAATAAGATCCGTACCGCGAAATATACGCCTCTTTCTTTCATTCCCAAAGATCTATGGTTTCAGTTTCAAAATATTGCCAACCTATATTTCTTGTTTATAATTATTTTAGGTGTACGTCCTTTCAATTTGCCATATCTAATCTCTTTGCTGAATGCTAATGCTGACGCACCGATGGCTCGCAGTTCTTCCCCATTTTTGGTGTCACGGACCCCGGATTGAACGCGACGCCTCTGATAGTCATTATCGTGTTGACGGCAATCAAAGATGCCATTGAGGACTGGCGACGTACTGTGCAGGACGCGCAGCTAAACAACTCTCCAGTTTATCGCCTCACGGAGTGGGTCAACGTGAATGCCAGTGAAGAGAAAGTATCTGCGTGGCGCCGATTCAAGAAGGCCTGTACTCGTACTATAGTTTCTTCTTATAGAGCGATGAAAAAGACCAAAAACAAGAAAGCCGCCACTGATGATGAGGATAACGTTGAAGACGACAGGAGACTCTCTATGGCGACCTATCGCCAATCAGTGTACTCTACGCGACAATCCTACTACGGCGACCATACTCAAGATGCTATCCAAATGACTCCAGTCGCGTCCCCGCGTCCAGATTCCCACATTGAGACTAATGGGTGGCCGGATGGTCCAGATGATGCCAATAAAAACATACAGGACACTCGGGCAGTACGAGACAGCGTTGCGCCCGGTGGGAAGAGGGCGGGTACTATTGTTGATCGGTCGAAACAGACACCGGGGACAGCGCGATTTAAACGCGAACACTGGAAGGATGTGAAAGTTGGCGATTTCGTTCGATTGTACAATGGAGACCAGATCCCAGCCGATATCGTCATTCTCTCCTCTTCCGATCCGGATGGCGCTTGCAATATTGAAACTAAGAATTTGGACGGTGAAACGAATTTGAAAGTACGCCAAGCGCTCCAATGTGGACGCCTAGTCAAGCATGCTCGGGATTGTGAGAAGACAGAGTTTTTTATCGAAAGTGAACCCCCTAACCAAAACCTACATAACTACAGTGCGGCCATTCGATGGAAACAGCGAGATAACGACGATCCAGAAGGTGCATTCAGAGAAAGAGTAGAGCCTATCGGGCTCAATAACCTTCTTCTGCGAGGTTGCAGTCTCCAGAATACTGAATGGGTTTTAGGTGTCGTTGTTTTCACCGGCCCTGAGACAAAGATCATGCTCAACTCCGGAGATACACCATCCAAGAGGCCCGCACTTGCTCGACAAATGAACTATAACGTTATCCCCAACTTCGTCATTCTATTTGTTCTATGTCTGGTTACAGGTATTGTCAATGGCGTGACCTGGGCTTCGCAAGGTTCTTGGACCTTTTTTGAATATGGCTCTTATGGCGGCACCCCGACGGTAGAAGGCATCGTGGCATTTTTCACTGGGCTCATTTTGTTCCAGAACTTTGTGCCCATTTCCCTTTACATCACTCTGGAGATCATTCGGTCTTGTCAGGCACTCTTCATATATTTCGATATAGAAATGGTCTATGAACGCCTAAATATGCCTTGCGTTCCCAGGACGTGGAACATTTCGGATGATGTTGGTCAAATTGAATACATCTTCTCGGACAAAACCGGCACATTGACTCAGAACGTTATGGAATTCAAAAAGTGCACGATCAACGGTGTCATGTATGGCGAAGCTTACACCGAAGCCCAGCTAGGAATGCAGCGTCGCGAAGGCATTGATGTTGACGCAGAGGCTGCTAAAGCTCGGAAAGCAGTTGCGGATGACAGGGTGCGCACACTACAGCTTCTTCGAAAGATCCATGACAACCCCTACTTGAGAGATGAGAACTTAACATTCGTTTCTCCCGACTTGGCGTTGGATCTTTCTGGTCGAAATGTTGAGCAACAGCAATCTATTGAGAGCTTTATGGTCGCCCTTGCCCTCTGTCATACTGTCATTACCGAGCATACCCCCGGTGATCCACCGCAAATAGAGTTTAGAGCACAGTCACCTGATGAAGCAGCCCTGGTTGCCACAGCTCGTGACTGCGGCTTTACGGTGTTAGGAAGGAATGGCGATGACTTGATTGTGAATGTGTTGGGCGAGGAGCGTTCTTACACCGTTCTCAATCTCTTGGAGTTCAATTCCACAAGAAAGCGAATGAGTGCAATCCTTCGGATGCCCGATGGCACCATTCGGCTTTTCTGCAAGGGAGCGGACAGTGTTATCTACAAGCGACTTGCACGTGGCCAGCAACAAACCCTTCGAAAGACTACGGCTGATCATCTTGAAACCTTTGCTCGAGAAGGTTTACGAACCCTTTGTATAGCCGAACGCATTTTGGGCGAAGAGGAATACCAAGTCTGGAACGAATCGTATGATTTGGCAGCTGCTGCTCTTGTCGACCGTGACGAGAAACTCGAAGAGGTTTCCAATGCAATTGAACAAGAGCTAATGCTTTTGGGAGGCACTGCCATCGAAGACAGGTTGCAAGATGGTGTGCCTGATACTATCGCCTTGTTAGCCCGAGCTGGTATCAAATTGTGGGTCTTGACCGGTGATAAAGTCGAAACAGCTATCAACATTGGATTTTCATGCAATCTCTTGAATAACGACATGGACCTGATCGTATTCAATATTCCTTCTGACAAACCCGAGGCTGCTGCGTCTGAGTTGCAAAAATGCCTGGACAAATTCGGCATCACGGGATCGGACGAAGAGCTTATCGCAGCTCGCAAAGACCACTCGCCACCCGCTGCTACCCATGCGCTAGTTATCGACGGAGACACCCTGAAACTTATGCTCGAAGAAGAATTGAAGCAGAAGTTTTTGCTTTTGTGCAAGCAGTGCAAATCTGTTCTTTGTTGCCGTGTGAGTCCCGCACAGAAGGCTGCCGTTGTTCGCATGGTAAAGAGCGGGTTGAACATCATGGCATTGTCTATTGGCGATGGAGCCAACGATGTGGCTATGATTCAAGAAGCAGATGTCGGCGTCGGTATTGCGGGCGAGGAAGGGAGACAAGCCGTTATGTCATCTGACTATGCCATTGGCCAGTTCCGCTTTCTGTCGCGTCTCGTTCTTGTTCATGGTCGCTGGTCGTATCGACGCCTTGGGGAAGCTAGTGCCAATTTCTTTTACAAGGTACCTTACCTATTTCATTGCGCCGTCGCTATATTTCTTACTAACCTGCTTTCTAGACAATTGTTTGGACCATCGCTCTTTTCTGGTATTCCATCTATAACAGTTTTGATGGCTCCTACCTATACGATTTTTCCTATATCGTGTTGATCAACTTGGCTTTCACCTCGCTCCCTGTCATCTTCATGGGCATTTTCGACCAAGATGTTGATGATAAAGTATCACTAGCTGTTCCTCAACTATACATGCGTGGCATTGAACGCAAGGAGTGGGGACATCTGAAGTTCTGGTAGGTGCAGCCACGTGTGTTGTTTTTTGCAAACTAATCCCTTTTTCCCCTAGGCTCTACATGCTCGACGGTCTCTACCAGTCTGTGATGTCTTTCTTTATGCCATACATGCTATACGCCCCCGCTACCTTTCAACGCCCCGACGGGCTGGGCCTTGACGACCGCCAACAATTCGGCATCCTGGTTGCTTCATGTGCAATCATTTCGAGCAACGTCTACGTGTTGCTGAATACTTATAGATGGGATTGGTTAACGGTGTTGATCAATTTCATTAGCAATGGTCTTCTCTATTTCTGGACCGGTGTTTACACATCTGTACTTACTTCTGCTCAATTCTACAACCATGGAGCAGAAGTATACGGGTCTTTGTCTTATTGGACGGTGCTTTTAGTCACAGTAGTGATGTGTTTGCTCCCTCGATTTGCCATCAAATCTTTCCAAAAGGTCTTTTTCCCGACAGATGTCGATATCGTCCGCGAGCAGGTGACGCAGAAGAAGTTTGCCCACCTGGAGAGGAAGGATGGCTCCGGTCAGGCGAATGGCGCAGGTGAAAGTTCCGCGGGCAGCGATGTGTCCGCGGTATCTTCAGTGGTTAAACCCATCGAGCCCCAGGTGAGGCGTGATCCCAATGTTTTTGAGGACGAGCGGCACTTTTATCCGCCATCCATCGCACCGACAACCACCACTCACAATCCGCGTAGTCAGAACGGTAGCAACGGAACAAACTTTACAGCGGAAAGCTTCGATTTCACCGGCAATCAAGGAAAAAGCCAACTTCGTGTCAACTCGTGGGAACCCGAGCCAGAACCAGGGCTAACCATACACCACCATAATAATAATCGAAAAAGATCC
The DNA here is from genome assembly GCA_023625935.1 of Eurotiales sp. R13A2. Lineage (NCBI taxonomy): Eukaryota > Fungi > Ascomycota > Eurotiomycetes > Eurotiales > Eurotiales sp. R13A2. The sequence goes on from JAMAFV010000004.1 coordinate 303,941, forward strand.
TCGGTGACCAGCAGTGACTTTCCCGCCGCCAATCCATTGCTGCGAATTGAATCGTCTAATGGCAAACCTCAAACTCCTCACAGTCCGCTCCGGAACCCGCATGATGTACATGCTGTATAGTTATCATCTTCCATATTAGCATTTCACTTTATATGCCCTTGATGTCACTTTTCATTCTTGATGCAAAGATTTTTTTTTTTTGTCAATATGAGCTTCGTCCCGGATTTCAAGGGAAATGGTTCTTTGATTGCTCTCTTTAGTTGTGCGATTTCATATAGATGGCGTTGGTTCAAAAGGCTGGTGGCGCAAGAGACCCTTTGTTTACATTCGCATTCTCATGCATTTTCTTATCTCTCCCCTTTCTCTTTCTTTCTCTTACTTTTTCTCTTTACCATAAATATATCTATTTGTTTTATATTCGGCTATTTCTCTCACTTTCCTGGCATTCTCCTTCTGCATGCCGTCTTCTCTTTTTGCCCTTCACTTAATGCCTCGAAAATTTCCTACTGAGCATCTCATGTTGTCTCTCGGGGCTTGTCATGCATTGCGTACCATTGTCACTAGGTCATGCTTCAATTCAAAATGTGTAATCATCGTTCTCCTACCATAAGATATGGCATTGATTCTACAGTTCAGTCCTTTTTTTTTGTTGTGGCATCACACATCTACACTAGGAAAAGCTGATTCTTAGTTCATGATACTCTCTGCCCTGAAACAGCAATAGTAGATATTCACTTTGTCCAAACCAGAAGTGTGGCTGTTATAGTAGAGTAAGAGCTAAGAAAGAACGCGTTCTACGCGTTAAGTGGGCAGCGGGTCTTTTGCCGCTTTGGCTGTGGCCCAATCAGTGGCGGCGATCTGCCGTGAGTATTTCTTGGGATCTCCAGCAACATCGCAGCTTCACCTTGCCTCAACACGCTTTCATGCCTTTACCTAGAAGCTGTGGCATCATTCAATTATTGAGCCCTTTTCGTACATACTAATGAGAACCAACGCTTCTCAAGATCCTCCTATTCAAACCATATTTCTTGCAAGACAGCGGCTCTTTCCTTACGTCCCGTCGGTTTCGGATTTCAGTGACCTCGCACAGACTTTTGCTATGGATATAACCACCTTTAAACTCGCTCATTAATATATTTGGTCGGGAAATAGAGCCCTTCAATATTTGCCTTGTCTATCATGGAGGTTCTGGATACCATTCGGTAAGCGTTTCTCACATATCGTGACGTACATTCGGCTCTAACTCTAGGTTTATCTAGAGAACTGCAAGCGATCCCAGACGACATCCACCTGCTTTGTCCGAGACAACGCCGAGATGATTACGGACGCTATGATGGCCCAGAAGGAATGACTGAGTCGCAGCGAGCGACGGAACGCAGAGACAAAGCGCTGTCGTGCTTGCCAATCTTGGCTTTCAGCCAAGATGGACTGGAGCAATTGCAAGATTGGTTATGGAAGAAATTTGATGATACCTTGGAAAATTGTGACTTTTGCATTAGGCTGTATCACAGAGGGAAGATCTCTCTCGCGGAAAGTCTAAAGGAAAGCTACGACGACGAGGACATTGAAAAGTTGATGCGGCTATTGGAGGAGTGGGATATCAAGCGAATGAAAAGGAATTTGACAATCGCTCTCGAAGAGCTGAATGCGGTCCCTCCGGAGAAAATAGGCCTAGATGCTTTGAGGACGTCGTCGTTGCTAGCAATTTTTGAATGCCTGAGTTCAGAGGTGATGCAACGCAATGACACTCTGCTCAAGGAATACTTTGATGCTCCGTTTCGGATGATTCAGACGAAGCGCACCCTCAAGCTCACTGATTATGTTCCGGGCCTGACGAATTTCTTATTCGATCCCGATCCTGTTCGAAGTCACTGGGCTATCCACGGGTGGTCACGTTTCCGCCGTCCACCTACCTCAGCTGAGTTTGACTGGGCAGTGAAAAACGGTCTCACTCGTGCCCTCATTGCCGCCTCACCTCAACAGCAACATTTAGATGTCGCTGCCATCAATCGTTTATGGACAGGTTTGCGTATCATCATAATGAGGCTCGATAAAGATCAAATTACTCATGACCTGCGCGCTCTGGACATTGATCCTTGCCGATTGACTGTTGATCACCTTTCAATACAGTCACCGGGCTTGCGAGCATTGCTAAACGCTGTCCAATTGCTCTTGGAGAAGGCTCCAGGTGATTTTTGGGACGCCATGCAAGCAATTTCTCCACATCTGATTGCCGAACAAGTTTTCAACAATCCGCAATTCAATGCCTTCCTTTTAGAATCCACGGAAGACTCACTAGTCTCCAAGTCCCCACTACATGATATGTTGTCGTGGATCACCCCTTTCATGTCATCATTGAAAGTCGTCAACCAAACACGTGTTTGCGAGTACATCGTTTCTCAATTGTTCAAACGGTTCCAAGATTTACGACTTCCTCAAGTTGCACGCTTCCAATGTTTCCTAACTGGAATCGAAGTCCTACTCTGTACCTTACGCACATTTGCAAATAATGACTCCTCAAAGGGGCTATCTGAGCGTAGTGTTTTGCCAGAGACTTTGAATATTGTGAAGGAGCATATCGACTTGCTTGTGACGCCAAATATAGACGGTGCAGGCGACAGAAGTCAACTGATCATTAGTGGCTGTATGGACGTGGTCAGTAATGCTCTCGCTCTCGAGTGCCAGTCGCTGAAGATGGATTACGAGGTCCTCCTGCATCAATCCACACTTCAGCACGGTGTTAGCACATATTCGCCAGCCATATGGGATGCTGTTATTGCAAGGTTAAGCGAGAGCAACAAAGACCTTTCGACGGCAGCATTGAAGGGAATATTGGATTTGGTGGGTCTGGAGAAGTTTCCTACGAGAGGTTCAGATAATCGAGAAAAGACACATTATAATGTTATATACGGACACCTCACTCATTTGTCAGCTCAGATCATTGAGCGACTAGCCGATTTTGACCCACAACATTTGGATGCTTTGTTTGCTAGCCAAGATACCAGCTGTGCACTAATATCGGCGCTGTTCTCTGCTGACCTGAACACGTATCAAGCAGCTGTGGACCTCATTAAGAATGTAAGCGGACAGTCGGTCAGAAGAGATGCAATTTCCCATCTCCTGCAATCATTCTTTTCCACGGCTGTCTACGGATTCGGATGGTCGTTCTTCCGCATCAGCACCTTAAAGACATTTGGCTCTGCTCCGAGAATGATTCATACCGGAACGGATATTATTGACATTCTCTGTGATACTCAAACTGGAATCCTCAGGACTCGAAAGCTGGCCAACAAAAAAGAGCTCACAGAAGTCCAAACACTTTGGCAACGTCAATGGTCAGCTTTGACTACAATCTTTGATATGACTGAAGCCTGGCACAACCGAGGAAACGATAAACAAGTGATGCTTGAGTTTTGCCGTGACACCATTCAATTTGCAGATCTCCTATTTGCTCAATACGGCGTGTTTGCCAGCGCTATGAGCGCAGATGATCCAACAAAAGAAGATTCTGTGCGGGAAGCACTGTTGCAGTTTCCAACTGCCACAATGAAAGGAATGGTGAAGTGGCTGAGGCTCAAGGATGAATATCTTGCTACAACATTAGTTGGTTTGGTCTCCAAAATACTTCGAAGATTGGGCGAATTAAATATTACAACTGTCGATCGCAGCGCTCTTCAAATAATCGAAAATGTTGCAGTGACGGGTAGTATCAAAACTATGTTGACAGCACGTGAGAAAGCAGAGCTTGTAAGGGCCTTGGAAGCATACTACAAAAAGCCAGTCGTTACTGCGTCGACCGCAGCATTGAAAAAGCAGAGTTCGATCACTGCATTTGCGAGACAAGCCGATTCTTCTGGTCGATCGACTCCAAACCGTTCAACAAGCGAAGAAGATTACGATGACTCCTCTGTTCCAGATGATATGCTGATGCAATTATCACGATCAGTCGAATTAAATAAAGCACGCATTGCCAACCAGCCCCAGAAAAAAATTCTTACTACTAGTACAAAATCGCCTCTCGTGCTTCCCAAACCGCCCTCCCGGCCTCAGGGTGTCGAATCTTTTCGTGAAAAACGCGAAAGAGAGAAAGAGGCCAAGAAGAAACGGGATCTTGCAGAGCTGCAACGCTTGAAAAAGAACATTCCGGGCCATGGTGTAGCAGAGCAGACTGCGGGCCAAGGTTCAGGCGTTCAGGGTGGCATTAGGGGTAAAGACCACACTCCGGTTGATAGTATGATGGTCGCATCGGACTCGGAATCAGAAGATGATAGCGACGATGAGGTTGACGCAGAACTATTTGGAAAGAAGGCATCAACTCCGGCTGCAGTGAGAGAATATCAGGAAAGCAAGAAACGAGCTCTCAAACAGCAGGGCCCTGTAAAAAAGATAAGACAATGGCGTTCCGCTAAAGATATGCGGGCTCGATTGGTTCCGGACCTTTCGTCTCTTCATCGCACCATACTCGAGTGGGACTTTTTCGCCGGTGGTGACTTGCCTACCAACTCAGACCGCACAGATTACTCTTTGATTACGTCTACTTTTAGAGATCCGATCGAATACCAACGTACATTTGAGCCTCTACTGATTCTAGAAGCATGGCAAGGTTTTCAGTCTGCTAAGGAAGAAGCCAACTTCAAGCCCTTTGAAGTTACAGTGGCAACCCGTTTATCTGTTGATTCGTTTATGGAAGTCAGTACAAATTTGAAAAGTGCTGCGGACCTCAAAGACTTCGGACTTGGCGAGGCGGATATTGTCTTGCTATCCAAGTCTAGAGATCCGGCGAATGATAAGTCGGCACCCCATTGCTTGGCTAGAATTTCTGGCATCAATAGAAAGAAGGGCAATGTCGAAGTATCTTACCGTGTCAATCCTGGGAGTACGATTATCTCATCTATTGCACCTGGAGTTACGCTATGGGCTGCAAGAATAACGTCGTTGACGCCATTGGAGCGCGAGTACGGATCTCTCATGGCGTTACAATATTACGATCTATGTGAGGAGATCATAAAAGCAAAGCCGTCGCCACTTCTGAAGTACAGCGAACAAAGCCTCAAACCGCTGGTAGAGAACTATGAAGTAAATCCTGCACAAGCAAAAGCCATCAAATCCGCAATGGACAATGACGCTTTTACATTGATCCAGGGTCCACCAGGGTCAGGCAAAACCAAAACTATTGTTGCCCTTGTTGGAGCTCTGATGAGTAACTTCCTGGGTAACCAACAAAGCGTGGCAATCTCCCGTCCTACAGAGAAGCAGACATCAGCTCCTCCAGCAAGATCCACTGTTGCCAAGAAACTTCTTGTCTGTGCCCCAAGTAACGCGGCCGTTGACGAACTTGTGATGCGTTTCAAAGCCGGGGTAAAAACACTCCAAGGCCGGTCAGAGAAGCTTTCTGTCATTCGCCTAGGTCGCAGTGATGCCATCAATACAAATGTGTTGGATGTTACTCTGGATGAGCTCGTAAACGCACGATTGAATCAGTCGGTTCAGAAGGGCTCCGGAGAAAAGGATCTTCAGAAGACTTATGAGGAGCATAAGAACACCGATACTGAGTTCAAAGAAATTCGAACCAAATTGGACCAGTTTAGGGCAAAGGGACAAACACCTCCGGATGAGCTCCAACGCGAATTTGAATTACTGAAGAAGAAGCGGACACAACTCAGTCAGGAGATTGACAATACCCGAGATCGCAATAACGCAATTGCTCGTAACAATGACCTCACTCGCCGCCGCATTCAACAGGAAATAGTCGACGGTGCTCATGTTATTTGTGCTACTTTGAGTGGCAGCGGGCACGAAATGTTCCAAAATCTGAGCATTGACTTTGAGACTGTGATCATTGACGAGGCTGCGCAGTCTATTGAACTAAGCGCCCTTATCCCGTTGAAATATGGATGTGCCAAATGTATCCTTGTTGGAGACCCTAAGCAGCTTCCACCAACAGTTTTATCCAAAGCAGCTTCCCGTTTCCAATACGAGCAAAGCTTGTTCGTCAGAATGCAAACGAACCATCCCAATGACGTCCATCTTTTAGATACGCAATACCGTATGCATCCGGCAATAAGTCGATTCCCAAGCACTACGTTTTATGACGGTCGACTGCAAGATGGTCCAGATATGGCTAAACTGCGTGTTCGTCCATGGCATAATAGCACATTACTTAGTCCATATCGTTTTTTCGACGTACAGGGACTTCATCAGAGTGCTGCCAAGGGCCATTCTCTCATCAATATCGCTGAGTTGAATGTAGCAATGCAGCTCTACGAGCGTTTAACGACTGATTTCAAATCCTTCGACTTCTCTGGCAAAATTGGCATTATCACTCCCTACAAAGGCCAATTAAGAGAGATGAAGGCTCGTTTTGCTTCTAGATACGGCAATTCAATCTTTACCAAAGTTGAATTCAACACAACCGACGCCTTTCAAGGCAGAGAAAGCGAAGTCATCATCTTTTCATGTGTTCGCGCTTCGAACAAAGGAATCGGTTTCTTGTCAGATATTCGCCGTATGAACGTCGGGTTGACTCGTGCCAAATCGTCACTTTGGGTCCTTGGAAACTCACAGTCTCTTGTCCAGGGAGAATTTTGGAAGAAGCTCATCACCGATGCTAGGGAGCGCAATCTTTATACGAATGGTGATGTCCCTGCGATGCTGCAACGTCCACAATTCACCGGCTACCGCAATGTGGACATGGTTGACGCTGACGCTATCGAGTTGAATTCGCCCACAGTGCAGACGCCTACTGAGACTCGGTCGTCTAATGAAATGGAGTCAGTGTCTGCTCGCAATACTCCTAGCCCTGTCTTCAGTGGTCCGTCTGGGGGTCATAATGGACTTGACGATACCAAAGCTTGTGCCACCTGTGGTAGCTTTGAACATTACACGAGAAATTGTGATAACACCGAGGCTCTTGAAGAGACCAGAGGCGTGTGTTTTCGCTGCAAGGAGCCAGGCCATACAAGAAATCGGTGTGAAGCACCCCGTTGCATGATGTGTGGCGAATATGGCCACGTATCAGAAGTCTGTCAATCTAAGAAAGTTCTATCCCACAAGGAGAAGAATAAGATTGCTAATGAGGAGCGCCGTCATAAACAAAATCAACAAGCGAAACGCGAGGAGAGACACATGCGGAATCACGATCCTCAAATCCCGACTATCAAAGTCTCGACGAGGTCTCCATCACCTCCAACACAGGCTCAACAACCAACAGGAAAGAGAAAACTTCCGCCCAGTGGACCTTTTGCGAAAAGCAGTAAGCGTAAAGTTGATGCGGAGATTCCACAGGAGATTCCTAATGTAGGTTGTTCAAAGTCAACTATGAATTCCATTCTATCTAACAGCATACAAAGAACCTGGTTAATCCGTCTCGAGACGGCCCAAAATATCAAAAAATTGCCCATAATTCCGACATTGCCTTTGGACCAGATAATGTAAGTTTTACCTCAGAACCTTGAGAGGCTGAATGCTATATAGCACTTTCTTAACAATCACCACCTTACAGCCGCCTCGAGCACCAAAGAATCCCAGATCTACCAATGGGCCGCGTCCTCCGATCCCAGTACGGAAGAAGAAAGACGCCGACCCTTTTATTCGGCCTAGGAGAAGATGAATGTTTCCAATCTCATGAAACAGTAATAGATGCGTTAGTATGATTATCATAAGCGTGCATGTTTCCACCGCTGGGTTATTTGCGGGGTGGTTACCAAAAGACCTGCATATAGTAGTGCTTTGGGTGTTTCTATTTTCTATTTTTCTTTTTTTCATTTTTGCCATTTTTTATGCATTAAAAGGCGTTCGCGGCGATTACCTACATTTACGTTTCGCATTTGGTGGCATTATTAGGAGCTCCGTGGTATCCTCCACATTTACTTGAGTTGTAATTATGGAAGGGTTAGAACCTCCAAGCTCGTAACCCCCTGGGTGTCGGCCATTGTTGCATCATCAACTGATCTGAGTTGCCAATATTGTACCTACTATGTAGTAGTGGGATGAGCAACACAACCTTGTCGGGAAGACTCGTAATTTGGCTTGATCTAAAGAATCTCTCAAGAGGGGCAACAAAAAAGAAAAGGGATTTGTCCGGAAAAGCGCAAGGGGGCTGTTGCTTGGGCTCAACTATTTACCACTCATACTACATCAGATTATCCATCGAATTAATTCTCGTGTATATTTGGTGCCTGATTCTCCATTTGGAGAACATGGACTTTGGAATTACTCGCAATGACGTGGCCTGTTCTTTCTTTGATGGCTACGACTCCTGAAACCGTTTCGGCCTACTTTGACCTCTGTCGCTCGAAGGATGGGTTTGAGTCAGTCAATGCCTGCTTTGATGCTTCGTGGAAATTTTACCGAATTGATTGGACGTTCTCTTTCATTCATAGAGAATTCACCCCGAGGGTACAACGGCACAACCCATTTCCACTCGTCTTCTTTGTTTTGTTGTCCCCCTCAAATTCATTGCTTACACATGCATGATTCGACGTGTAGCTTCTTTGTCGACCTTAAAGCGGTCTTTCATGTGTTTGGCCAGGGTTCTTATCAATTAATTATTTACTCCGTAGCCCCGAGTCAGTCGAGTTAACGGGGGGCAAGTGAAGTCTTCTCTCTGCGAATTTCCATAAGTTCTTGTTTCATGCATCAGCTATGCCTCACTCTATCTTGCAGGTACATTTTGCGAACTTGTGTATGCAGAGCAATATCTCCTGGTGTCAGCCATGTCTCTCATGCACTCCGATGCCACGCATGTTATACGTACATCTTATTGTTCATTCCGACCTCTGATCCCCGCACCTTTCTGAACTGCACCGGCTGCAACCTGCAGCACCGTAGCGTGAAAGCTATCAGGTGTGGATGCTCATGGCGTGGGCATAGTTTATGCATGCATGTAACGAGTCTCTTTTATCCCTTGCTCCAACAAACGAGGTTGGTGGAGATAAAATGGGAAGATCGTCTTGATCTCTCTCAATTTCTAATATGCGGGACTCAAATCGGATCAACAGGAGCTGTGGGTTCTGCTGTTGCCACGCCGTAATTAAGTGGGCTGATTATATACTTAGGCGATAACAGGCCTAAGAGTTGCCCAGTAGACCGCCTGAGCCACCACTAAATCTTAGGCGTCGCTTCTAAGGTTGCTCCTACTATTGCTGGTCTTGCTTGGCGCTTATGAGCACTGACTCTGCGCTATGACTGCCATCATCACGGTCCGCGTCTCCTTGCATGTGTCTGGCGAATGGTTTATCTTCGACTAATTCAGACCCAGAATTGACAAAATGACGGACAGGGTCCGTGCCGCTCAAAACCTGGCGGTATCACAATACGTCCTGAGGTTCGTCCCGAGTCCCGACGCCGTGGTTCCTCTGCAACCAGAGCCAGGGCCGAAGAGTACTAATCGACACACAACAGTCACTTTTCACGAATCTATTACCCTTTAGAAACATGATCTGATGCCAGGGTTGGAGCATAGTCAATCGATCCTTGGCCTTGGCCACCAACGTTTGGACCTGCCTTGCGATACGAACCCTCCCCTGGCTACTTCAGATCGTTAGCAATGATCTGAGATCATCGCGAGTCCATATCTCTACAGGAGCTGACCAGTGCGGAATCCCAAGTGCCGCATCGCCTATTTTAGTATTCCGTATTCGCGGACGCCGTATTGTGATCTGTGTACCCAGCAGTTCGGATCATATATGATCAATATCCTCTAGCGCGCATCCAGAAGTCGATAAACAACGGAGGCTAGATCTAGTTGTCGCCCCTCCTCTTGGCGAGCTGCTCATTGTTCGTAATGCATGCAAGATCCGGAATAGCATCCGTTTTGACTCAACTTTGAGCTATTAGTCGTCGTACCAAGGGATGGGTTATAGCTCCTCCCCACCCCCCCCCCCCCCCCCCCCACCCCAAAAAGCCACTTGGTTAGCTTATGTGCTTCGTACGCCGGACGTTGGCAAATGTGACCCGGAAGCTTTACTGGACCCATTAGGGCCTTATTTAGGTTTTTTTTTTTGAACCCTCCGACCATAGGTTCCCCCTGAATTGTATTCCAATCTCGCCTTATATATGTATATACATATATTCGTGAGCTGTCGCCTGATCTTTCCTTGTAAACTTGGCTAAACGTTAAGCTGAAGTGCTGGGTCTCAGCCATTCCGCCCAGGATGGTACCCAGATGTCAGCCAGACCTTATTTTTTGAGTTTACTGGATCTCCGTTGCGTATGCTTATATAGCATCATATATCCGCACCCCCAATTCCGTGCTGTGACAGCATCAACCAAGTATCTACATTCGTTTTAATCAAATCATATCACTTGCCAAGTTGTGCCAGATTTTATTGCTTCGGTTTTTTGTTCCAATTACAACCGTTCGCTTGCACGAAAGAGAACAAACATATAACAGTACAGGTCAACATCTTAAAACCTTCGATGTTCAACAGCCCTGTCGCACCAAGTCCAATCGTGCCAACATACGGGCCTTCCAGGAAGATCTCCAAACAGCCACCAAGATACTCGACCATGCCCGCAGTAGTCCTGACAGAAGCCAAAAAGATTACAAGAATTTCAGGACTGCGTAAGCCTCGACCTCGATCTGCGGGATCCTCCAGTCGGCCTATGCGGAATGAGAACATTGCAGAACTAGTACGTTTCTTCCAATCGCAACAGGAATCGGAAGACGAATCTAGACTTGATCCCCCGAGAGACAGCGACATGGATATCCTCAAAGCAGGCCAGCGTCGTCTTCGACACATGGGCCAAACAAAACCAGATAAGACATTATCGAAAGACTCCGATAGCTCAGGCTCATCTGAGAAAAGAAAAGCACAACGCCAACACCTGATGGCATTGCAACGCGAGGGACTGTTGCCAGGTTTCGAAGAGTTATCGAAGGCTCGTACATCGCGCCAAAAACCTGAAAAACAAGATTTGAATAGGTTATTACCAAGTCTGGAAGACTCGAGCGACAAATCCCGCCCAACACGTACGAAAGAGGACGTGGAGGCCATCGGACGTCCATGGCTCGACGACGCTTTAGCATCAATAACAAAGGATGAAGACATATCATCTTCCCAGATTGACCTTCCTTTGAATAGCTTGCGCAATGAATCATTGAGCTTGGGAGATTTGGCTGCTCTAGTCGACTTTTCTGTATCATTTCCTGAATTATATTCCCACGACAGCGATCCACCTCCGTACCAAGCCCAAGCTCAATCACAGCCTGAATCCCAGTTCCAGCCCCAATTACAGCCACAATCACAATCATCAGGTGTTAACAATGTTGCAACCACGAATAATATTGGCGAGAGCGAAAATCAAGGTTCTCTTTGTGTAGAGCTCTCGGCAGAGACCCCCAGCCGTAACCCTTACCCTAAGAGAGACGAGTCAGCATCACAAAAGCCGGACCAGGGCTACCGTGGCTCCGAAACTGCTAGCAGACAGATTCAATACAAGGTCGACAAGGGAAAGAATGAAGATGACAGTGGCTGTGAATCTAACTGCGATTGTGATGACGCAAAAAGCCTTGCAATTCTCCTGCGAGCAACTGAAAGGCTAGGATCCAAGAGGAAATCCGAGAAGGAAAGAATAAATCAAAACTCAGCGACGGGCAAGACTTCCTCTGCAACTTCAAGTACCGTTGCCAACGTTGTTATTCCTACCACGACTACTTTTACCAATGCTACTACCACTGCGACTGCAGAATCTGGGGACAGCAACCTGACACCCCATTCCCTCAACCAGGGTGTCACTGACACTCCTTTATTCATACGGAATGTGGTTGAAAACCACCACGATGAACCCGAATCCGCAAAGAAGATCAACATCAAAGCTCCTAGGGGCACAAGCCAACTATCGTCCGTGACGCAGGCTGAACTCAGGCCAACAGGCCATCTTAATGTGGGGCCCATACCATTGAAGCTCGTTGCTGAATGCATGCCCCCCGGAATCCCCAAATCTGTCACGCCACAGCCATTGAACCCTTCGGTTTCACGACCCAGAAGCAATCTGAATGGCCACATCGACTTGCTCCAACCTCCATCCACTAACACTGGCCTCAGTGCTGCAAGCTTTCCTCGTCCACGAGCTCTGCTCTCTCCAATTCCTATTCAGTCCCGCCGTGCTCGTAGCATGACCCCAGATGTGGCATCTGAAAGCAATAAAAAAGGAAACAGAAAGAGCAAAAAAGCTCCATTATACGTAGTGACCAAGTCTTCACCCCTCCCACCACCAGTCCGGCCTTTACCTTCATTGCCACAGAGCGCAGGCACCATACCCGGAGGGAAGCCGGATCAGACGGTACAGACGCCTATACAGCCAGCCTCTGCTCCATTACAGTATAGAGAGGAAGACAGGGACAGCCCTATATTGGGCATGAATTCGCACAAATTGACACTCCAGAAGGCTTTGGTTGGAAGTCGATCATCATCTCGTTATTCGAACAGGAGTCTTGGTGCGTCGGATACCCTGAGCGACGATCAGTCATCGCGGACAGCCTCTCCTGCCATTTCCAGGACTGAATCTCGACTAGGCCGGTCCGATCAAGTTCATGCGATACGGATGCGAGACATTATTGCTAAGAAGAAAAGCAAGAATAGGCTGGTGGAGATCGATGTCAATGCTGGACCGGAGGCGACAAATTCAAGCAAGCACAGTGATCTTGACCACCAACAATCTAATCCTCCTAGTCACAGTGGCAAAGTCAGATCTAGCAGAAGGAACCGCGTCAGTGAAGTTCCAGACTTCCCTCTGCCGCAAAATCCCCCACTTAATGCTCAGCGCCCACCGAAATTCCGACGGCGAGGATCCACAAACTCTTTACCAGGGTCCATTACTACTATTAATGGCTACGAAGGAGGTTTATCTCGGAGTGTCAGCGTTACCAGTGGCTCCATTGACAGTTACCCTAGTCTTCATGGCAAGATGGCTTATGGGTCGACAGATACTACCAAGAATCTCGTACAGAGGAACTTCCGACCCGGGTCTCCTTTGCCATCTTCCGACGAGGAGCGGCATCCTTCGAGGACTCTGATTTCCAATAAGGACGGCAGTGTAGACAAGAGTGGATCTGAGACTCGCCAAGGAAAGCGACATTCTGCAAATGGGAAGAGTAGACAGTCTACCAAGCAGAAAGCAATGTTGAACCACGAACAGTTTTCGTCACATGCGGAAATCTCGCAATTTACATCTATGTCCAGTGATTCAAAGGTGAATTACATCCATTTAATGCGTCACCTAGAGTCACGGATTGCCACATTGGAACGACAGAACAAGATGCTTCAGGCTGCTCTACTCGCCGCGCTTGACGTTGGCGTCTCTCATGATGCAGACAGCGCGCACAGCCGATCTGTAAGCCCGTCTCTGAGCTCTATGAAGGTTCCGACCATTAGTGAGAGCTCGATGCCCTCACCACATAATTTTGGTATTGACAACACCCACCAAATGCAAGGGAAGGCAGCCCAACGCAATCACCCTACACGCAATCTCTTCACACACGACGCAGTTTCTCAAGGGAGCCGTGGCAGCTTTGAGACCACCAGCTCCAACAACAGCGACAGCAGCACACGTTTAGCTGATGGTTCTAGATCATAAACAGTACACCGTACTATTTCCTTTCATTACCTCTCTTCTTTAGGTTCAGGGTTTTTTGTACGTCTATTTTCGTCGTCGTCTTATGTTTAATTTCCGTACACTTTCCGATTTTGATACCATTGACGAAAGACACCCGTCTTATGCTGTTCTCTTCTTGAGTTGATTTCAGATGTAACTTGATGCTACCATGTGGCACCGTCTTTTACCTAAGATTATTCGTTTTGGTTTCTTGTTTGTTCTCTTAAATGCTTCGATTATGGCAAGCCCTGGTCCAAGTCAAGCGATATGCTCGCTACCCATCCGAGACGGGATATCCCATTAACACGCATTACATGCGACTTTATTACTTCTTGATTTTTGATTTTTACTAAACGTCCATTTGAGTATGATCCGTCGTCCGTCGACTGCGTTTGCTTGAGAATTACAGTCGGCTTCTAATGAAGCTGTTGGAACACGAATGTATGAATTTGCTTTGCGTACAAACATCTGTCGCTAGCGCAAACGTAAATAAAGACAAGAAGATATATATATATACAAAATCCTTATTCCCAAACGATGGGTTTCGCAACCGTGCTCTCGACCGGGGGGATCAGTGGCCTCAGTGCATATCCGTAATCTCCAGCGTTAGGTGTGCGAAGCAGTGTGTGAATATGGAATTTCTTTGGCTCGCCGTTCGTCAAGAAGACACCAGAATGATGGTCAAACTCGATGAGGATAACCGGGCTGTGGATGCGATAGTAGAAAGGATCGTGATCTTCAAACCCGCCAATCCATGAGAAGTATGTCTCTGACTCGTACTTTTGAATTTGCTCAATCTTGAGATCGCGTGACTGTTTGGGAAGATACAATAAATACTGTTCGATAATACCATAGACAAGAGCCTTTTGGTCTGCGGTGAAGTCGGAAACGAGGACACCTTCATAAGGGATCATGCGGTTGTCCCGATACGCACCGCACAAGTGTCGTTGGTCATCTTTGTTGAGACGACCAGGGGGCATCTCAGGGTCCACCATGAGTTTGTACGTTTGGGCCTTCTTCTGAACTTCAGATGGAAGAGATTGCATAAGTTGAAGGCCGAGCGTCTCCTCAACTTGAAGGATGCGAGTGCCTTTGTAAGGACCAGAATCAATCTCATTAGGCTCAGCTCCAGTGAACCATGGACTTGCAACGATTTGGCCCTTATAAATGAAGATATTCAAACAAAGGTGGTGGCCGTAGAAGGTCCAACCCCATGGCCGGGTAGTGGAAGGTCGACCAAAAATGGCAAAATTGTAAGAGAATTCGTTCATGACTTTCGGCGACTCAACGAGCTCTCCTAAGAAATGATTGACGCGCATAGCTTTGATAGCTTTCTGGTATCCCTCGGGAGATAGGGTAGACTCGAGTACTTTGAGAATGGCGTCACGAATGGGCACCTCAACTTCGTCGAGTCGTAGACCCTTGTGCACAAGCAAGAATTCCGGGTTGGACCATGTTCGCCACTCCGGGGAATCAATGTGAAAGGAGACAGCTTTACGCTGTTCATCACTTAAAAGTTTCAATAAATCCTGAACTGAAGCGACGATTTTGTCAACAGGTAATCCTTCATCTTGAAGAGTGAACAAGTTTTGGCGAATGGTTCCTATGAGGGCCACCGAATTGTCAGCAAAGACCATTGCTAATTTCATCTTGAATGTTGGCTGAAGGAGACGTGAGGAGAAAATTACCGTCTGTAGAGACGCCTTGGTATGGTTCCTCGTACAAGTCCCTCCAGTGTTCAAACAAGGCGTACAACCATGGTGGAATGTGCTTTGTCTTGAACGCATGTGCATATTCGTGGGCATCCTGGACTTTCATGGTCGTAAAGCGAACGCCACTGAGGTCGGGCAGGTACTGGCGATATTCGCCGGTGGGCTTTTCTTCTGTTGTAGAGATTGCAGACATTGTGGTGAAGCTCGGCTATTCCGAGCGTTGTATATGAGGAGAGAGGTGGTGATTTGGACTGCAGAAGGCGGGCCGATGGCAAAGAGGGTGACAAAATAGGGCGGATAGAGGGAGGCAGAAATGAAGGACTACGGACGAGGAGGAGTAAGAGGGAACGGCGTGGTTATATTTACGGAAGAGACAAGTCGATTCCAGTTCCGGAGCTCTCCATGTTTGGGATTTTATGCCTTCTCTCGCGGGGAAAATGGGAGGAAGGTGGGGATTGTGGGATAAGTCTTTTGCCGCCTGGATAGTGGTTTTCCCGGGCTGTCTGCCCACCCATCATACGATTACTGTTGACAATGGTACAATGATTTGAGTTCAGAGAAAGCCGTAGCACTTCTTTCTCCTCCTCTTACTTCTTTCTATCTTTGCCGTTCTCATGGTGCCATCTTCGCAATGGGCGATTGCAGTCCCGGGTTATAATGGCAGGCAGTGACGCTCAAAAGTGAGTGAGAGGCTATCACGATTCGGGATTGTCTTTCAATGTCATTACTTTTGACTAATTGACTCGCGGCCGATATTCTAGAGCATAGGAAGATCGTTCATAGCACGCCAGGTATTGGGTGTGTACGTACTACGTTCGGATATAGAGAAAACCGCCGGCTAACCATCGATAAGGCAGCCTTATCACTACCCCACAAAATAGCCACCCACATGAGCGGGCGTTGTTCTTCTGCCCCTATGACCAAGCGACAACTTACCGGCCAGATGGGTTTAATAAATCTATAGAAGTCGGAAAAACAATTGGAGACAAACTCACACATTGGTCGAAATACAATAATCTAGATAACATTATGCTTGAGGAAGGAGGATGGAGAAAATCGTCCATCGAATCATTCATGCGTGATATTCCAGGTCAAAGGAGAAAATTCCATTACTTAATTGTCATTGAAGAAGCCTATTCTACTAGAAGTAAATTGTAGGCACATATATCGCCTAGTTGCCGTGCCTAAATTCCCATCATCCCGGGGAAAATGTATCATCCTTTCATCTTTGGTTGGTGTCAACTAGCCATCTTTGATGAAAAGCAGAAGCTACTTTCTCATCTAACAAACTTGGAACTTGGAACCGGGCTATAACGACAGAACATTGCAACAGCTACCTAGGTACAGCAGTTATATAAAGGCACGTATTTATAGTTGCTAGTGGAACCGGGAGTATCTAGTTAAGATTATTAACAAAACATACCATGTAGGGCTGAGAAATTACACGTGCAAGGCAAGTCAAGAAACAGACAAAGAGAATAGGGAAGGTAATCCAGCTACATAATATTCAGACAATCATAAAAACAGCCTATAGAGACACCTCCTCGAGCTCGCCTTCGCCCTCGTGTTGATCTTTGCCTATCACGCCATTTTCAGATTTAGAAGGGGGCTCTGCGGTTGTCTCCTCTTCCTCCTCAGACTCTTTATTATGTTCTTCGTCTTCCTCTGCCGCCTCATCCTCCTCTTCATCTTCAGGGTGGTCATGCTCCTCTTTGTCATTTTCATCTGCTTTCTCAGAGGGTTCGTCATTGACAGGATGAGGAGACCGGACATCTTCGGCTTCAGGCTCCTCTTGGGCTTCAGTCACAGTGACTTCTGTAGGTCCACCAGGGAATGGCGTCGGCGGGCCCTCTGAAACCTGATCTGGCCCGGACTGTGGTGATACATCGGTGCGACTGGTCGTAGGAGGTGTTGCTGCCTCTGAAGCTACTGGTTCAGTAATTTGTTGCTGTGGCTGCTGTGGTGTTTGCCGTGGGCCTAATTGGCGGTGTTTGGGGTCTGCATTCAGATAGTAGCCTCGAACACCAACAATAGTTCCCTCTGCCTCGCATGCATCTACCCACTCGGGCCGTACCACAGGAAGGTTCATCTCCACGGCCTTCTCCCACGCGGGGCCACGACCTTCTGTGCAAACAAAATGTGTGGTATCAATCCGTACAGTGTCGATGAGCTTACCACCTATCCGATCAATAGCACGCGACAGTGCCTCTCTTTGTTGTTCTGGCATGATTCCTGGAGTCACCGTAATGCCCGAGAGATCGGTCATCTTGTGAGTACGGCATGTCAACTTCTCGGAATGGTAAGTGCCAGCTGATGTGCGCAGTACGAGATGAAAGGTGTATTCAGCATGAATCGCGAGACCACTAATTTTTGTGCTGAGCATTTCAAGAGGACGGGGTATTGACCCTGCTTTGGAACCGTTGCGATAAAGCGAGAGGGATTTCAATGAGGCAGTGGCAAGTTTGATCGGATCCCACTCTAACACCAGCGAAGTCTGTGTCGCATTGCGCAAACGGAGAACAGGCGGGGACGGTGTTTCTAGCCCGTAGGTGTTGAGGATTCGTTTTTGTAGCGACTGGAAATTCGCTATGCTCGTTGACTCGGCGGCATGGTTGCGGGAGACATTAATGTCGACGATGCTCCCCGATCCGATATTCTTGGGAAGCAACACGGAAGGAAACTCGATCTGTAAAACGAGGCGATTATCAGCGTCAAACTTCAGACAGATATGAAGCAGTATTGTTGCGATTTATCTTCACATGAAATGGAGATAATGAAGTTGAGATGCGCTTACCAGTCGGTTATCTTGGGTTAACAAGACGGCAACACCAGCGTCGACTTTGCCTACAGTCAAGGACACCAGCATCGTGAAGGAATGTGAGCGCAATTGCTTTGACGCAGTGCGTCGAGTACAGGGGATGGGGAGCAAGGAGCAATTGATAAAGAAATGGAAAGTGTTTCAGGAAGGAAGTCTGTCGTCGTCTTTTGTTGTTCTGCCCGCAGGCAACGGCCGACACGTGCCAAGCTTCCAGGTACATGGTCTCCGGGCCAATCACAGCAAGGGCTACGTATGCGCATCGCCAACTGTCAACTTCTTATCCAGGGCGATGCCGGGTCTACTAATAATTGCAATGCGAAAGATGTGTAGCGTCCAAGTTATAGATTCTTTTCTACTTGATTATACAGTTCCCGTCTCAGCATTGGGGCCATTAGATCGGCCATTTGATAGCTCATTTGTTTTTGAATAACTAGCGGATCATCTAGTGGAGGTACTGACTGGGAAGCCTTGATGGTCAAAGTTCCAGCCAGCGGTCTTTTTTGAAGTTTCACGCCTTCAGGAAGTCTTTCCTGGGGAAGAGGTCGGCCAATCTCGTCGAATCCTTTCAGGTACAAGACTTGCCGAAAGGCTGCGCGCAGCCGACGTGAGTATTGGTTGCGAACAACCTTTGTAGTCGAGAAGTGGTGTGTCACGACTCTCCACCATAGCGTATTCGGATCGCGACTCTCGCACAGATATTGAATCTTGGGGCTCAACACATGCTGCGGATAGGGTGCCAGGTGGCTAAAGGTTTCTGCCCACGGAGGCAGAGCCGGTTGCGAAACGTAGAGGAAGTCAAAGTATCGGCCATGGATCGTCTTGTAAAATTTGGGGTAATTGCGATAAGCAGGAAGGATTATCATGTTTGACTACCCACTGGAGCTTGCCAAATAAAACGGCACGGTCATAACGAACAATTCGCTGCCCCGATAGCCAACTGATCCACGACCAAGTCAGTTTGATTGTTATTTGTAGACAATGCCAAAGCAACGGCGCAACTAAAACAACTCACAAATACAACCTACCAGGGGCAACGGCAAACGAGGCACTGAATAAAATGGGCAGAGAAAGCAGCTTCCCCTTCACCTGTTGACAGATCGAAGAATCGACTGTGGCAACCGATGGCTGGCAGAACCTCGGGCGGTGAGAGAAAAACTCAGCGGAGCAGAAAACAAGGCAGCAACCGTGAGGCGCCTGAGGCAGGAATGGTTGCGCCCAGCGAATCGCGAGGGATCAGGCTGGAATCAGCAGCCCCACCAGCCGTTTCTCGCCGTTTAAATACTCCCAAAATCCCCTCCTGCACATCCCACCCTCTGCCAACGCCCAACTGCGCCACTGCAGTACACCGTCCAGTGTACATTTCTTGTCCCAAGTGAGCTATCAGTTCGATTCTCCAAGTGATACTGCTGCACTCAGTTCACCATGCCTAAGAATAAGGGAAAGGTGAGTCGCCATCAACTGCCGCGCACAAAACCCCGCCTTGCCGCTTGCACGGTTGACTGACCGATGCAATCACACCAAAACAGGGTGGTAAAAACAGACGTCGTGGTAAGAACGAGAACGACAACGAGAAACGCGAACTCATCTTTAAGGAGGATGGCCAGGAATACGCTCAGGTCGTGAAAATGCTGGGCAACGGTCGCCTGGAGGCCCAGTGTTTCGATGGCGAAAAGCGTCTCGCGCACATCCGAGGGAAATTGCGCAAGAAAGTGTGGATCAACCAAGGAGACATCATCTTGCTGTCCCTGCGCGACTATCAAGACGAAAAGGGCGATGTCATCATGAAATACAGTGCCGACGAGGCCCGCAGTCTCAAGGCTTACGGCGAGCTGCCCGAAACTGCCAAGATCAACGAAACCGATACCTACGGCCACGAAGGCTTCGAAGATAACGTCGAGTTCGACGAGGATCGTGATAGTAGCGACGACAAGGAGATTGATGTCGACGAGATCTAAGAGTCTCTATGTTATTCCCGTCGGGAGCCTTCCACTTGCCAAATGTCGTGAAAAGAAAAAGTGGTTCGCCTCGGACGGGACACGGGTGCCATGGATCGATCTGGATCACTTTCTTACTGAATGATTTGGTGTCTTACTACTCATGCGAGTCTTCATTAGGGAGCTCATTCATGATGTACCATTCACAAGATTGTTTCTTTGGCCTGGTATTGAAGAGCACCACTTCGATCTGTGGAGCGCGTGCCGACCAATTTACGCCTCTGTAGCAGGTCAAAGATGATTGACTGGAGGTCACATTTTGTAATCGACGATCTGAATCGCCTGGAACCCTATGTCGCTCGACTTTGATGTTGTCTGGCACCGCGCACTCCCCAATCACCCTCAGTTTCATGGTTACGCTGTTATCAAAGGTGGACGATTAATAGCCAGACACCGACTAACGAAATTCATTGCTTGATCTTGCCGTTCTGCCATACGTGTATTCAATGCATGGTTTACGAAATATTCCAATCTTCATTCTTTTCAAAAACCCCAGTCGTGTTTCTTAGCGGTGGCTTTCTTCAAGTCCCGCATTGCTCGCGACTGGTTTCCTTTGTCTTACTGGCGAATTGTCGTTGTTCCTTATGAGAAACTTGAATGATTTCCAGATAAAAGTCTGAAGTTGTTGATGTTTATGCATTGTATAGCAATAGAAGAAAAAAAAGATTGTCGTTGGTGCACGATTTCATCACTTGAGTAAGCAATATCCTGGTATCCTTTTTAATAAATCATTCAGGGAACCTTAAAAACAAACACAATGTGGCCTCATCCAATGAATCATAGATTACGTATACATGAACCTCGAGTTCAGGAGTCTTCTGTCTCGTCTTCAAAAACACTCTTTCTGAAAAATCTAATGATTTTCCGTGCCGTCTCTCGTCCAACTAGTGGGTCAAGTTCGTCCATGCCCATGTTCGCAATCTCATGTATGTTGTTTGTCTCGACGCTCAACCGCTCGAGGACTACTGGCGTAACTCCAGGCACAGATCGTAACATGTCTTGGGGGAGCTGGTGGAAACTTCGATGTTCTATCCCAGCAGCAGCCATGACATCGTCCGAACTGGAAGATGCGGCAATATTAATATCCAGACCCATCTGTACTGCCCTTATGGGATCAGGTTCTGGGGTGTTCTTTTTCAATTCCGCGAATATCTCGGCTGTCTGATGAGGTGACGAAGACCATATGATTTTGAGCCGTGGAAACGCCAGCGTTAAGAGGACAAGCATGTGTTGTGCCGATTTAGGAGTAGAAGGGTTTGTCAGAGAACTACTGGCTGCCGACGCAGGGTTGCCAGATGAGGTAAAAACATAATCGGACAGGAAACTTGTACTGGGTAGCGAAGCTGAAGCAAATGCGTCAAAAGTGAATGACTTGTTTTGGTCGAATTCGATTAAAAGGAGGGGATTTTTGTAATATTTCAACATTGTTTCGGCTTGGTTGTAGAGACGTCCATTTCTCATAGAACTGATCAAATCACGCACAGACTTACGCTCAACACAGATATCAGGTGTCAAGACGTAGTCTCCGACCGTTAATTGACAGGGGACCACAACCATACTACGGCCATGAAGCAGCGAAGGCAGCGCGCTTCGGAACTCACGGACATCTACCACAACAGTAGGTGGTGCCGAGGTTGCGGCTAAGCGCCCACCACCAGCAATTCTAGTGTTGACGGTTCTCAGAAACTGCTCTTCGGGATCTTCGAGGCTTTTATCATGTGTAAGAGTTACAGCCATGCCCTAGCAATGCGTGGTTAGCAGGGGTTTGTTATGAGATGTGGAACAAACTTACGCCTTTCTCCGTGATGAGTTTTGTAAATGCATCTTTTTCCCGTCGTACTGCACTTAGGTAGCGTTGTTCCTCTACTGATCCTCCGTAATACATGAAGTATACTCGCACATTTCGATCGCTATGAGAACTGCGGTATACTTCAACTCGGCGTATGAAAGCAGCGTCTGGTTCGTACATGATGATATATCGGGGTCGAACTTCCTCGAGGATTCGTTCGTCCATATCTCCGTCATAAGGATGAATCATAACGAGATCGTTCATATCGTATAACTCATAGTATTCCTCCATATCCTCCAAAATATCAAGAACATTGTCTTCCTTTAACGCCTCTTCGACTGCCTTTGGTTGAAGATCCTCTAGAAGCTCAGACACTTGAATAGAAGCTTCGTTTCCAACATCGACACTGGTATTTGGCGCGCGATTAGCACTCGTAGAACTGGAACCACCACCACGAACACGACGTCTTTTATTTGGAGGAGCTCTGCCTGTCGTGGTATTCGCATTTTGTCCTCTGTTTGAAGCATCGCTTGGATTTTGTTTCGAGGCATAAAGATTATCTCTGACGCGAGAAAAATTTTGCTTCCAATTCAAATACTCCCTCAACTTTCTTCGCATTAGAATATCAGCAGATGCGCCCTTTGAGGACGATTTGTCTTCATCCAAAGGCTCTTCATCTTCGTCAGTATCAGCAACAGGGCCATTGTACATTAATGCCAAGTAATCTCGAAGTTGACGGCAAGTGCGTTGGTCACCGCACATAATTAATGTGGTATTGTTAGAGTCGCCACGCTGTGTCGGGTTGATGTAGGCGTCTTGCTCAATTTCTTGTAAAATCTCCGCAAGGACATTCCACTTGGGTTGCTCTTCTAGTACAGGTTGCAGTGCCGCTGTAAATGAAGTGAAAGATGCTGAGGCATCATTGCTAGTAAATTTACCGCGATAGACGCGGGACTTTGCTGTCTCAAAAAGGACATGTGCAGCATCTAGAAAGAGCCAAGGGGAAAAATTGTGTCTTGTTGATCCCGGTGGGGCAGAGTGAGCTGCAACAACCGTGTCTAAATATTTCAATAAAGACACTGAATCATATGTCAGGAGGGAGCTATCAAAGTTAGACTAATCAAGCCATAGATGAAGTTTAGAGACCTCTTACTGCAGTATAGCTCGCAAAACTGTCAGATCGTTCGCAATCTGTCGCGTTCTGAAGCTGACACGATGCCAAATTGGATCCAATTGCCGGCGTATTGACACGTCAAAATTCTTGTGCAACGCACTATCCAATGTCCAGTCCTCCATATCGAGGCCGCTGTTAGCCTTCTTAAGCTCAGAAACGCTCGTCTCCACACATTCCATAACTGCGTTCTGTATCTCCCTCATCTTATCGGTCATGGGGACTTCAAGCTCAATAACTTCAGCTTTACGACGGCCTTCGAGAGACTCTGCAACAGAAACATGAAACCGAGGCCACAGCGATGGTTTACGCAGGAAGAGATTCCGCATCATATTTGATAAAGGTGCAAACCCAGTAGTGAACGGCTCCGGGGTATCAGAGAAAGCTTTCAAAAAGCCATTGCGATTGAATTGTCGGTATACCCTAACGATAAATGCCTCCAAAGCGGTTGCCACAACTCTGATATAAAGTTAGCTTCCTGCTTCGGACTTGAGGTTAGAGTGAGGCCTACCTCTCAGCGTGTAATAAAATAATACCAGTGATTTTCTGTGGGTCGAGAAGCTCTAAAATAATGTCAAAAAATGTATCAGCCTAAATTTGAAGGTACTTTAGACACTTACTAGACAATAGATCGACGACAAGTATACGTGAAGTTACACTTAATATACCCCCTTGGTTATATGTTTTCTCTCTTTTGTTTGTTAGCTAGATTTTCGGTTGGAATGAAAATGAACGTACCTCAGGGGAACTGTAGCCCTATCTGTGTTGATGACTTTCAGCCCCCGTGCTAGAGGGGATTGGCTAATCGCATAGTGCTCGGCAAGCGCTTTTCACAGCATTAATTTTTGTCATATCACTAAGACGTGGTACATGGTTCAAGTCATCAGAGGCACGATACCTTCGCCGATCCACTCGTTTTCTCGATCATCAGCTCCAACAACAAGAATCAAATTATTGCCTGCCGCATCAAAGGCGTGGAGTAGATTCGTCACGATGCGCAAGAGCCCAAGGCCCCGGGCAAGGATGACGAGCTCATCTTCGTTGCGGAGCTCATTAAAAAGATCCTGTTGGTATTTCTATTGGAGAAATAATAAGCACATATCGTATCAGATTATCCCTTTTACTCACTAACGGCAACGAAAGCTTAACAGGTGCGTTCGGTCGTTCAGGCATGAGGACGGCGTTGACGTGTTTAGGACGTCGCGTTCGACTAGAAAATGACGGGTGATCACGTGCCCAGAATGCTCTGTTTGATCCAAATTAATGGGTATAGATACAACGAATAATAAATTTTTGAAATAAGACCAGATAATTCTACTAGAATAACAATTTCCAGACTAGTTCTGTATAGATGCAATATCATAGTGGGTTACTTGGACCGTAATTCTGGCTGTTGATATTATTCTGCGTAATGCCAATATTACCTGAAACGGAATAGGCGATGACAACCTGGAATTCATAAAATTGATCATGCATGTCTGGAACTGCGATGAACTTTTGTGAATATTGGCTGTATGTAGTAAACCTTATCTAGCAACTAGCTATGGATGCTCATGACTCAGTTGTGCTACCCCTGTATGAACACAACTGGCCGCCATAGCGTTGCTTTTTTCTCAACCCAATCAAAAGACTCTTCATCTTCTCCTACTACACAGTACCTAATAGAAACTGAGCCGTGCTCCAGCGTACTTGTAATTTCCATACATGTGGCATGCTTGGGAACAAGATTGGTATCGAATATGGCATCTTCTTCGAGCATGACAAGCCGCTCAATTTCCTTATATAATGACCGCGTTGGCGTACGACAGTTGCCTATGCATGCACGACACACTGGAGACAATGAACAAATAAGCGAGTTTCGGATAGCGAATTGTTTCAGTAAAGCCGGGGTAAGGTGTGTTGTAAATGCATTGTCATGAGCTAGATGTTCTTCGATTATGCAAAGCTTGGAAAAGTATGCTTTTAGATATGTAGATCTTGGTACAAATTCAGAACCAGTATACTTTAGAGGCCCTGTAGTACTGCCTGCTGTTGTATCGTTGATATGACATAACAATAGGAGAAGTGATGCTTCCTTGTACAGTCTTAGGAGTCGTATGTTATGTCGATCGCGATCAATACAAGAGCCCAAGCTTAATTTTTGGAGTGGCATGGATAAATGTTCCAAAGCTTTGACGTATTCACATGCGCAGCGAACATCAATCATGGGATTCTGTATCAATGCCGTGATCTCGTTGATAAGAACAGATGTTTCTCGAAAGACGTCACGCAGAGACTGCCGGATTGTGGGTAGCTCCTCAGGGACATAAGACACGTTGTTATCAAGACATTCTTTGATACCAACCTTCAATTTGCTGATAAAGTTTATGATACTGTCTCTTAGCGGCAATCCGGGTAGTTTTATCTTCCAGCTGGTCTTTATTGTATCGTGTCCTCGGGAAAAGGCAATTTTCAGTCCGTTTGCCAAATGTAGAGCCACGCCCTCTCTTGAACCCCTCAAAGTTTCTATTCCTGCCAACATAAAGGAGACAATGAACCCTACCCGTATTGCATCCGTCGTTAATGAAGTTTCAGTTAGCGCGTGTCGAGCCTTAGAAATGGCATCGGTGTAAAGTCTCATGGCTAAATTCCTCTCGTTGGACAGGATCAATCCCTGTGCGTAACAAGGTTCATACTCATAATGAGCAGCAGCAAAGGCGATGGCCGCTGACTGAAGCACTACTTCTGAAACCGATGTTTGCGCCAACATAATTCCCCATAATGTTGAGTCGTAGTAATTCGAGAAAGCCGGAATTGTCTGCGTCCGGAAGAATTCTAAAAACTTCCAGTTATAGTTACCCCGCATGCTATAAAACTGCGAGAGTAGCTCATGCCTCCTGTGCTTCTCATGTCGAGAGGAGATTTCAACAGAATATCCATCGCACTTGCGGCCCGTGTCCGTACACCGGCGACAAGCTGGTCGTTCTTCGTCGCATTTTTTGTGTCTTAATCTGCAAATGTTTTAGCCAAATAAAAAAAAAAAAACAACTAAGCTAGTTAGATATCCATAATTAGCCACGCACTTGCAAGTAATGCATCCATTGCGCGACTTGGTATGACTTTGAATGCGTCGCCGAGGGGTAGTTTTATTGAGCTCAGGCATATCCAATAAATCTGACAGCCTTGACTCCAAAACGTTATTGAGAACTAATAAGGTAGTACAGGGAGGGATGAATTTAAATATCCTTCTGCTTCTTCGAGACCGACATCCTTGTCGTCCGTTGCGAACTTTGAACAGTTAGGACGGAAGGCACAAACTTCGGATCTAATCTTATCTGATGGATCTAAACCTTGCTGTTCCACATTATATCTCACGATTATTGGGCAGTGCGCATTGGGTGGGTCACCTAACGATATTGGGAGGGCTGTTAATTTCATGTGTTTCTGCCCACCAACTACAACAGAGTTCATCTAAAATGGGGTCATCATGGCGACTAATGCTGAAGAGGTAGTATATGGTGTTGAAACGGATGTTGCAATTGCACAGGGCGCATTCGATGCCTGACTCTAGCCATTTACGGCCTCCCCAGGCGGGCCAATATTGCTCACGACGGGTAACGATGCTTTTTTCTTACCGCTCAGAGTCGGCATGTTGCTATGTCAGACCTACAAGTGATGACTATTTAATAAGGCTCTTTCCGCGTGTAATTTTTGCATCATCTGCTCGTTCCACCTGCCCCGACCATCTTGATCAGAAACACAATGGCTGCAGAAAATAGCACGAAATCCAGTTGCATACAAGTTCAAGACATGGAGAAATCTATAGAAGAACAACGTGGACAGACCTCCCATCCTTTTCTTGTTAAATTTGATGTGCCCTATGACCCAGAGAACCCCAGGGATTGGCCGCAAATTAAGAAATGGGCGGTCACCGGCGTTCTGTCTGTAACAGGACTCAACCGTATCATGGTATCTACCATAATGGCACCGGCATTACCTTCAATTGCATCAGACTTGAAAATGAATAGCATTGAATCAGTTATGGGGATGTCTGTTTACCTGCTTGCTACAGCCTTTGGTCCCCTTATTATCGGACCGCTCTCCGAAATTTACGGGAGGAAACCGGTCTTACACACGACAAATATCTGGTTTCTCGGTTGGAATCTGATCTGTGGGTTTTCCAACTCAAAAGGCCTAATTCTAGCTTCTCGTCTGCTGGCCGGTTTTGGTGCTAGTGCCATTTATGCACTTGCAGGCGGCGTGCTAGGGGATATCTGGCATCCGGAACAGCGAGGTCGATCACTCGGACTATATAACCTTATACCTTTACTTGGAGCTGCCGTGGGTCCAATTGTTGGTGGGTTTATTGCGGGTGCTACTACATGGCGATGGATCTTTTGGTCAACGTCCATACTCCAAGGAGTTATGGTCATAGGGTCTTTCATCATCTTCAAAGAGACCTATGCCGTTGTCATACTTGAGAAACGTGCTGCCCAATTGAGGAAGATGACTGGTCAACCCCAGTACCATTGCCAATCCGCAACGCGGTCTGAGAATGTGTCCACATCCGCAAAAATACGACGATATCTCACTCGGCCTATGCGACTTCTCATATTCCACCCGATAATTCAGATGCAGGCTTGCTTGGCAGGCCTGAACTATGGAATTTCATACATTGTTTTGTCAACATATGCCGATCTGTGGACGTCACAATACGGTGAACCTGTGACGATCAGCGGTTTACACTATATTTCGATGGCTCTAGGCGAGATTCTAGCAGCACTAATAGGCGGACCTACAATGGATATCATTTACCGCCGGCTTAAACAACGAGATTCTGCTCAAGAAGGTCGGCCGGAGTTCCATATCGTACTCATGCTTCCTGGATCGATATTCCTGGTGTGCGGCCTGCTTATGTACGGATGGGTTTCTAAGTTGCACGCGTTTTGGCTTGTTGTTGACGTAGGCGCCGCAATCCTCTCTTTTGGCGGTACGATGTGTGGACAGTCATTGCAAGCCTATGTCATCGATACATACTCGGAGCATACTAGTTCAGCATCAGCAGCAACCCAGTTTCTGCGTAGTCTAGGAGCGTTTGCGCTCCCTTTATTTGCACCAGCGATGTACTCAGCCTTAGGATATGGCTGGGCAAACAGCTTGTTGGCACTTGTTCTTGCAGTATCTTTTTTCCCCGCGTTCTTGCTCATATGGATCCGTGGTGGCAAGATGCGAGAGAAGATCAGATCGAGTGACTGACTGTATAAGAGCTTACTGAGCCTGCAGCGCTTTAGATCTTCTCTCCACAGGTTGCAGAATCAGAGAAGCATAATATTACATGGCTGGGTGGAGTTTGTGTGTTTGGTTGCGGAGCTCTGGCGATGACGTCGTTGGTTTTGCGTACAGGAAACGCGCGTCGTGTCTTTCGGGAACGAATTTCGTGTGAGGCGAACATCCTGCAGATATAACTGTCAGATAAGCTAGAATATTTGAGGCGCTGATAGTGCTGCTTCAATTGAGGTATATGTTCAGAGAGAACTACGTGTCGTGTAAACTGTGCAGAATGGGAACGGCTACAGGCCCCCGCTGAAGTCAGTCCCGTGCCGCCGCCTGCCTAAGGCCCCCCATAAGGATTATGTAACCGCGTTCTTAATCCAACCTCCACTCACCCACTCCACTCTGGCCCTGTCAAGCTGCGTCTCGTCCGACTCCCAACCTGCCCAGCACTTCCTGACTGCTGTTCTGCACATGACTGTCGCCTAGAGTTACAGCCGCCTCTATTAAAACATCCATTGTACTGACCGACTCGACCTATATAGTCCCGCCATCCTACCTTCACGAAAACGCTTTGTACCCGTGCTGCGATGTATCCCCGGTGTCATTAAAGTGGAAGCCTACTGATTACCTTACCTACGCCTTCACAATCCCTCATACGAATTTGTTAAAACGCTCGCCATGCCATCCATTCTAAGCGATTCTGATAAAGAGACGGTGAAGAGGACTGTTCCCAAACCGGGCAACAAAATCCTAGCCGTCGGTGTCGCGCGACTCTACGTCGCCCACCCCAATTCCCAGAAATGGACATACACCGGATTACAAGGCGCCGCAGTCATCGCCAATGACCTCGTTGGTCATACCTTTTGGCTCAAACTCGTTGATGTCTCGGTAAGTCAGCGTTTCCATAAGCAATCCAATAGAAAACGGCACTGACATGACTAGCCCGCAAACCGTGGAGTGATCTGGGACCAGGAGATCTATGACGGCTTCTACTATAACCAGGATCGAGTATTCTTTCACACATTCGAGCTCGAAGAATGCCCAGCAGCTCTCTCATTCTCGGACGAGAAGGAGGCAAAGACGTTCTTGAAAAAGATGCATGAGCGCGAAAAACACGCCAGCAAAGAAACCAAAAGTACCCCGTTTTCCTCGACTCGCGGTCAAGGACCGGCACCTGTATCCAACGGAAAGTCTGGTCGCTCCCTTTTCAGCGGCCTTCTCGGCAGGAGTTCGTCATCTGCAACGCCATCCGCACCACCACCTCCTCCACCTGTTATAGCTCCCGTACAATCACCTTCGCCCCCGGCGCCGGCGCCAGCGCCGGCACCTGTACACCAAGACTCCTCCTCGTTAGATCTCAGTGATCCGGAAATACAAAAGGTATTAGCAGAACTACGACAGATGGGAATTACTGAAGCGCAAATAAAAGACAACAAGGATTTCATCCAATCCTACATTCAAAACCAGGCTACTGAAGCCCCCAGCCGAACATCTCCTTCAATCGAAGACCAAAGAAAAGCGAAAGCGCCTCCACCTCCTCCACCAGCATCGGCGCCGCAGCCTAAAATTACTTCGATTAGCCCTCAAAATACTGGCGGTAGCGGTGGAAAACGCGGTCCTCCTCCTCCACCACCGTCACGCAGACGAGTAGATGTTTCTCCAGCTGCTCATGAACTGGAAACACCTGCACCTGCACCTACACCCCCACCTCCTCGTGAGCCATCACCGCCACGACCAAGGTTCAGGGCTCCGCCTCCCCTTGCAGATGCTGGGAAGTATGCTGAGCCTGCGAGTGCTCCCGGCAGGAGATCTCGAGCATCGTCTAATGCGGTACCCGGCCCTCCGCCACCACCAAGACCTCCTAAAACTCCAATGGATGAATCTCCATCATCATCACCACCTCCTCCGCCTAGGGGTTATGGTGTACCTCCTCCTTTCCAGGGAGAAAGGAAAGTCTCTGCGCCTCCAGCACCTCCGAATCGAACGAGCCCGTCGCATGCACCGCCTCCTCCACCACCCCGAGAGACTACTCCCCAGCTGCCACCAAAGATTCCTCACACGAATGTTGTTCCTCCACCACCTCCTTCACGCGGCTCTGCACCTCCTCTTCCTCCACAAAATGCTCGCCCTGTCCCTCCCCCTCCACCACCATCTGGCGTACCTCAACCCTTGCCGCCTCGAATACCACCATCCCCCTCTTCTGCTGCTCCTCCACCGCCACCGCCTCCTCCACCTGCTCCTGCAGGTCATCCTTCTGGGGCTCCTCCCCCTCCTCCTCCACCCCCGCCCCCCAGCGGTGTTCCTTCGGGCGCTCCACCACCACCTCCCCCTCCTCCAGGTGGCCCCCCTCCCGGTGGTGCAGCTCCACCTCCATTACCCTCTGTCGGCGGCGATGGACGAGACGGTTTACTTGCAGCCATTCGAGCCTCGGGGGGTAAAGGTGGCGGTGGACTACGCAAAGTCAGCGACTCAGAAAGAAGAGATAGGAGCGCCGCTATGGTTCCTGGAGGAGCAAATGATACTCCAGCTCCATCAACGCCCAGTGCTACGCCTGCAAGTGGCTTAGCCGGCGCCCTACGAGATGTACTCGACAAACGAAAGCAAAAAGTTAGCGGTAGTGGTAAGCACAAGCTATTCCTGTTTAAGATGACTATACTAACCGACTTACAGATGATGAAAGAGAAGATGACGACAATTGGGACTAAGAAGCTTCTTTTTCATTGGTTGAATGGGGTTGGGAGATTCATTATCGGCTCCTATACTCAATGGAGGTTGAGCTGAGGGCACAATATTTAAGCCATCCGACATATCATAGGTAGTCAAATGACTTGTGTGGTTATTTCGACGTGCGTGCATTGCACATGCAGGCGACTACATTTTCTGTAGCTTTACGTGGTTGGCAATCAGCGAATCGCAATTGCGCGAAGATTTCGTTGTTTTATTATTGTTTGGACTTGTACATATCTATACATTGAGCTTTTGAGTCGCGTTGGTAGATAAGAGACAATGAATAATCTCCATAAGCAGCATACTGTTTCGCGGACAATATTTAACTAGAGTAACGTACTCTTTATACACAGAGGTTTAAAAGGATACTATCCATCATCCACAGATGGAACAATTTCTCCGTACAAGGAACGTACTAGCCCTCTGTAGATACTTCAGGATTCTCCGACTCTACAACTGTCACGTTGCTACTGATAGGATCCAATCTCAAGTAATGGCTTTGGAAGTCAACGGAAGTGTCCGACTCAGGGTCCTATCGAACCGCGGTACTGAGAGACTCGCACGGCTGAAATAGCTGGAGAAACAATGGAATTCTGTGATTTTCGGCGGACAATTACTCTTTCACATAGACGAACTGCTGTCCATGCAAAGACAAGGGTTTGGGCCTGATGATATTACGCGTCTCAAATGGCCAACAGGATGGAACAGAATATGCAGTCTATACTTACTGCCTTTTGATTGGCAGGCTTTCATGCCCATACCAGACAGCCTCGATCTGGCTGCTTATGGTACATGCTACAAATAGGCTATAGGCCAATCTGGCCCTGTAGAATCACACTTCACGTCTGCACTAAGAATTAGGCTAGGTGATTTCAATTTCACTAAGTAAAACTATGTAGTATCCAAACATGTAATCGAGCGAACACACACCTAACTTAGTTGGGCGCCATCCTTTGGTCATGTCAGCCGCAGCTGAGCCAGTAATCAGCGCCACATCCTACGTACAATGTTCAGTCTTTACCCAAATCAGAGACGGTAGAAGTATAGGGTATTCGTCTCGTCGCAGCCCGACCGCTGCCGCTGTAGCAGCTGTGGGGCTGCGACGAGACGAATATATGTTTGGCATTGACATGCTTACTACTATATAAATAGCTTCCAGGGTCAGTTGCTTAGCTAGATAAGTCCCCGCCTATTGCCTTCCACCCTGCCTACAAGGTGTCAAGTCAGCTCATTGCGCAAAGGTGTTGCTTTAACTTTGCATAACAAGCTCAAATTTCCTTGGAACTATAAAGAGCAGAACAGAGAAGAGAAAGGGAACAACATGCCATCCAATCGCATTCTCATTATCGGAGCAGGCGTTGCAGGCCTCGCCCTGGCACAAGGTCTGAAAAAGTCGGGTATAAAATTCGCAGTTTTCGAAAGGGATGCCTTGCTGGATTCCCGTCTGCAGGGGTACCGACTCAAGCTTGCTGGAGACATCCAAAGGAAATTGAAGGAGCTCATAACCGACGAGGCTTGGGCGGAATTTGAAGCCACACGTGCCGTGACAGTTTTGGGCGAGACGACAGTAAATGCAACAGATGCGGGCATCATGGCCTGTCGCTCCAAGCAACTACCTGAAGGGGTGCCACTACCATATACAATCGACCGAGCAATGCTGCGGCGTGCATTGACACGTGGAATAGAGGAACACGTTCACTTTGGAAAACAGTTCTCGAATTACGAGTACTCCACGGGAGATGAGCGGGTGAAAGCCATTTTTGCAGACGGTTCTGTGGAGGAAGGAAGCTTGCTTGTTGGCACCGACGGGATGAGGTCCAATGTTCGTAAACAACTGGTTCCTGACTATCCGTTCATTGATACTCAAAGTTGCTGCATCTACGGCAAAAGTACTCTGACGCCAGAGCTACGTGAACGATTTCCCGAAGCGCATCGTCGATGGATTACAGTTATCCGAGATTCGACCCCGATTCTCCAGAGCATTATATCGGGTGAGGCGCCTAGAAGCCTGGTCACAGAACCCGTCGTTTTTTCTCATCGCGACAGTCATAGCGACCTCCCAGATGACTACATTCACTGGGGAATCCTTTTTCTGGCCAAGGACGACGTCATGCCAATCACCGATGACCTTCTTCAGCATCGACCGGTGGAGCTCTCACTAGCACTCACTCGGGAGTGGCATCCGTCGGTTCGGTCTTTGATCGAGTTACAAAATCAGGATCACACTGCTGGGATGCGTGTGTATTCAGCACCCCCGGACCTGCCGTCGTGGACAACATGTGAGCGAGTCACGGTGCTTGGGGATGCGGTTCATGTCATGTCGCCTAGCGGAGGAGTTGGGGCCGTGGCTGCTGTTCACGACTCATATGCATTAGTGAACATTCTTAAAGAAGACGGGATATCTGTTTCTTCTATCAGCAAGTTTGAGGACCAAATGAGAGCATTTTCAAGCGTCTGCCTTGAGCGAAGTTTCCGAGCTGGCGATCGATTGATAAAGGCGCCTTTTGCCAATGAGTGCAAGACAGTGAGTTTGTGATGGCCTCTTCCTGCCGTACGTAGCTCAGCTAGTGTCAACATGTTACAATTTTAAGCATTTATGTTTCAATTTTAAATGAATGATGGCCAAAGTCGAGCTCAATTGACTTGTCTCATCTTGTACAAAGTCGAGCCTCCACTTCCAAGACAAATAGAGAGAAAGGTAAGATTTCCGCAGACGACTTGCATTAAAGCCACATGGGATGAACACGATGGTTGTAACACCTTTTCAAAAAGAAAAAAAAAATAAAAGAAGAAGAAGAAGAAGAAGTAAGCAATGATGTTGAGGGATATATGATGATCGAATAAAAAAGCTTGGAGAACGGCAACGGATATACGGGCTGCACGTGACGTTCCGGGGTCATGGTTCGGCGGCGCTAGGGAAGGAAGTACGATTTGCTTGTTTGTCCATGGCAGAAGGAATCGAAGACGACCAGCATCTGGCACATTGTTCGTTGTTGTAGAGTTCTTTTCTACAATCCGGAGAGATGCTGGCGGCTTCTTCTATCAAGCCCTCGGCACCATCGCCCAATCTGCTGAGGTTTTTGCGATCTCAATCGGACTCGTTCTTCTTCACGTCAAATCCGACGACCGCGAAAGCCATAGCAAATGCTACAGCCGCGAGCCGATGGAACAATAGCAAAAAGAGAAAGTCGAATTGGGTGCGGTTAAATGCAGCGCCATGTTTAGCGCAGATCGAAGCGTCTTTATTCTCTTTGTGGCCTTCGAAAACCTCCACCCTGCCAAAGCCGCCGCGCCTTCGTTCGTCTGCGGACGCAAGAATCAATGCGCCTCTCGGTCTCCCCCGCTACGCCTTCACGCGAAATATCTCAGTTAAGAGACGGGAATGGTGGTATAACTTGCTATTTAGGAAGGAAGCATACCTGAAATGGAAGAATTCAAACGCATCTCAAATCGCAGATTTTGCGGATGAAGAAACGGAAGAGAACCTTTTTAATCTCGGGCGAACTCTCGCATCCAAATCGCACGAGCCCAGGCTGCGCTGTACCGAATTTGATGAGAACGGCAACGTCACATTGGTGAATGGGGAGTTTCGAAAGAGTGAACTCATTGCTAAGGTTTGTTTATTTCACTGTCTATGAAATATTCCTCCTTGATTGTGCAGGAAGCAGAGTGCTTACTTGGATCACAGTATGGGCTTCTAAATCGAGACTTGCGAAAAATTGATTCCTCTGTCCTTCCTCACATCCTTGTCCGACCAAACACAATCCTCATTTCCCTCCTGCATCTTCGCGTTTTGATCAAGGCCGATCGAGTTCTCGTGTTCGACGCCTATGGTTCGACCAACTCGTATACTCAATCTGTCTTTATGTATGATTTGGAAGGTAAATTGCGGCAGCGTCAAGCCCCAGGATCGGGGGCATTGCCGTATGAATTCCGGGCGCTCGAGTCTGTCTTGATCAGTGTAACCAGCGGTCTGGAAAGCGAATTTGAAGGTGTGCGCGATCCTGTTGTGCGCGTCTTGCGTGCGCTGGAAGAGGACATTGATCGAGATAAACTCCGTCATTTGCTTGTTTATTCAAAAAAATTGGGTAGCTTCGAGCAGAAGGCTCGTCTTGTGCGAGATGCTATTGACGATTTGCTTGAAGCTGATGATGATCTGGCCGCGATGTATTTAAGTGATCGTGCTCAAGGGGTGATCCGGCCGGAGAATGACCACCAAGAGATTGAAATGCTTCTGGAATCTTATCACAAGGTTTGCGATGAAATCGTCCAGGCTAGCGGAAACTTGGTTACTGCCATTCGCAACACCGAAGAAGTGTAAGTTCAGTTCAGTTCACTCTCACGCACCATTTCAGGAATATTCTACTTATGCTAACGACATTGAATCAGGGTAAAAGCAATCTTGGATGCAAATAGAAATTCATTGATGCTGTTGGATCTAAAATTCAGCATTGGGACTCTTGGGCTTGCAGCTGGCACTCTGGTCTCAGCGTTGTACGGCATGAACTTGAAAAATTTCATTGAAGAAAGCGATCTGGGTTTTGGCGCTGTGTCCATCACGTGTTTTATTTCCAGCATCATAGTCAGTCTCTATGGGCTTTCAAAATTACGCAAAGTACAACGAGTTAGGATGTGGGGAGAAGGCATGGATTCTGCTGGTATTGGTCCGCTTCAACATCGCAGTTTTCCTTTGAATAAACGTGGAAACTGGCGGACTGATGCAATTGAGCCTGTGTTGGCGGGACTTCCCGGTGAAGCACGATCGGAGAGATTGAAGAGATTCAAAGAAGCTATCAAGTCCAATCAATCAAAGGGCAGTTCAGCAGCTGAAGCAGCTCGTCGCACGGCTATGTTGCAGGCTCAACAGTCAACAATTCGCCAGCAGAGCAAGGAAAGCAATCGTTCGGAGGGGAAACTTGAAGGGGTAGATGCGAAAGCATGAGTGGATATTCTACATTTCAGAAGATTTTATCAATCAATACCCGAGAAATAGGCGTTCTTGACAATATATGGAAGAGTGATATAGATTGGATAGCAGCATAGGTGGCGTTCAGCGAAATACTTTGCAACTTGTATTTAATACGTCTCTTCTCATGGTGGACATTTTTGTATTTATAGGAAGTATATATTTATTTACGATGATTGACTGAAAATTCGCTGTCAATCATACGACAAGGACAGTTCTGCTTGGAAGTGAATATGCATATACTGCGACAGTGACCTGTCTACTATTTCCTGCCATCATGCACAACCTGCGACTGGGAGGTAGCCAAATAGTTGGCCAGATTGCTACGACCATGGAAAGTGGAAAAGGGAGTTTGGGTATTCGAATAGGAGAAACGGTTACGGCTGGAGAGGGCATAATTCAGGATTCCACAACCTCAAATATTCTGAACTAGATTTTCGATTCGCGTCTGATCCCATTCCAAATTCGCCTCACAACCTCAAAATATAAACCTTCCTGGGAGCGTATATGTGCACAATGCGAACTTTCTTCCAACAGGTTTTCATCCACGTGCCAGCCTTTCGCCCTAGCGTCTTCTGCATGAAGATGCACATCCCTCCAGTTGGTCATTTCATCTGTCTTTGAGTAAATATAACATATATTTGTAGTGTCCACATACTCTGGATCCAGAAGGACCCTGCGCATAATCAGTTGCGAATTTTCCTGTTGACCAATAACGTAACATGCCCAGGTTGGAAGTAACACAGCGTGCCCGGCCAGTGAAGCAAGCACTCTCCTCGGTTTGGAGGGCGGCTGAGAAATTACAATACTCTTGTGTGTTTGCTTGTAGCTACCGCCATCTGGACAACTATCCATGATAATTCCCACGAGGGGCAGTGGAGCACGCGTGGCCTCATGAAGGAGGAGAAGAAGCTGAGCGGCAGTAAGGCTACCCCCATTAGAAAATGAATGTAGAATGATTTTGGTATCACTTTTGCTTTTGTTCTGTGGTTGCTGCTCTTGGTTGAACTTCACGCCATGAGTAGTCTGGTCCGGCAGTAATCCATTGTCGATGATATACTGGACTGCAGGCTTGAGGGCAGCTCTCTGCCATGCATACGGACTAACCAAAGTCGTAACAGGTGACTGAATGAGTAGAATTTTGGTCTTTGGAGAAATTTCGTTATGTAACTGAAGATACCTGGCTATATGGTGCTGTCGAGCATCTGTCCAGCTGCACATGATAACCAGTTTCCCTGGCGTTGGCGACTCGGGAGTATACGACCAAACGCGGGGAGTGAGCTTGTGAACATGCATCGGATTTTTGCCCACAACAGCAAATTATATGCAATCGCGGGGTTCTTGGGGCAAACTATGGAGATATATGGAGGCTTGCTAACAGAAGATATAATATGAAGCAATTCTATTGAGGACACGATGTACAATCACATAGATCCACTGCGAAAGTCAAGGAGCGAGAAGGAGGCTTGCTTCTTATTGAACGTTTTGGTTTTTATCAAACACTTAGATGCTGTAGGAACACGAACGAAAGAGAGGATCATTTGAGTTTCGTGGAAGTTAACATCAATTGCGACCCGCGTGCTGCAAGCATATACCTCGGCACCGGCCCGGATTTGAATTCTAATCTTAAACCGACGCTTTTGTTCTACGAGCAGCAGACCGATGGATGATGTATCGGGTCTTTACTCAATTCCACGCAAAATTCAACAATAAGGTTCTAATTCTATCTGCAATTTTCGCCAAGGCTGCTCAATTACTGCACAATCATGGGTCGTGTCGACTCGTGTATTATATGATGAGAAATCATGTGTCTGAATATCAACAGCCTCACATACAAAGCGACGGATCAATAATTTCACAAATCAAAATCTAGAACGCCACCCGACCATCGGAAGTTCCAGGATAGTGGATATCAAAACAACGCCATAAATTCGAATTGTATAATATGCTCAAGATACTATACCACGATGGGATGGAACCCTTTCCACACTGGGGATTCACACCGAGAGGCCTCAATATCACTATCAATTCTCGACCTTATCCAGCCGGATTTGTATTTTTTGTCGTCAGAGGCTCGAGGCCGCTCGCCTAAGCGATACGACCAGCCATAAGAGCATTTTCGTTCCAAAAAGTCATATGTGTATTGCATGCACCGGGGATACTCAGCACAAGCAGCGGCACAGTGTTCATACGATTGATAAGCCTGCTCCTGTACCGCAGTCATCTCTTCTTGTGGTATTGGTTTGTCATTCTCTGCTCCCGGGGGTTTGATGTCGGCATCCTCTGCATGATTATACCAATCATCCAGGTCATCGCTGTCCCGTGGTAGGCGTGCTGCCATAAAATGTTGGTACATGTCGGCAAACAGAATGGGTTGGGATGGATTCTGCCGTTGCTGTTCGTAATTCCAAACAGCATCCACGTCGCTAGGCGTCACATGATGAAGCGAGATTAGCGGCTGGCACCAATATCTTTCTCCCAGAAAGCGCCCGGGTCCGAAGCGTAGCGAGTGTGGAGGCTCCCCTTGTAACATCGGTTTATATAAACTCAACTCAACGCCCTTTTCTTTAAGTGCTTTCATAAGAGTGTAGTCGCCGTACGGGCTTTCCTTGGAAATTAGGTCATACCGAGTGGCAATATCAGGATCGTTGTCAAGAACTTTGGACATGGCGCCTCTGGATATTACAAACCCGCTGCCCCCATGAGCAAATCCCTCGCCATTGATATAAGTCTGCTCCCCAAAATAATGGAGCTGACTTGGGTCGAGTTGTTGCAGCCATAACATGAGATTTGTCCACATGATATATGTGTCGCCCTCCAGGAAGACATACCAGTCGTGGCTGGGCCGCATTGTCCAGGTCTTCCGGAGCATGTGAATAAATTTATATTTATCCAACAGCCAACCATCTTGTGAGCTACCACTTAGTTCCCTTGGGTCCTGGTCGAACTTCTGATACTCTTGCAGTTTGCGGTAGTAGGCGAAATCTGAACTGTCCTTCACGGTTGCGGTGACGTTGTCAAGGACGTCGTAGATTTGGTAGGGTCCAAGCGTCTGAGCAAGATCGGAAAAGATAAGAGGATTTTCCGCGCATCGCAGCGCAGTAAGGAGCTGTGTGGGGAGTTTTTCATAGAGCACGTTGGCACCCGTCTTCACAACGACAGCGACATCCGGAGGATTGGAGACAGCGTGGCAGCGACGATCATTAGTCGGATCGAGTTTGGGTCTTGACTGTGATGAGTGGTTTGAGTCCAAATGGAGAGGCTCTGTCAACCTTCCGCGCAAATTGTCAATCCTGACAATGTGCAAAGCGTTGACCACCCACAACGCCAGGGATATCAGGAGGATTGCGAGGCCTGTGTTCAGTACATATCGTGGGGCACCGGCAGGCGGTCGAGGAAGCTGCATGCTGGAAATCGCATACCCTCAGCAATTGCTGGAAGCAGAAGACACGCCCGGGCACTGGCAGGAGGTAGCTTCGGAGTGAAAGCGATTTGGGGTGCCCGCCTGATGGGATTAATAAGATCAGAGAGAGAGAGAGAGAGAGCCCGTGTTGCCGTCGCGTGGCCGCGGGATTGGCGGAGGGTTGCGCACTCAGCGAAGAAAGTAATAAAAGTAGTAATAGTAATAAAAATAGCTAGTCAGTGTTCTCCTCTGACTTACTACTTTGTTCCACCCGCGACATGTCGCCGGTTCGAAGTACTCAATGAGAGAATCTGGCCAATTTGCATTGACAGATTGATCGTACGGTGATTGCTTGTGTCTGACTGTCTGGTATGAAGGCTGGAAGGAGCATGTGACATGTAATTTTACTGTCGAGTACGTGACAGGGGAGCGTATTTGGTAAACGAAAAACAGACGCACCAGTCCAGAACCGGCTGCCGCTGTCACATAATTGGGCCCCCGTCGGTCTTGGCGCCTCGGGGCCGGTGGGGCAGAGGGACCCGGTAAAACCAAACCAAAAGTTAAAACCGAGCACAAA
Source organism: Eurotiales sp. R13A2 (assembly GCA_023625935.1). Classification (NCBI taxonomy): domain Eukaryota; kingdom Fungi; phylum Ascomycota; class Eurotiomycetes; order Eurotiales; species Eurotiales sp. R13A2. The sequence continues at coordinate 343,947 of JAMAFV010000004.1, forward strand.
CACGTAAACAAACAGTCACGCATGGCATGGCACCCGATCTGGCGGCATTTCTGAGGGTATCAATACGCAACGTGGGAGCAGTCGTACGGAACTTTACAGGGCGCAGCAATGCGGCTCCAGCCACTCATGGCATGCACACTCCCTCAGGGACCCACACGCGAGCCGCAATTCGCGAGTCTCAGGCAGATATACGAAGGAGAGGATAAATATAGCATCTTTCTCCTTGTTCAACAGCCTCGCATGGACTGCCATTATCGCTGGATCAGCAGACGCACAGGTGCGCCATGATGCAAACACCCTCTTGTGCCCGGAGCACAGCGTCTAAGGCAATGTGAAGGAACAATGCATCTTGCCGTCGATTGTACCACCTCGAGCTTTCGGGCCTCAAACAAGTGGCCATTCAGGGTACGACAAAACCTTTTAATTTACTCCCCCACCCTGACTCTCTTAAAGCTCCTCACTTACCACTTAGCAGCCCTGCTTAGTAGTACCGCTACGCAGTAGTCTGGCAAAAACGGCAGCGCTTCTGGCTCAGCTGCTTTGCTAAGCACTGCGCTAGCAAATGCAAATGATAAGTTAACTAACTTAGTTAGTTAAATCCCATGGATGATCTAATCTAATCTGTTTGCTCACCTCGGCGTTGACGGTCAGAATCTGCTCTTACTCTCGCTCGTCGCGCATCTCGCACTTGTCGATTTAGAACATTTTCTATCTCTTCATCGCAGCGACTATGGAGGCGTTGGCCTCACGCAGAGCCCTGTGGCTCGTCCTCTGGTCCCTGCTCTGGTCCTTCAGTCTCCAGCAGGACGACACCTTTTCTTTCGTCAATCCTCCACCTGAAGACTCTGCCATCACCAACCCACAGTATACCGTGGGCGCTGATATCAACATCCAGTGGGTTGGACCGAACGACTTTCTGTCCGTCCGTCTCGTACACGTTCTGCCAGATGATGACTATAACGAATTCACCTATGTTTTTAGTATGTTTTGATTCTGTCTTTCTTGCTCTGTCAACAATGCGCTTCCTCCTTCTCCTTCATAGCTAATGTGTTGTCCTCCAGGAAATGTCACCAATCTCGGTGGAGAGTACATTTGGGCGATTGCGTTGAACGGGATGAATCTTACCAGCTCAAATATCTTTTTCTTCAACATATTCATTGAGGGAGAAACGTCTCCACGTGCGGTCACCCACAATTTTAACCTCACTCAGAGCTCTACTTCTACGACAAGTGCTGCGTCGTCCACAAAAACCACCTCCACCAGTACCTCTGATACAACATTCGCCACAAGTTCTATCACCTCGTCTTCGACTGCCACACAACAGAACGTCCCGACCTCGACCAGTCAAGACAATGTCTCGACATCAACCGGCGGACTGAGCACTGGCGCCAAGGCTGGCGTCGGTGTTGGCGTCAGTGTCGGCGCACTTGCTGTCATCACTGCTGGTCTGTTGTTCTGGCGACATCGACGGGCACAGGGTTCCGGTGCACGAGGAGCTCCGGAAACTGGACAGTCACAGGGCACGTCTTATCAACCTGTCCACCAGGGTGAGTTCTACAAGCCCCCTGGTGCGGCAACAGATCCGTCTGAAGTTCCAACGAATTATATGGGGTCGGAGTTGTCTGGATCTGTCCCAAACCCACAGGAGATGGCAGACACTTCGGGATCGCATCATTGATCTGGCATACGACAAAAGAGTGACTCGCGAAACATTCCCGGTAGTCGCAGTTCGCACATCATGAAGAACGATTTCTCGATGACGATTGATACCAGCGTTGTGCAGTAATTACCTTGCATGTGTATATAAGCTTCAATTCCATTTCATTTTTGTATTGCATTTACAACTTTAATTTGAGCGCTCATCTGCGTTTTGCCACGTCTGCATTAAATTGATGCAACATGTATTCAAAGCCTCTGCAATCCATCTTATCAGCTCAAAATTTAGCTCTCTAACCAACAGAAGTTGCACTCTGATACGAAACATGACAATGAAATTCGGAAAAAAACCCCCGATGATCACTAAAATTATGTGCCAACCCCGTTGCCCGTAGGCCCGGCAGCCGTCAAGTCAGTTATATGCAAGATAAAGTAATACCGAAAAATTTTCCTTTCCCATTATACTCCGAATCCCTCCCCACATATAATGGTTCTCTATTTTTACTCCTCAAATTTTCTTTGGTTGCCCAAAAGAAGACCGGCGCTAATCCCTTCCCTTAGCCAGCAGCGAATGGACTCATCTCCCGAAGTCGCCCACCATACTTCCACAACAGCAGTGGAGCAGGAAGACCGATACCTACGCCAATAAACGCCATCAAACTGTTGCCCCATCCGTAATGGAGTGCATCATACATATACGGAGCGAATAAGGGGAACCCAAATCCAGCTAATGATCGCAGCACGACTGCAGCTGCTAAGGCACTAGCAGCATACCGCGTATAAGTATCAACTAGGTAAGTCTGTATGCACTGGAAAGACATGATTGCGCCAATGCAGAATATGGCAGCTCCAATATCGGGTGCAATCCAATGTGTTCTATATTGCGCTGTCCAGCCGTATATGAACAATCCTATGATGATGAACAATGAGCCTATGACAAGCAGCGGGGTCCGAAACTCAGGCACGCCAACACCACCATTACGCGCCTTCAGTCGACGGTAGATCTGATCTATTAGGCGCGCGGTGATCTGAGCTCCAATAAAAAAGCCGGCACCAAGGGCAATATAGTTGAGTCCTCCAATACCAACAGATTCATGGTAATAGTCTGTCCAGAGCTGAGGAAATGAGGACAGCATGAGATACATAAGGCCATATATATAAGCCATGAAAATAGCCAACACTTGAACAATCGGTTGAGTTCCAAGTAGGATGAATGGTCGGCGCAGTGACGTGGATAAGATGGTCCATAGCGAAAGGTTTTGCTCTTCAAACTCGGTATGCCAGCCGGGATCTTGGGTCTCTTTCCTTAACTTCTTGGCCTTGCGTTTGAGCAATGTCGGAGCATGCGTTTCCTGCAGTGCGAAGAGACCAACAATTTGAATAAGACCGTCGGCAATTGAGGTCGAATAAAAGATCCATCGCCAAGTGGTCGTTTCAGCAATGAACCCCCCGGCAATGGGTCCAATAGCGGGGCCCAAAAGAGGGGCAAGACTATAGATAGCCATTGCTCGCCCTCTTTCCTCGGCTCTGAAACAGTCACTCATTACACCGCCTCCGATCTAGAAAGAAATATTAATAGCAGCCCAGAGAGAAAAAGAGAAGAGCAAAGGACGAGCAAGCAAACCTACAGATAAAGGAGCACTGCCGCCAAGGCCAGAAAGAAACCGGAATGCAATCATCTGCCCTTTGGTCTTACACACCCCACAGGCGATATTGAAAACTAAGTAGACGAGGTTGGCTGTTTGCAGGACTATAGGCCGGCCATAGATTTCAGAAAGCGGACCCAAGAAAAGAGGGCCAATGGCATAGGCCAAAACAAAGATAGACATGGTCATTTCCAATTCGACCTCATCATCAATCTTCAGATCCTTTGCGATAGCTGTCATTGCCGGCGAAACCATGGAAGAAGATACTGGCGATATGAAGGTGAAGCATGAGACAACAAAGACAGCGGCCCATCGTCTTTTCATTGGCCAGTTTTTTGGATTGTCAGGATCCTCAGGTCCTTTCCAGGAAACCTTTGGCAGAGCAGTGTTAGACAAGCTGGCCCAAAAGATTCTAAACGGATAGACTTATCACTAACAAGCTTGGAGTTTCTTTCAGACCTGGCAGTCTCAGTTGCACGCAGCGAAGCGACTTGATTAGCACCGTCATCTTCAGCCCTGCCGCTCTCTAGATCTCGACTGCTGGCGTCGTCCTCTTGTTCTGTATAGGCCGGAACCGCATAGTCTGTTTCTGTGCCGTTCTCTTCTTGCGACACAGCATAAAATGCAGAATGGTTATCGATGTGAGGCGCTGAATACACTCGGCTCATCGACTCAGGCCGATCGGACTTCCTCGAGGAAGCTGTCTGCACTTTCTCGATTTCTACCATGGTGTCTAGCAGCACATTTGCCCGCCTTGGTTTTTTCCGTGTTGGTGATCAGGCACAACGCAGACTACCATGCCACCAGAGTGTGAGATAGAAGGGAAAAAAAAGATCCTTAAAAACGTCCTGAGTGACGATTTGCAGCAGGATTGCATAAATTGCTAGGTAGGCTGACCATGACTAGCAGCAATGGATGCATTATTTGTACCTTAAAGCCTTAAAGACCGATAAATCCAGGATCTCGTCGAACCAGCGAATCACAGCAGCGGTGACTGCGTGCGGTTGGGGCCGCCTCTGAAACAGACGCCATGCGATTGGATGGATGATTCCCGCTTTCGGCTGTCCGGCACCCCTGCGCATGTACAAACGCGAGTGGAGGGAGGAATAGTTATGTAAGCACATGAAATTGTGCATAAATCAAGTTAAACTGGAAAAAGAACCATCAAAATATAGTCCGAGCATCCAATCACACATTGCAGAACGCGTGGTTAACTAACCAACCACACGATAACATCGCACTGACCAAATAGAGTTGCTGCTTTGTCGGTGAATGCCACACCAATACGACTCATCAATTTTTGTTATCACAAAAGTGTTTTTGTTTTCCCAGTAGTGCTCAGTCAATAGAATTCAACCCATATATTACATGCAATTAAGCAAATCGATTATGAACGTTTAAAATTAAGACATGAATATTGCTGCACAAGACACCCGTATCCATGCAAGATTCATAACACCGTCAGGGGGTATATGTATGTTGTATGTGTACATGATTGAAACCATAAAGAAACAAAGAAGGGTGACAAAAATTAAAGGCGGCGTCTCGCATCACACACCCTCTCCTTGAGGTCCACCAAGTCATAAAGGAAACATCGATCGCATATGGCGTGCCTAGACGGACTGCGGTAGCTTTGTTTCTTCGTGCTCGGTGCTGACCATACCCTTCTCAGTGGCGAAGGTGGTGTGTGGGCGCCACTTGGCGGACGTGCGAGGTGTAGTCTCTTCCATCATTTTGTCGACTTGTTCAAGAGACAGGCCCTTGGTCTCGGGAACAAGGAAGTACGAATACACCATAGCTATGGTGCAAAGACCACCCCAAACGAAGAAGACAGATGACTTCATGTCACCATCGCCAGGGTCAGATCCGACCATGTAGGGAGTGATGACAGCAATGATGGTGTTCCACAGCCAGTTGGAGGCGGTGGACAAAGCAACGCCACGTGAACGGATTGGAATGGGGAAGATCTCTCCGATGAGGATCCAGGCGCCTGGGCCCCAAGTAGAAGCGAAGCAAAAGATGTAGATGGCAATTAGAGCGACCTGAGCATTGACAGCAGGAATATTGTTGGCAATAGTGCCTCCATCGCCATTCGAGTGTGTCTTGTTGAATCCGACAGTGATGCCGACAATGGCGACAATGAACTGGCAGACAAGCATACCGAAGGCACCCAAGATCAAGAGGGGCCGACGTCCAAATTTCTCTACAGTGTAGAACGAGACCGGGGTGGAGAACACGTTGACCAATGTGAAAATGAGCGAAGTCAAGAAAGTGTTACTGATGGCACCGGTTGACTGAAGGAAAGTTGTGGAGAAATAAAAGATAAAGTTGACACCAGTCCACTGTTGCATCATTTGCAGAGAAGTACCAAGAATGGTGCGACGAAGGTTGGACTTTTGAACCCAAAGACTACCGGTAAAGCAGTTTTTCCAGCTTCCAAACCAGCCGGCATCGGGGATGACTGAACGTTCGTATTGCTCGTTGGCTTGAATCTCAGCAATTTCAGCTTCGATGTACTCGGAGTCACGGGGCTGGCCACGAAGTTTGCAGAGGGCGGCGATGGCATCTTCAATACGGCCTTTCTTGACATAGTAACGAGGCGAATCAGGAAGGAAGAGAAGACCGACACCAAGAACAATGGCCCAGATAAACTGAATGGCGATTGGAATGCGGTAGGATCCCGTGTCCTTGCGGTTCTCAGTGCCATAAACGACACAGGAGGCCAGCATTAGACCAATTGTGACACTACGCATCAAATCGTTAGTTTGAGTGCAATTAAAGCGAGGAGTGGCATGCAAAAGAAAACCCACCAAAACTGATAGCAGGCAACGAGGGCACCTCGGACTGCCTTGGGGCACTAAAGACTCAGAAAAATCAAAGTCAGTTCTGAAGAAGAGATTGGCGGCGAGAGGAGATGTCAGAAGAGAACTCACAATTTCAGACATGTAAAGGATAACGATGGCACTCTCGAAGCCGACTCCAAAGCCAGCAATGAGACGACCAGCAACAATGATGCCGAGGGCATTGCCGCCAATACCAGTGAGCATCTGGATGACAATTCCCACTGCGTAGATACAACAGCCAGTAATGACAGTCCATTTGCGACCAATAGTCTCGGCAACATCACCAGCAATCAGAGCACCGAAGAAAGTTCCAGCAGAGAGGATAGAGACAATAAGAGAAGAGTGTTGGGAGGTAAGGCTCGCCTGACCGGGGTCGATCAGGTCGATGAAGATTTTGATGCCATTGACACCGTTGATATAACCCGAATCGTATCCAAAGTAGATACCGCCAAAGGAAGCAAAGGCGCACAACAGGTAGGCCTTCCAGGTGACTGGAGCCTCGATGCGGTTGATATCAGCAGTTGCGTGGAGAGTCATCTTGCCAGAGCAGACAAAGGGGGCCGAGGGGGGAAGATGGTGGGAAAAGAAGAGAAGTCATTCGTGGGGAGAGGGGGAAATGAGGGGGGTTTATATAGGGCAGCTGCCTCTGGGGAAGGAACGTGGCACAAGCATGACTGCTCCTTCCCTCTAGGACGGAAAACACTCAGTCCGCAGCGTTTTGTTCATTTCGTTTTGCCAGACGCAGCCTCGGATTCGACGACTCCCCGCGCTCTCGCCGAGACAGACCGGAAGCGTTCCATGGATTGGGGAGCTGCCGAGAGCCTGGGGAAATGGGCACGACGCCTACTGACCGAGGACGCACAGGGAATAGACAGTACCATAGCGCGCGAGACACAACACTGTGAGAGGGCGAAGTGCCGAAACGGGAAGGCATCCAGCTGGATGTCCAATGATGTTCTCGGCAACCCGATGCGGCGCTAAGCCATGAACGGCAAGCCCGGGGGATCCAGGACGGGTACGGGGCGGCGAGCACCGCCAATCACGACGCCGGCTGGCACGTCGCGAGCAGTTTAGCCGGAATCTCCTTCCTGATTGGGGCTAGCCCCGGGCACACGCTCTGTGCGGGCTGGTTGCCATCCCGAGCGCGTGAGTGGCCAAGAATGCCTCAGGGCCCCCCGGCCGGAGAGGGCAGACCGCCTGCACATGGCCGATCACGCGGGAGCCGCTCCACCCTGTCAGGGTCTGTCACAGCCTGCTGTGGCCGCTTCCAGCAATCATTCCTATCCCAACGCGGTCACCTGACGACTTCCTTTTTCCCGCTGCTTCTGGACGACTCCGTGACGGCAGCCTCCGCGACTCTGGGGTCAAGCCCATCCTGGCCAAACCGCCGAAAGATCCAAGGAAGTGGCCCTCCCGAACAGGAACAACACCGACAAAACAGAGTTCTGAGCCTCACGCTGAAGCGAGCCGATATTAACCGGGCCAAGCCACAAACGGCACTCGGTACCAAGGACAGTACGGAATGACCCAAGTGTTGACGTGCACGATTCTTAAAAGTCCTCGCCGTAAACAGGCTGTATACTTTGGTGTCCCAAAGATGGCTCCCCGCTTGATCCCCGACGCCCGCGGGTGGCGATTCTATCTCACACAATTCTCTTTGCAATGTAAGCAAAATGCGTCGGATGGATTGTTTATTGAAACAAGGATGAAGGTTTAATTAGCAGTGGGAACTGGTAATACGTACTATCCAGTACACAGTACGTATCGGCATACCGGGGTTCCACACAGACGGGGTATACGGAGTATTTGATTAGAGAGGCATTTGGCACGGAAAGCCGAAAAGGGAGACACCCACAACGACAATACAGCCTGAAAATGTCTCGCACTGACCTTCATTTCATCTTTTTTTTTACAGCCATCCACGGATACTGATGACCAATCATTGATAATAAGACCGTCAATAAAAAATCTGTTCCGTATTCAGTTTCAGATTTGGATCAGTTACATAACCTTCGCCCACTTTCGCATAGATCTAGGCTTCCTGTCCGCCGGCCACTTGCATCATTGACCGGGTCTATCTCAAGTACAATCTTCTCAATTCCAGAACGCCACGTTGTTATATCCAGGATGCCGAAGGTATAATGCACACTTTGAAAGAAAACTCAACAGCGAGTAAAATCAATCCGAACAAATAAAACAAGGGCTCTTCTCACTCGTCGTCAATCGGCGCATGGAGTTCCCGGTGGGTGTAGGGCTTGGCCACCGGGATGCCGGCTCTGCGCTTTGACTGAGGCTTGGGCCGTGCAAGAGTATATCTGAAATTAGACTGGTTAGCAAAAATTTCGAATGACACCCGAAAAAAGGGGGGAAAAAAACAAAAAAACACAGAATATGCTTACTTAGCAAATGCCCTAGACAGAGCTTTCTTGGCGCTGACTTTCTGACTGCCAATGAATGAATCGACCGTGACTGCGATTGCACGGTCAATATCTTGCGCCGAACAGTATTCCGACAGACGCATCTTGCAAAAGGCCTCCGCGATACGCATGATTGCTTCCAGATGACGAACCTAACAAGTCAATTAGTATGGTTCCACGTCCACCTATTACGTAGCAGAATAATGGCGCCCTACAGTAATTGGGTAAGCACCCGTGACCAACGACTCCCGTCTCATATCTGCGAATAGCCTGGCGACCTTGTCCTGGTCAATTTGATACAATTTTGGATTGCATCGCTCACGCGCGTAGAGAATGTATTTTCGTAGCAATTCTTGCGGTATCTCTCCCTCTCTCTCTTCCTCTGCCTTTCGCTTGGCGTCTGCCCGAGCTTGTTGCTCTTTTGATGTAAGCGGGAGACGTTCACCATCCGCGTCAACGCGGTAACCTTCCTCATCGATAAGTTCTCCATCCTTATTAATTGTCTTGCCGTTGCCGTCCTTGAGAGGCTTTGGAGGATTGGCGCGGGAGTGCGATTCAACAACAAACTTGGCAAGGCGCTCATCTTCGCTCGGCTGCACCGTGTCTCGTATGACGCAAAGAATATCGAAACGAGAAAGAATGGGCTCTGTCAAGGCAACGTTGCTAGAAAATGGAATAGTACCATTGTATCGACCACCCATCGGGTTGGCTGCAGCAACTACGGCACAACGAGCCTGAAGCGTGGTGACGATCCCGGCTTTGGAGATAGAGATAGTTTGCTGCTCCATTGCTTCGTGAATTGATGTCCGATCTTGGTCATTCATTTTGTCGAATTCATCAATCAAACAAGTACCACGGTCAGCGAGCACCAGGGCACCTCCTTCTAGAGTCCATTCACTGGTCAAAGGATCACGCCGGACACTGGCTGTGAGACCAACCGCACTAGCGCCCTGACCCGTCGCAAAGACCGCTCGATGTGCTGTCTTCTCTACGTACTTCAAAACCTGGGACTTGGCAGTTCCAGGATCACCGAGAAGGAGAACGTTAATGTCCCCGCGAATGGACATCTTGCCCTGCGCCTGTTTCCTCACACCGCCAAATAGAGAGAGTGCAACTGCCGTCTTAACGTCTTCGTGCCCGTAGATACTTGGAGCAATGGAGCGAACGATTTTGTCGACAATGTCCGGTTCTCGAGAGAGCGAGCGAATCTGCTCTATGTCTTGTTCAGTCAAATGGAACCCAGCCATTTGATCATGAGACTTGATCACATGGTTAGCCTCCAAGATGGTCGCAAAGACAGGGAATCCGTTTTTATTATTGAGCTGAGCATCGTAACTGTTTCGATAAATACCAGTGACCTCGACCTCGTCGCCAGGCTTGGCAATATCAATCAAATCTGCAAGTAAGATGACTTCGCGTTGACGGGGAAGTCGTCCCGCCGGCACTGAGCCAGGAGACTCTTGCAATGTGATCTTCTGGTAATTGCGGTATACTGTCTTTTCCGAATTCATGGTGAAAGGACCTCTTGATTGGCAGTTTTGGCAAAATGATATCTTGACTTCTTGGGCGGCCTCTTGCTGAAATGGGCCAAGCGTAACCTCGCATTTATTGCAGCGAAACATGACAAATTTCAGCTGCGGGAAGACACCAGTGCGTCTCGTTACGACACCGTTTACACGAACAAGACAGTTGAGATGCGATTGGCGTAGCTCTCTGAGTGAGTAACAAAGGGGCAAGTCGGTGATGCGCACATGAATCTCGTTCTGAATATCGGCGAAATGGGGATAATGATAAAGCGTGGTTTCAAGTGCGGCTTGGTCGAAAATCTTTAAAACCTCTGTCGGCTCATTGGCGACAAAGAAGCCCAGCACGGCCTTGGCTGCGACAAGATGGGCATAGGAAACTTCCAGGGATGCCGAGTTAACCTCACCGAGTGTCTTTATGCGCTCTCCGTACACGGACCGACCAGATGAGTCAATAAACTCAGTCATGAATGCTTTGAATTCGCGGCCAATCGTACGCATAACTTGTGGTTGCAAAATCCACTCCGTCAAGTTAGCGGCCTTGATATCGGCCACTTCTTCTAGAGACAATTCCTCTTCCAAGATATCTTCTTGCATATCCATATCGTCACGGTCTTCATCGTAATGGTGTCTTCGACGACGTACTTGGCGGCTTAGATCCAAATTCATTTCTTCATCTTCATCTTGCAGGAAGGCGGCGGGCATGCGGCGACGACGCGCCAGTTCTCGGTCTCGCTTGTTCATACGAGCTTCAAGTTGGCGACGATCTGCCATATCAATCTCTGCTTGATCTTCATCATCGTCGATATAGTCGCCTCGGTACTGATCTGGTGCCCTGTCTCTATAGTCTCTTTCGTAACCATCGGCGAAAAGGTCAATGCCGTCTTCATCTTCTGCCATCTCCTCAATGTCATCGATATCTCCTGCGAGCTCATCGTCCTCATCTCGGTCCAGTTCATCGTCAAATGGCAACATTGGGGGAGATGATGGAGGTGCTACTCATCGTAAGCCACAGTCCTAGCGCTTTGAAACAGCAGTAGAAAAGAACACTTACGGCTCGACGGAGGAGCGACCGAAGAGGTCTCATCGTCAGGCTCTCTGTCTCGTTTACGACGGCCTATATTTCCCAAGCCGCGATTTGCAGCGGAGGCGTTGGGGCGCAGTGGTGAGCTGTATGAATGTTAGATTTGACATGGAAAACTGAAAGGAGAGCTCTCACCTCATTATGTGGTTCACTACTATCTGTAGAATAAATCAACTGGGCGGGAAATTGAATGAAGTTGTTGTTTAGGCCTCAAACGTCAACAACCACTGCAAGGTAGTGGTGGAAAGAGGTTTGATTGAATTTGTCGTCCGTCGTTCGTTGTTAGCATCGAAGGGGGATTTTGCCTGACCTGGCGGCGGCGCCAATTTCTGAGACCCGTCCCTCCTCTTTGCGGACGCGTCAAGACGCGACTCGTACGCGTTATGGCCGGGAAATCAATTAAACTCCCTTTAGGGAAAGGCTTAGTCACGTGTGGAGACTGCTACGAGTTTCTTGATTGGTCACCAAGCCGTAGCAGGATATCACGTGAGACTTTCCTAATCAGGATATATTCGTTTATGTGATCCGAGGCGCCGCTGCGCGTCCATTCCGCGTCGCAGCTGTCACTCCTCGTATCGGTCATTCACAAGCAACGACGTCGATTACCATCTACAAAAGAGGGGAGCTTAATTACTGAGCAACAATGAGCTCCACTGCTGGCCCAGATCGACCACCTGAAATCCAAAATCCTGAAAGTTCGGGTCACACGAACATTCGTCGAGGGAGTTTTGCCTCGCAGGATTCACAAACCGCGAAAGAGTATGCAGCTCCTACTACCCCTCCACCAACCAATAGACCAATGCAAGTTTCGTTCATCTAATTTACTATCTCAGCTTTATCGAATCACAGCTGCAACTCGAAGCTGATGCGCGCGAAATTCTCCCTTATGTAAGTGAACTAAATCCCAACGGCCATCAAGTGGAGCAGCACAGAGGTCTGATTAACAAGAATAGTCATTCGACTCCTGTACCCAAGAACTAGGCCCGCTACGACAGACTCTCTTTTCATGTATGACATGTAATCCCCCGCCGGCAAAAGACGATGACCCTTATACCCCGGCCGCCGTCTGCTATTCGTGCTCTATATCATGCCACGGAGAACATACATTAGTAGAACTCTTCAGTAAGAGGAATTTTGTGTGTGACTGCGGTACAAGCAGACTTCCTATTACATCATTGTGCACGCTCCGAGTAGATCCACAGACCAAACTCAAGGGGGTTCATTCTCAGACACCAGCTCAAGGAAACAAATATAATCACAACTTCCGAAACCGCTTCTGTGCATGTGGCGAAGAATACGATGCCCATCAAGAGAAAGGCACAATGTTCCAATGCCTTGGATTGGGGACTGTCGAGACCGGCGGGTGCGGGGAAGATTGGTGGCATCCTGAATGCCTCGTTGGTCTTTCTCGAGGATGGCAAACTGCGGTGAAGGAGAAGGAGGTGGCATCGAATTTCGACGCAAAAGTTGAAGGTGCTGATGAAAAGCATATTCAATCGGATGGTGATGAGGAAACCCCTTTGCCTCCAGGCTTTCCGGATGAAGATGACTTCGAGACTTTCATTTGTTACAAATGCTTGGATTCAAATCCCTGGCTGAAACGGTACGCGGGAACGACGGGGTTTTTACCTCCAGTTTTCAGAAAGCAGGCGCCCAAATCGGATGAGGTAAAAATGGAAGGCGACGAAGCGAAACTACAAGAACTGTCACAATCCCGAAAACGCAAGGTAGATGATAACGATCCTGATGAAAATCTTGAGTCCAAGAAAACCAAATTGGATGACCCGACTCCACTACAGACGATTCAAGAGGAATCCTCCGCAGAGATAGCCAAACACAAGCATGAGTTGTTGCCATCGGAACCTCCTTCTGGAACATTTTCTCTTTTTGTCAAAGACAGCTTCCGTGAGCACCTGTGCCACTGCCCTGATTGTTTCCACAATCTTGTTCCTCATCCTCAACTACGAGAAGAGGAGGAGACATATGAACCCCCTTTGTCCGAGGATGGCGACGAAGCCAACGGTGCAGGAAGCCAGGGAACCAAAAGTCTTTTGGATCGTGGTGAAGCAGCTCTTAGCAACATCGATCGCGTGAGGGCAATAGAAGGAGCCATGGTGTACAATCATTTGCGAGATAAGGTCAAGGCATTCTTGAAACCGTTCGCCGAAAGTGGTCAAGCTGTGAGCGCAGAAGATATCAAGTCTTACTTCGAGAAACTGCGTGGAGACGATATGGCTATCCGCGAAGCTGGTGGCCAAGCCTCCACCTTCAACAACAGCGGAGGAGAGGGTGATCATGAAGGGGACGGTGGTAATCGAAAGGAGCAAAGTGGTATGTAATCTCACCTTTGTTCATGCTACGTTAGTCTTGAGCTAATATTGGCAATATCTAGGGTATTAGTAATTTATTACTGGAACCAATACGGGAGAAACTGTAGGATTTTATTGAGCCTGGTAATAAGCAGTTGGGAGATATTGTTGTAACTTTACCGGCGCATATGGATATGGGAAAGTTTAGTTGCCTTCCTTTTTTGCCTCTTCTCCCTTCTGTTTGAGTCGAAGGTTTCTTTTTGTTGCCTTTCGCAGGAATGCTAGCAGCGTATATGATTTTGAAAATAGCTATCCCGTGTGTATGTGAAGACGGTCCCAAAATAAATAACAAGCAAAGAGTGAATCCGTATATCCGTTTCCCGCTTCCGCCACGGATTTGCATTGAATCATTTATATCACTAATTCACATATATTTCGAAAACAAGAGCTAGTCAAACGCCATGCGCAATCATCCAAAAACAGGGTATATGTAAATTCACTCCTTGAGGCGCTTTGCCACTCGGCCGATTAAGGTATCGTCAGGTAGTCCACTGCGTTTCGTGCCTGGAAGACTGCCAGTCCGGATATCATTGCCTTCTTGACTGACCCGGCGGGGTGGGTAGTTTGTTTCACAGCCCTCGAAACAATTTGTGCTAATCGGTTCCCCATTGGTGAAATATGGGTGTTCCAGGGCTTCCTCTGCAGTTATTCTTTTGGTGGGATCATATTCTAGCAATCGTGATAACAAATCGAAGCCGTCAGCGCCAGGCGTACCAACGCTAGTACTTGCAGAGTAACCTCCCGTCTTCAGACACCCCTGATACCATGTGTCGAGACCTGACGGTTTATTGTAACCCCGCGATGACATCTTCATCGACTGTATCATAGACTGTAATTGGCTAAACTCAGGCATGGCCACCAGTCCAGGCCACGAGTCTTGTCGTGGGAACCCCAATATGTCGACAATTTTCATCATCTGATTGCGTTGAAATGGCACAGTTTTCTTGCTATCCATTTTCGCTTCTTCTCCTTTAAAAATGGGGCGCAGCGATAGTAGCTCTGCAAATATGCAACCCACAGCCCACATATCCACTGCGGGCGTGTAATGCCGACTGCCCAACAAAAGTTCTGGTGCACGATACCAAATCGTTACGACAACTTTGTCACCAGTAAACAGGGAATTCAAGGGTTTGTAAAATAGCCGCGCTAAGCCAAGATCGCCTATTCTGATTGCACCGCTAGCCGTAACGAGAATGTTTGCAGGTTTCAGATCACGATGGAGAACCCAGTTCGTGTGTAAATAAAGTAAGCCATTAAGCAGTTGGAATAATATCGAGCGAACCATCTTGGCAGGAATAGCATGTCGTTGCTGCTGGGTATGATGGTGGATAATTTGAAGCAAGTCGTGTTCTGTATATTCAAAGACCATGAAGATACACTTGTCCTCCAGTATAATCTCTTCAAGTCCTACTACGTTTGGATGATTGAGTTCAGAGCACAATGCCATCTCACGAATCGCAGACTGTGAGAGGCCTGTGTACTGAATCAATTCCCCTTCTTTGTCAGGCTTGAACCTGGCGGTACTTGATTAGTCGTGGAACAGGATAGCCGAGAATGCCGACTCACTTTTTAATAGCAAACTCCCCTTTCTTGCCATTTTTTCCGAGCGCTTTGTAAACACGGCCATATGTGCCACTGCTAATGAAACCGACAATATGATATCGTTCTCTGATGTGGACTTTGCTCGTATACCCACTTCCAGGACGGCCGGAATCTGCGATAAAAGGAATAAGTCAGCTTTGACAATGACAATGCTAGCCATCATCACGCAGAATGACAGACAAGAAAAGTATCAATGAATATGAATTTAGAAAAAATCATTGCTTGACTTGACGACTGCGGGCGGTCGATACACGTGACCGTACTTGGTCCGAAGCAGACCACCCACGCATGCAAATCATGAGAAAGGGAAATTACCGCGAAGATATGTACCACCTAGGGAATTCAGGAAGGAATAATTTTTCCCAAACATGGCGTGTGGAAATACAGTTCAGTTAATGCTGTATGGGCTGTAAAGGCAGACAGAGAGTGCAGCAATCGAATGGCGTATACATGCCATTTCAGATTGGAAAAAAGATCCGAATGACAAAAGCAGAGCGAAACTCATGAGATCAAACACAATCCATGATCAAGGCGCACAACAACATGGACAGGGAGGCAAAATAAAAAGAAAGAAGTAAAAAAAAAAAATATAAATTAGAGGGAAAGAACTGAGTTCTATTTACCGTCAAAAGCAGCCTGGACGCTTCTCTTGAGGTTCAAATTGGAAGAGGAGACGTTGGGCCGGATGGAGGAGGTCGTCAGAGGCCCACCGGTAGACGAAGGAGGGTTGGTCAAGCTCATCAATAATAGCAGCAGTGGCAGACTAGCTCCGACATCAAAATTAGAATCGATGGAGTCTCGGGTATGGAGGATGGGGAGATGTCCGAAGGTGGCGGTAAATTGAGCGGTCGACGTGGAACGGAGTGGACTGACCGATACACAATACGGCAGCTGACTGAACAGGTAATCCGATCTGATGGCGCAGCCCACCATATGCAGAGTGGGCTGGGCCTCCACTGGCTCGCCGCTACGTATTACTGTTTAGTATTATGGATTATCATTACTCAGTCAACAAATAAAACTTGCAGATGCGAGTTGAATAATGCGGCCATGTTGGATGCCCTACTTAGCCCTTACATCACGTGCTGTCGTAACTGTAACTGGGTCCGCCACAAGCGATTTAGCCAATAAAACTATCCTAGCGTCTGCTTCGATGCATTTTGATTGGGCCTTCGCCAGCCTTGGCATCTTCTTGCCGCATCGGCCAATAGGATTGTCGCAAAACGCATATAGCCAATCATATCAATCATCCCCTTACCCGACAGCCCCATTCTATGCTAATTAGGCTTAGTGCACCTCGCTCTTTGTCTGACGTCAATCGTGAATGTCCTCGATCATACAACATCACATTTCCGATCGAGAAACGATGCATGCGAGGAATCAAGCTTGCTCCATTCATGGATAAGTGATGATCAAACCAATGTCTAAGAGAATTGCGATCTTTCTTCACAGCACTTATCATCAAAACCCTCAATCAGAACATTCAGGGATTAACATTGATCGGAAGAGGCCATAGGGCAAGATTCTACTTTCTGAACAGGATTGGAAGTGCTACCCGCTCCAAGTTGATATATTTCGCCCGGAAGCGATATATAAGCCCCAATGTCGGAGCACAGTGGCGTTCTGGCACATTTTAATTTCTAGACCAGTTTGTTCCTTTCATAACCTCAAATCCACGACGCTGCTGGCGGACTGCTGAGCAATCTTGGCATGGCTATCACGGACAACCCGCCAGAACGGCCACCATTTCCTTGTCGAATCGCCTGACCTGGGATATAATCTTCTTCCCTCTATTGCTGCCATCTTCGGACCCATCTCCAGCATCATCTATGTCGCTCCCATCCCTCAGATTACATAGGATTTCTTATCAGACTACACAGACGATAGATCTCACTTCAATAATAAGCCCGTGAAACCTTTGGGTACGACTATTCAATAGGGCGCTATTGACCCAATGCTTAGGGAGTTTCAAGCCACCTCGCCTTCCGTATTCGCTGGCCTTCCTGACTCATTGGGGCGTCGGCCAATCCTTGTCGGCTGTTTTATCATCTACACAGGAGCATGTATCAGCATCGCCCTTACACCCTCGTCAGATTTCTGGCTTTGGATGCTAATGCTACTCCGAATCCTTCAAGCTATAGGTGGCTTTCCTGCCATTTGAATGGGCGCTGGAAGGAGAAAGATTCAAATTCATGTTGAAAGATGTTACCTTGTTCGGACCTGCGTTTGGTCCTGGTATCTTGGTGCGGATCTTTCCTAGAGATGGAGTCTTTTTGGTGCTTGCCATGTAGGATTCCTCTAACATGCGTTGTATCTTTTTGTATGTATAGAATCGCCTAGTCCCTCACTTATATAGCTGACGGTGCTTTCAGCTTCATGCCAGAAACATTGCGGGCAGTGGTTGGAAATGGGTCAATCTCCCCGCCGCTTCTCATTGCAAGACTCATTGACGTTATCAAGAGACGCAAGCATACTACCGACTCGAAAGTGCAGCAACTGCTCCAAAGTCGCCCCGAGAAGAAAAAGGTGGGTTTAGTGGCCGATGTACAATAAAGAGCGAGGAAAAGAAGCGTCCCCTGTATCCGTTCTCATTACCGGCCGTTTGCTTCGATTCAGATGCTAGTCTACCCAGAGATTCTTATTGTTCTTGCTTTTGCTGGTTGTGCGTTTGCGTGCATCTTTGCATCTCTCACTGTGCTCTCTACTGTCCTTCGCGATAGTAACGGGTACGGTGATGTCAAGATTGGCCTTTGATACCTGTAGGTTTACTTCTCTTGAAACTGCACTAGCGCCCAGGTCCAATGCACAACGGACATTTCGCACGTCGTAAAGCTCAACTCAATATTCAACGGAAACATACTCGAGATTTGGAAGTCTTTCCTATCGAGAGATGTCCATTCAAGTTTATCCCATGCTATTTGCCTTTCTACCTCGGAAGTGTCATCGGGTATGGATGGGCTCTCGACAAGATGGTTGACACTGTAGTTCCTCTCGTCTGGAGTGGGTTTATCGGTATGTGTGCTCAATTCAGCTCCCAAATGCGCTCGTTGCTCCTTGTGAATATGTTCCCCGTCAACGTAGGAGCGAGTTCAACATCAGTTAGTGTACTTTCAATACTTCCTCCCCCGCTCTATTCTCTCCTGACCAGTTCTATCTTTCAATATGCAGTTCTCGAGCATTGGTAACTACGGCTCACCTCCCTGCAGTTTAATTTGATCCGATGCTCGTTGAGCGCCGTCATCACGACTGTCGTCACGCCCCTCATTGATGCCGTCGGGATAGGCTGGACATTCATCCATGTCGCGACGATAGTACTTTGCGCTTACCCATTTGTCATCATCCTTGAAGTCCAAGAACCTGGATGGAGAAAGCAGGGAAGCAAGTGATGGGGCGGTAGCACCATCGTCGGAGGCGCCCGTAAACGAGGCCGCTAGTGCAACCCGTTGTGGTGACTGAGAAGGCTCTAAAGGAATCGAAATGAAAAGCTGGAAGATAGAAAGATATTTAGCATGTCTTTGTTGACACCGTCTCTTCATTTTATCTTATTTTATTCTATTTTAGTTAATTTTATTTATATTTTCTTTTGGTGAAAGATGAGGTAAACAGGCCCTTGTGTGTTAGCAACGAAGGACTGTAGCCGAAAATCTGGAGCATCTTGCATACCGCATCCTGAATGGCACACGGACTATATGATATATCGCCTTGATATCAGTCTCACCTGTATTCCGTATGCCGTACGGAATACTTCCGTTCAGTCCATGTTCACAGCCTGAAGCCGGCTAAACGGATATTCATCGCAGCCAACATCTGTCTAAAAGCTGAACACGATAGGCAGAGACGGAGGCCGTTTAAGTTGCAAAACTCTGTGGGAAACGCTAGGGAAGAGCGAGAGGCGGTTATTGGTGTTCCTTGAGTAAGTGGCTGAAGGTAGGTTTTGTTGAGGATGAAAAAGAGTCATGACCTGATAAATAAGATTTGATGGTAAATACGACATAGCAATGGTAGCATTGACAGGCGCAATTAACTGCAAGGGGACTAGCGTCGCTGCATCGTGCCATCCGTCAGTCGTCAATGTCTGCTCTCCCGCCCGGACACAACATCCCCTCGATCATGTTTCAAGTGAATGACTTCTAATGTTTGCTATGACTATCAAAGACATGAGATAATTCACACGCTAATTATTGTTTTTCTTCTGTGCATACTAAGATCTTTGTAAAGTCGTTGCAATGGCTCCCATCGGCCACTCCAGCGTCACTGCTTTCCTGGTCTACTTGGTCTTCGTCACAACTCTAGGGCCCCTCCAATTTGGCTTCCATCTGGTATGTGTGCTACCGCATAGAGTGGTTTTCTCCTCATATTACGTGTCACTCTTGTTTGTTCCATATCAGAGCGCTAAGGATCCGTACGCATGTTTAGGCTGAGTTGAATGCCCCTCAAGCCGTCATTACCTGCGAGAAAAAGAGCATCACGTCAACATTGACTGCCCTTCAGCTACCGCAATGCCTTCCCATGAATCCATCCCAGTTTGGCCTGGTTTCGTCTGTTTACACGCTTGGAGGTCTTGTCGGAGCTCTTGTTTCGGGTCCGTTTGCTACCAGATCTGGACGGCTGTGGACACTGAGAGCGACTACGGCATTTTTTGTTTTAGGTTCGGCGGCCGAGGCGCTGTCCCCTAATATTCTGATCTTAGGTGCAGGGAGATTTCTAAGTGGTATAGGGGCTGGGGCATCAATCGTGGTCGCTCCAATTTTCGTGTCAGAAATCGCGCCAGCTCAATCGCGCGGCTTCTTCGGCGCCTTCACTCAGATCATGACTAATGTAGGGATTCTTTTAGCTCAAAGTCTGGGGTATTTCTACAGCAGGGACAGTCTGTGGAGAAATATTCTCGCCGTGGGCTCTGTGCTGGGCATACTCGAGTTTCTCGGTCTTCTGTTGGTCCCCGAGACTCCAGCCTGGCTGGCAGAGCACCGGCGCACAAATGAAGCGCGGCAAGTGCTTCAACGTATTCGCGGCAAGGATGCAGACATTGAAGAAGAGACCCAGCTATGGAAAGTTAGCGAGAACAGTGGTGTTGGAGAGGAGGAGTCTTTGTTGTCACCGCATCCGCCTCAGGCAGGGCAACGGAAACCACGGGTCACGATACTGACTGTCGCCACAGACCCGGCTTATCGCCCGGCTCTTATCGCGGTTATCATTGCGATGCTTGCACAACAGTTTACTGGAGTCAACAGTATCATCATGTACAGTGTCTCGTTGCTTCAAGGCACTCTTCCAACGGCAGCACCTCTGTTGGCCGTCATCATTTCTGCCCTGAACCTTGTCGTCACCCTGGCTTGCTCTCCTTTGCCGGATAAAATTGGTCGCAAAGTCTGTCTTTTGCTTAGTATTGCTGGCATGGGATCGGCATCAATACTTCTGGCCATTGGGATCTCTGTCAACCAGAAAATTTTATCCGCGCTAGCAAGCTTACTATTCGTGGCTAGCTTCGCAGTCGGACTAGGCCCTGTGCCGTTTATTCTTGCTTCGGAGCTCGTAGGATCGGAAGCTGTCGGCGCTATTCAAAGTTGGGCATTGTCTTCCAATTGGGTAGCGACATTCATTGTCGCTCAGTTTTTTCCTATGCTCAATGGTGCCCTCGGAGGCAAGGGCCAGATCTACTGGATATTCGCGGCATCAGCAGCCCTATTCGGCTTTCTTATCTATCTACGAGTTCCCGAGACCAAAGGCAAATCTAGCCCGGACGAAGTTTGGGGGCGAGTCGACGAACGGCGGATGGACTAGGTACTTAATCTATGTTTGCATAAATTTTAAGTAGCAGTAGAATTAGTCTGGTACCTAGGAGCCTCATGCCCTCATTTAATTGTGTCTTGCACAGAATTCGAAACATCAGTGGTGCTTCCTTGTTTTGGACTTTCTTTTTTCATTTTTCTCTAAAATTTGTTTCTCTCTTACTCTGCGGAGGAAGGTTAGCGATGTAATATGTTGATCCAAAGAATTCCCAGGTTACAGGCATCGCACGTATGTACCGACACGGGGGGGTATTTCTATTTGCCTCCAGCACAAGGACCCATGGGGCCATTGGGGCCATTCATGATCACCATTGCAGGGCAATGGCATCATTAGTGCCCCGCAGATTTACATACGGCGATCCTAGCTGATTTAATTCATGATAACCAAAAAAGTTGGCGCGAGCGTCATCTGTTGCTCCAGCCGCAGGAAAGAAACAAAAAATGATCTAACCTAGGTGATCTACTGATGCGTTGCGTTCTCCAGATCCCTGACACAGCAGCCAGATTAAGTATCCGATGTCGTGCCGCGGGCTTCCGTCCGTAAGAATTTAGAAACATCGATCGGGCTGACTCGAGCACGGCTGACACAAATTAAGGACTGCTGCTGGAAACGAGGCGATGAATGAAACACGATACAGACCGTCCGTTTGCGGGCGACAGTGTGGAACGAGCTGGTGCAATTGCACAATGGGATAGTTACCACATCTGCGCCGATTCGAGTTCCACGACGATAGAGACAACAACAAAGAGACGGGAGATCTGTGCGTGGGCGTGGTGGTGAATCGAACGCATTAGCCATTAATCATTGCAGAAGTCTCCGATCTGAGCTGCTGGCTGGTCCACTGTCCCCCACCCCGCCTTCCGCCTTTCCGCCTGCCCATTTCCTCGTCCCTTTCCCCTTCTCCCACACACCACCGTCATGTCACTGACCGACTGACTGCCTGCTCGTTCGCGGACACCACAAAAATAGCAAAACAATAAAATCAATAGCAGCAGCAGCAGCTCGCCCCGTGCTCCTCCTCCTCCTCCTCCTCGTCGCCCAATTTCATTGCCATTGCTCGTTTGTTTGCTTGCTTGCAATCTCGCTCCAGTCATGGCCGATACTTATTGACGCGCATTTACACCCTTTCGCGTGCATAGAGAAGAAAATGTGCACGCAGCCTTCCTTGGTGGAAGCGCATTAAGCTCGCCTATAACCCCCGCCGGCTCTTCTGGTCTCGCACGGATTGTCCATAGTCGTTGCAAAAGCCCCGACCGCCAGGAACTCAGCGAAATAGAACCAAAGCCAAGCTCTCCAGGGGGAAAGGAGGCTTGTTCTTACCCCAACCACGCTGATCGGATTAACAACCAATACTAGCACTGGGCGGTTATGATTTTCCTGGCTTGGCCTTGTTAGTCCCTACGATATCGTCATCGTTGACTTGCACCCGGTCCAGGCAGATAACGGTTAATAATATATACCCCACACCCGCTCCCCCCAGTTGACCATGGTCCGCCTTCTCCCTCAGCGCTTCATTAGCTCTAAGAGCACAACCCCAATCCAACAAAGTCGAAACCCGAGCCCTTTAAGGTCCCCGATGGATTCGCCATTGAGTCTGAGAGTCAACGTGCTGAAGGTGAGAAAGACTCTCCTTTCCCCCGCGATTTACTGTATCTTGCCTCGGGCTGGGAGACTGATCTGCATCCGTCACAGGGGAGGAACCTTGCCGCAAAGGATAGACGCGGAACGAGTGATCCCGTGAGTGTTTCCCATCAAAGGCCCCCCCATTGTTCATCGCTCTTTGTTTTGGCTCATTCGTGCGAAAGTACCTCATCGTATCACTCGGGAACTCGCGAGAATCGACTCCAACGATCAGCAAGACCTTGAACCCGGACTGGAATGTGACGTTTGATTTGCCCATCAGCGGCGTGCCCTTGTTGGAATGCATTTGCTGGGATCGTGATCGATTCGGCAAAGATTATATGGGGGAATTCGATATTCCCCTAGACGAGATATTTAGAGAAGGGGAAACTCAACACCAGGTACTTGATTCAATGTCCCAAAGCACAATTTGCTGCAAGTCGCGGCTAAACATCATTCTAGCCCACATGGTACACATTGGAATCAAAACGAAAACGTGGCAAGAAAAAGGAAAGTATAGTCTCTGGAGAGATCCTTATCCAATTCTCATTGCTCGATACGGCCAATTCTAGTGCGTCCCCTGCCGAAACCTATCAGAAATTCAGATCAATCGTGTGCGCTGCCGATGAAGAGGATGACGCGGCTGCTCTCCCATCGCCCTCGTGGAATGACCAGGATGACAATCTTAAGGATGAAGAGACATCGGATGAAACCGACGATCCTACCAAACCCGAGGTCGTCGAGAAGCGGAGACGTCGACTACGCATTGCACGACTGAAACGGAAGTCTATTGCCGCGAGAGCCTATCAATTTTCAGGTGCCTCAAACAGTGTACAAGGCATTCTGTTCCTTGAGATTAACAGAGTAACCAATCTGCCGCCGGAGAAGAATAGTAAGTAATGCCGATCATGAAGCGGTCAGTTAATCTTTGCATTGTGTGGAATTAACCTGTCATTGCAGTGACTCGAACATCGTTCGACATGGATCCGTTCGTGGTGACTTCCTTCGGAAGGAAGACTCTCCGCACCAGGGTTGCTCCTCATAATCTAAACCCAGTGTATGACGAAAAGATGGTTTTCCAAGTCATGAAACATGAGCAGTCCTATACCATGAGCTTCACAGTAGTTGACCGCGATGCGTTGTCTGGGAATGATCTTGTTGCAACTGCTGAACTTCCTCTTCAAACTCTCATCTCAAGTGCCCCTGAAGCAGATCCAGAAACTGGGCTATACAAGTTACAGGAACCCTCTAGGCCAGGGCGAACTCTGCACTCTCATAGGTCGCGTTTCAGATTGGGAATGTCACGCTCTAGTTCTGCAGCTAGCATGAACCGATCATCAAGACCAGGACCCCCAACGCCTCAGACTTCCAACCCTTCGCTACCTACGCTCACTCAATCTGAGCCATCTCCATCTACTCCTCCCCCTCCCACCAGTGTCCCTACTGACACAAGCAACTCGACCCTCGAAGTCCCGAGTAGCCTCTCTTCAAAGAGCGACGAAACATCTCTAACCTCACAAAATTCTGTCGAAGGCGAAGATCTGAAGACATATACCATTCCGCTTCTATTGAAGAACAAGGATCGATGGGAAGATAAATATTCCCCAGAACTCTATATTAAGGCAAAGTACATGCCATACAAAGCTCTCCGACAACAATTCTGGCGAATCATGCTCAGACAGTATGACGCTGACGACAGCGGCCGCCTCAGTAAGATAGAGCTCACCACCATGCTTGATACACTAGGGTCAACTTTGAAGGAATCCACAATCGATGGCTTCTTCACCAGATTTGCTCCTGAGAATGAAACCTCTAGTGAGACGCTTGATTTGACATTTGACCAAGCTGTGATTTGCCTGGAAGATGCCCTTCAGAAGGTACAGAAAAATAATTTTAAAGGTCTTACCTCAAAGCTTCGGGACTTGATGCCCGGGGATCGCAGTCCAGATTCTTCCAGTGGTGCAGATGAGGCAACGGATTTGGAAGGCATAGATGAACATCAGAGCCAGGTAGATGTATCAAATGTTCCTGATCCTGGCCAAATTTCTCCGGGATATGGGGAACTCGCGCCCGACGACCTCACCGATGAAAGAGGCGAAGAGCACGTTATTGAAATCGGAGAATGTCCCCTGTGTCACCAACCACGGTTGAGCAAACGTTCCGATGCAGATATCATTACTCACCTCGCAACGTGTGTCAGTCAGGACTGGCAACAGGTTGACAATCTCGTTATGGGCGGCTTTGTCACGTCTAGCCAAGCACAGCGTAAGTGGTACAGCAAGGTCGTTACCAAGATTGGTTATGGGGGATATCGGCTAGGCGCAAATTCGGCGAACATTCTGGTGCAGGATCGCATCACTGGCCAAATAAATGAGGAAAAAATGAGTGTCTATGTTCGTCTTGGGATTCGCCTGTTGTATAAAGGACTTAAGAGCCGCGAAATGGAGAAGAAAAGGAGTAAGTCCGGCCCCAAAAATAAATGAAAACTATCCGCCATGCAGGAAGTGGATTATTGACATGGATGTACTAGTTCGGAGGATGCTCAAGTCTCTTAGTATCAAACAAGGGAAGAAATACGATGACCCGCTGTCTGTGCGTCAGATTGAGGGCTTCATTAATTTCCATCGGCTGGACATGTCGGAGGTTCTGAAACCAGTGGAGAGCTTCAAAACCTTTAATGAGTTCTTCTATCGAGAATTGAAACCAGGAGCAAGACCATGCTCTGCTCCGGATGAGCCGAGAATCGTCGTGTCTCCAGCCGATTGTCGCAGTGTGGTTTTTGATCGCATTGAAGACGCTACCAAAATCTGGATTAAAGGCCGAGAGTTTTCTTTGGAACGATTACTAGGTGCAGCTTATCCTGAAGACGTTTGTAGGTATAAAAACGGTGCCCTGGGAGTTTTCCGACTCGCACCTCAGGACTACCACCGTTTCCATGTCCCTGTGGACGGAGTCATGGGCACCCCGAAAACCATCGAAGGCGAATACTATACGGTTAACCCTATGGCTATTCGGTCAGCACTCGATGTTTACGGAGAAAATGTTCGTGTCTTAGTACCTATCGACTCTGTTGCTCATGGCCGTGTAATGGTGGTATGCGTTGGTGCCATGATGGTCGGGAGCACCGTGATCACTCGACAGCCTGGAGAGAAAATCTCCCGTGCGGAGGAGTTAGGATACTTCAAATTCGGAGGTAGCACTGTGGTGCTGCTATTCGAACCCGGGACGATCAACTTTGACTCCGATTTAGTTGACAACTCTAAGGGAGCACTTGAGACACTGGTGAGTTGACCCTCCAAACGTCAGCAATGTTCGCCGTAGACTGTTTTCTGATTTCTTGATTTACAGATTCGAGTGGGCATGTCCATCGGCCACAGCCCAGGTACGCCTCAATTCGAACCTGATGCGAAGCAGCAAGAGCAAGAAATCTCACAGGAAGAAAAGGCGGAGGCACATCGTAGGATAGTTGGGTGACCGACCTACCCAAGGCCAGAAAAGTTCGGCGAACGTGGTGCAGCTGGTGTTTATTCTTCCTTTTGAATGCAAGTCCACGTCTTACTATTACATGTTAGTACAAATATGTGGAAAGGGTAACAGTAGATACTTGCGATCATAAAGATGTATGTACGACACATATGCACGACCATGAATGCCTCGCATCTCATTGGCATCACAACGGCTCACAGTGACTAAATGCATTGTATGTAAGTTGGATGGTGTACTGCCCAGTACGTAGTAACAACAGCTCTTCCTGCTGCAGTGGCCGTAATTACGGTAAGCTGGTTACGCGCCGTGCCCCCCTCTGCCGTCCTCGTGCCACATTATACACGCTAGGCCTAGTCGGGCCTAGCCACCCCACACGGCCAGGTTGTTTTGGCAGCGGCGCGTTGGCGGTAAGAGTCGCGATTTCCATGCAGGTGAGCTAAGACGCTGGATGCCATCGGGACTGACTGACCGGCCTAATACTGTGCTCTTGCTTTGCGACAACAACAGCTTCTCATCAGCGCTGTCTGTTCCGAGGGGCAGCGTTCGTCTGGAAGTGGGGGCGAGAGCATCATCCAAGTCTGGGTCGCGTCTATCGCCGCAAGCGCGACCCGTCCTTTTCACCATCACGCTTGGCCTGAATTCCAAAGACTTTGCGACCCAACGAATTGACAACCCACACACCGCGACAGCGACGCAATCTCAACAGCAGCAGTCAGAAAAGGTGCTCCCGCGCAGACGAACTTGTAATATACGACCAGCAGGGAGGACGAAGAGTATTTTGCGTTGAAAGCGTGACTCCAGCATATCTCGTCCAACAATACGAATCGCGGCAACCAAACATCATAAAAGATACCGCCCAACACAATTTACGATACCCACAACTGGGGACATATGGTGCGAGGACTGGATACGTGACTAGGGGAATAGATCGTTCCGGAGACAATCTTTATAACTCTTTCATCAGTCGCCTGCAGCCAAATCGAGTTATCTGACATGACCACCACGGTCTTGACAACAACAGTTACAAGGACCGCGCGACGTGAACCGCTTAAAGTTATTGATATGGCGGCGTCGCAGGGGCGACCTGCGTCGTCGACCGCACGTGGAAATGGCGAGAAAGGACGAGGAAGGCGAACTAGCTCGCGTTTGAATGCAAAGGACAACAGCCATGGCCATGGCGAAGGTGCTGCTCTTTCTCAGACAACGACAGAAGAGAACGCAACACGGAATGCGACGAAAAGAAATGCAGGTGAGTGAATTTCCTTTAGCTGTAGCGTTCTGGGGGAAAGACGCAATTCTTCGATTTGCCATCTACGTCTTCCACCCGCGTGTGACCAATGTGGCTAACATTATCTTCTCGGTAATCATTTAGCTGCATATGACGAAGATATTGGGGGATTTCAATTTTCCCGAGCACCCACCAAGAAGTTGAAATCTGGGTTAGAAGAACCCGTCTCAATTGATGTCGCACTAGAACAATCAGTTTCACACTCGCCACGAAGAGGTCGTCCACCAAAAAACCAAACAGCGCAACCTACCGAAAACACTGGGAGGATCGAAAGAGCGACAAAGGGACGGCCGAAGAGAGTTTCTTTAGAGCTACAAGACGAATTTGGAACTCAAAAAAGTCGAAAACATGGCGAAGAGCCCTCATTTTCCACGGAAAAGCCGGCAAAAAAAGGGAGACCTGCGAAAACGAAACCTACTGCAGATATTAGTCTACGGTCACCCGATCCTACACATGGCGCGACATCGAAGATTGCATTACCTTTGGCGGACACTCCCGTCATACGACGGAACAAAGAGATGAGAGAAGGGCGCGCAGGGAAAGGACAAAGACGGAGTAGTTTAGGAATGAGAGGACGGAGGGCAAGTTCATTAATAGATTCGGGAGCATCAAATGGTACTTACTCTCTCCCCCAAGAGCAAAGGACTGTATATCCTTCATATGCGGCAGCTAATACTTTTGGCACAGCGTTACCGCATAAGGAGGTTCCAACAGCAGAGTTCTACAAACATATCGCAAGTGATGGGCTTTCAGAACCCCGACGGATGAAGCAGCTGCTGACGTGGTGTGCTACCCGTGCAATGGACGATAAACCGTCGGGTTCGCGTTCTGACGATGATAGCGCCCGACTAGCTGGTAAGATCCTTATTTGGGTTTCTCATTGTGAACATTCCGCGTTGACTTTTTATCCAGCTCGAGTCATACAGGAAGAGCTGCTTCAAGACTTTTCAAATAAATCCGAATTATCAGACTGGTTTTCCCGGCAAGATGCGCCAGCTCCTGCGGTCATCGTCAAGAAACCAAATCCAAAGAACACCCAAAATGCGGAGAAAATAAAAGACCTAGAAGAGCAAATACGCAGGTATGTTCCTGGGTGGCACAGTTCAGATGTGTTATCTTTGTATGGTCGCATTAGCTAATGACGACCAGGTTACAAAACGAGAGACATGCTCTCAATGCACTACTTCGACCTCCTTCAATATCAGCCCTAGAATCGGCTCCTCATAAAGCCACGAGAGATGGTGATACATCACGAAATATACCAAGCATAGATGAATCAATATTAGACGCATCCCAGCGATCTATATTGGCTGCTCTTGCCCCTGAGGGCCTTCGCAAATCTCACAAAGGGGGTCAAAATGAGTCAGGAAATATAAACACTACATCTGTTAATCAGCAACCTCTACCACCTGCCACAATAACCCGTCGACTTTCACGTATCGCTTCATCCCTAGCGCCGACATTGGACGCATTCGCCTCCGGGCTCCATGATATTGATATTTATCGCTCTGCAGCTGATCGTCTTTCCCATCAAATATTGAAAGTCTGCTCTGAACGGCTTGAAGAAAGACATAATTTGGGCTTAGATGGTACACATGCGCTTGATGAAACCTCCGCTCAGGATGATAGATCTACATATAAGGACAAGAATAACGTTCATCGCAAGATGACATTGCGAACACGCCAAGCAAGACAGCAAAGGGAAGATATCAACCTGATACTTGGGGCTTTGAGCCGAGTAGAGAGGAGATAACAGATGGGTTTGAATATTAGCAAAAGTTTTCATGTGCCATTTCTTTCTCTCTCTTTTGATATGATACCAGATTCCCAGGCGCATATATTGTTTGATGTCTATGTTGTGAAGGCTTCTGTTATCAGTACGACTTCCCTTTTGTTATCTGTTCTTTTTAGCTTGTTGGTTGGGACTAGCGTGCTGTACTCTTTCATCTCATTGAGGTTCAGATTGATGATATTGCAACGATCATATGGAACGGCGTGAATAGTGATAATGTCTTTCATAGTTTTCTCTTATTTATTTTTCCAGGAAAATTCGAGAATCGAATATGAGTGCAAACTTGACTTGCACTACTTTCGTTGTTATTGTTTCTTCTAGCATATGCAGTAGCTACACTGACAGCCCAATAAATCAAGAACATGGCACATATTCCAATAAGGATGTATACATAGAAATCTTCAGCTTCTTGTATTGGTATCTAGATTGAGCGACATTCACACATGTATTTTAGGGATACAGCACCAAATAGTTGACCATTCCAATACTGTCGTACTAAAGCAATGTTTTGTTGGCATTACTCTAGTACCTTGCTGCACCGATCTATATGCAAACATGTTGTCCTACGTGCCTTCACAGGCAATTGATATGATGATTTCTTGGTTATATTTCTTATCGTAGATATTAATGATGCCATCAGTTATTCATATGGGTCCGACCCACCTTGTCAATCAAGGAGGGGTTCATTTATGTCAAGCGCTGCTCCTTTTCTCCATTCCGTTTGAACACAAGAGCAAGGGCCTTTGTGCGCGTAGACAATCACAATAATTATGTAGATTCATATTATTGGTTAGAACGGTCGTCGATCAGCAATTCCCACCAAACTGTTTTTCAACGGCTGTGCAGGAAGGGATTCTGGTATGTTTCACTGCAACAAATTTGCGTACCGTGTTAGGTGCATTGTTACACCTTCGCCAGAATTCCCTCCCACAAACATACAAAGCCAATTGGTGTCCCTGCAGCGGTTTATGCAACCTAGATATCAATGATTCCTTCCAGAGCATTGTTAGGCCTTCAAGCTACTCTTTTCTCGGACTTTCATGTTTGTTATTGGCTGCTTTCACCCCTACAGCTGACTATACATCCTATGCGAAATGGCAATTTTATACTAGAATACCTTCTTTGACTTCGATGTTCGTCAGAACGGCTCAACCTTCAACGACATTTCAATGCATGCAGTGAGTTCAGTCAACGTTATCATCGATGTGGAGAGAAAATCAAGCTTCCCGCTTTCTTATTTCATCATGCTGGTCCCAGGCCTTGATTTGAGTCACTTGGTATCTAAAACTGACTGATTTACGCGCCTGCTGGTAAGATGGCTAGATGTTCTGCGCGCGATCTAAAACCATTTTTTGGATGGACTAGCAAGGCTTATAGCGCATTAGGTATGAAATCTGATCAGTGGCCCGTCCATGGAACCCAGAGCTACTGCATGGTTGCACCCGTGGCTGCCTTGCATCTTGGTTTGGAGGACATGTATGCATATTCTCTATATGTAATACGTGGCTGGGTTCAAGAAATACGTAGGCATCCATGGGTTTGTATTCCATAGGCTTTTTTCATCTTGCTTAGCTACGCGGTTTATCTTCTCTTTCCAAGATGAAGGTAGTATGCAAGCCAAATTCGTACTGGGGTGCTTTTGTCGCGGAAAACTCCTTTGGCGCTCAGACCTTGGGAGAGTACATGCGGAAAGCTACTCAGCCATCCGGGTGTAGCACTGCGGGAGAATACGTGAGAATTTTATCGTACGAATCGGTTCCAGCAGATCAGGTGGGCTGGTCTTTTATGAAATACTGATCCGCGGAAATTAATATCAGCAGTATCGAAAACTTTGCAGGACGTATGAAAGATTCTATAAATGGTCCACTTTTGAGTTTCTCGGGGAAGAAAAAAGACCGTCCGATTCGTCCACGGAGCATTCAATCTCTTGATCCGTTCCGTGTTTGATCTTTTTTCAGCAATGAAGCTTTGTTGACCTGGGATGTACGTATTGATATATATGAGGTAAGGGTTGTGACTACTTCGATAAACTTCCGGCTGGGTCCGGATCAGCCTCCAATCGATAGTTGGATCTTCTTCCTTCTTTTTTCTTCCCTAGAGTTTGACCCTATTTCCTTCCGTAAGAAAGTTTTCTAATTTGTATAGTAGTCCACAATACCACCACAACCGTTTATACAATCGCTTGACTGGTCATGGTAAGCCTAAGTCAGTAGCTGCTAACTGTTCGTTTGACGTTTAGTTTCCAAATTTGCCTTAGAAGAACAGAAGAACTAGCGAGAATCTATTGGACGTGAAATATACTCCATCGCCGTAGGCTAGGAGAAAATCAAGTAGATCCAATTGGTAAAAGAATATTCTTCAGTCACCCACAAACATGCATCTGACAACTTTGTATCAATCTAAAGCGATGTCATATACCGCTTAGCACACGGTCTCCATTACAGTGGGATATTTTGGTGAATGATTATCTGTGAAATGTAATGTACTTTTGAAACGCCACATTGCCTATGTATTACTTACTAGTCAGCACTGAATCATCGGAGACTAAGCTAAAGTAGAAAGTGACATGACCCTCTGAGCCACTTTGTTAAGGTCAAAGAAACCAATGAACAAAAATGGGGAAACTTGGTGAAGGCAAAACTATTTAGAAATATTGTTCCGGCGAAGCACTGACGTGTCTATCCCTGTTTGGTAAATCTCGGCTTCTAGTTGCCCCAGCAGGTATTTCCATGTCTAGAGCATCATTCAATGCGATCCATGAATAGTGGCTGACTGACCTTTCGTAAGCCTGAAAGCCCAGGGCCTGGAAAAAGCCATGTGATACAATATCTTCGTATACCGCATCTAGACCCAAGCTTCAATGTTCTAGTCGTCAATAATTTGCCTTGTGGGCCATTCAAGGTACCAGAGGCTGTATATTTGCTTTAGATATCATGACTAGGAAGACGATATTCAACGTCCTTTTAATTATCTCATAAGGATAACTTGGGTCTCATGAATTTGTCGTAGTCGGAGAAAGACATTTTAGAGAGCATAGATTCTGATAACTACTTATCTTTTACGATAATCGTATTTTCAGATCCCCGGCCCCTGTTGAAAAAAAATTAAGTTCAGAGCCAAGAGTTTTTTTTTGAGTCACATGTGATATTGAATCACATATCTTCATTCAAGAAAAGCGTAACTCCCATGCTCTGCCAGAGGTCGAGTCGCTGCTAAAGCCGACCTTGTCTACTTGTGTCTGGATTTGCTATCCTATAGGTCAATATTCGCTCAAAGTAAAATGACTAAGACAATTCTAGTCACATTGCTTAGCCAATGTGTAAAGTTTTATGGTATGTCGTCCACTGTGTAAGAATCTATTACAGTAGCTTACTTCTGGGTGTAGCCAACGCAACTTCAAGACATATAGACCCGGTACGATGCTACTAATTACTGCTTCTTGTCTTATATTGTGAAAACGACGTGTATTAGAAGTATACGCGTAATTAATGAGAGGGTGTCCTGCAAAGTATCCCAGGTAGGCAGATGGTGGTGTGTGTTTTACAACTTATCTTTGTACGACAACGGATGTGTGTATGACTAGTAGGTGAGCTGTAGATACCTACAGCCGTGTAACCCCAAGAATCAGTAATAGCTGAATAACATCTGTCACACCATTGTCTCATTCGCGCATTTCTTTGGTGGCTGTACTCTGATGGTCAGTACAGACTCCAAAGTACCTCATATCATCTTCTGCATGAAGAGAACTGTTCAGGAGACCTGTTCATTTGCCTCCTACCATCTCCCTTCTGATTCCTTCGTCGAATCACAATCATAGTAAGATTGGATAAGGCTTGCAGTTTCTGCTGTAAATAAGATATAATCCTTTTGGACCAATTCTGCCGGGCTTAAAATCTAGTGTTTTCATATGTGAGTAATAACAGTGCCTGTTCGCTTTCAGAGATCAAACAAGTTGCACTCCAGAAAGTCTTAATAAGTAGGACATTAGAGTTGACCTATGTCAGAATGTCCAGAAAGCAGGGTTTCTTGTATTCATGCTCTGACGACGGAATATCTATCTTGCTGAGCAAGCCAGCCCCCTTCCCTTCTACGGTCCACTTTTTATCCGCTGGTCGCCTGCGGCAATACAGCTTAAGCAATACTTTACTGCCAGCCACATGTGAACAGACCGATTCCAGTATTTGGATATCTGAGTAATATAAGCACTTGACGAGTCATATGAAGGGATCCTGTGCCGCCCAACAGGGTTGTTGCATTTTTGGGACACAGTTGCCACTGTGATGATGTTTGTTGGCGACTCCTTCCTGGGCAGAAGACAGATATTAAGATGCCTACGATTATCATCATGAGAAGATGTCCTGCGAGAGGAAGGGGAGGAGACGAGAAAACGAGAAAACGAGAAAACGAGAGTGGAGTTCTGGCAGTCTCAGTGTTACCCGAATAGGCAACCTCAACTACAATCAGGGTTACTCCTGGCACGTGCATTGCTATCCGGTTCGGCCAATCATACTAACGGGATATATTGTACATCGACCCAATTCGTCGGGTTGATATCCCAAGCAGAAAATGCCACACAGTCATTCCGCATACAAGCTGATGTCAACAGCCGCGTAACTAAGCATGCCCTCCATTTCCGTAGTCTGCACGGAGAACCCAGTTCACATTATTTGGGTTCATGGATGGCAAATCCTCCCTTTCCGTCCATATCAGAGATGATTTTGATCGGCTATTAATTATTGGTAAATTAGCACGATAGTCACATACAGCCCATTACAGATGCTGAAACATCCATTCTTCACAATTTCGGAATGAAGAGTGTTGATTTTCATGCATCCTTGTGAATCTCCAGGCTGAAAATCTAGTCATGGACCTTGTATGTCTTGCCTTCATCGCCTTTAAAGCCTATGTATCCCAATTACACAGAGTCCGTGCTTGAACTCCACTTAACTAACCCTAACGTCGCTCTGTCAATCGTCATGCCGATCCAGATAATTAGTTCGCCCTTGTCAGCATGCTCCATGTGTACTGACACAACTATTCCCCACCGATCTTTCGATGGTAATCGATTTTAATCATCTTTCTAGCAAATGGTCTTCTGAGATGTCCCAAGTCCCTTTGTCAGCTGCATCTCTATTTTTCATTATTCCCAAACCTGACAGATCTTGGAAATAAACACCAAGTCCCTGGCCAAGAAGGGGGGGGAAGAGGGTGTGACTCCATGATGCTACCTTGCGCTGTAGAAATACCCAGTCACCACCACACCTCCGCTGTGTCCAATCTCCTATCAGCACATGTATCAGTGGCGCTCAACAGGGCTGGTGGCCAAAATAATCGGCCACTTATGGCTTCCCACAGCCTCTTTATGAGAGATTCCTGTCCGATAGTATTGTGACCCACCTGGACTCACACATTTCTCCTTCTGGTATTCTCGACAGGAGACCATGAGTAAAGTTTGGGGTCAAAAAAAGCTTCAATTCAAGGCAGCGACCCAAAAACAAGACTTCATCTATTCATCTTTTCTCTCCGTGTCTCACTGAGCTATTAATATAAGACATACAAGTTGGAATATTTGTAAGCCCACTAAATTAAGAGTAGAGAAAGAGGAACAGGCACCGTCTCAACATAAGGAGAGACAACTGGGCAGAAGATAGATTTGATTGTGTTCGTGGATTTGAAGTGCGCGTGAATTCCAATACTTCCATGCATGTTTCTAACTGTTCATTTGTCACATCAATCTAAGGTTCAGGGTTCGAGAGGTAGGTCACTGATCCAAGCTAATTTTAAACTACGTACCTCAAGTTTTTTTATTTGGCCTTCTCGCAGAACGGATCGCTCCTTTCTTCCAATTTCTCCCCCTACATATTCGAAGAAAAGAAACAAGCCCATTTGAATTTTAGAGCTTAGTCAGTTCGGAAAGCAAGCAAGCACGTTTGCTCACATGCTATAAGTTCAGGGACACCCGTTGCCCCCGCATCTATTGCAACTCGGTATATTCTGCTCTATGTTCACATTAGGAGTTCTTAC
This sequence comes from Eurotiales sp. R13A2, assembly GCA_023625935.1. Classification (NCBI taxonomy): domain Eukaryota; kingdom Fungi; phylum Ascomycota; class Eurotiomycetes; order Eurotiales; species Eurotiales sp. R13A2. Next base: position 379,087 of record JAMAFV010000004.1, read on the forward strand.
AGGTACAATCCTCGGGCTATCGGTTTATCTCTGATGATCCTTGTGTTCCATTAGAGGGACTGTACAAGGTCTATCCGCTGCGGTCCGTCAAAAATACACACGGATCACAGACTGAGTGGTATAATTTCTTCTTTCGGATGCACGCTGCTCCGCAACAGGCTAGACGGCCTTGCATCTCCAGTGCCTCCAGGGGGCGAGAGGAAAGATCGATCCCGACAGGGCGCTGTTGTTAGAGAATAGAATGGTGAATTACGTGTTCCCCTGGTTATTCAGTGTGTCAGTGCACGTCTAATTCGGACGTGCGATCGCAGCTGGTAGCTTAAACCCGGGGGCTTTCCATTTTATACAAATGTGACGGCTTGTACCGCATTGCGAGAAAACGACACTGGGCAATGGTAGTCTGTAAATGTTGTAAGTATATTCAAAGCCACAATGCTTTTTTGGTACCCTTCTACAAGACACTTTAATCCCTGTGGATAGCTGGCATTTGAAAGCAATCATGTTTAAGTATGCTGACCGTTGCCGTAGATACAACTCAGTAAAACTTTCTCCTTTTGACCTGCAGCCCACCACCTGGTTTAGTCGTCCAATCACTCTTTGAAAAAACTGAGCGTGGCATTTTTCCTTTACGCCCGCGATTTGTATGCCACAAAATGGCAGGCAGTTTGCCCGTGTTTGCAATGAACGGCTCCAATAACGTTGATGGCTCCGAAACTTCTGGCAAGAATTTTGGAGGACGCGCACCCACAGAGCCAACGAATTCAACCTCTCTTCCTTCACAAGATAACTCGCGCACAGTGCGAAGAAAACTACCCAATGGCATCACTTCTACTCAAAGAACGCGCGGACCAGGTGATGCTCAGAGCAAGCCAAAGAATGGAGGAATTCAACATGCCACCAATAACAGCAAGGATTCTTCCAACCAGCGTAGTCAGCATATCAAGGGAAAGTATCAGCCTATGCCGACGTCAGATGCGCACATCCAGGAAGGGGCAATGCATACATCAGGGCCCACACCCGCCGCCGACATTCCTTACGTTGATAGTTTGGGAAGCGGTTCCTCGCAAGGCTTGATAGATGGTAGCTCATCCCCATCCACAGATGACAGTACCTTGAGTGGATCCACCACAGGCTCAAACGAGTATTCGACTGAAATCACTGACGACGACTATGATGATGAGATCGGCACGGAGGACAAATTCAAAGCTGCAAAAGATGCAGCACCAGAGAAAGCTCACTGGCCTTTTTGTCCTGTCTTTACAAAGTCTAAGGTCATTTTAGCCTATGGTATTAATGCACTTTTTGCTTTCTTTTCTCTTATATTTTCAAGAATACGAGGAGATATCCATCTTGCCTGTCAGTCAGAAAAGCTTTTCGCCTTGTTCAACGAGGATGAGGAGGGATCGGCTCCTAGGGGACGAGAGAATCGACGTTCTATAAACTTCTTACAAGCTCTCACACGCGTTCGACAAATGACTCAACGGGGCTTAAATGCCCTTTCTCGATTCCGTGCCTTTTCCCCTGACTTGCACACCGGACAGAATACGCCTGATGAAGACCATAATCCCAATGACTGCCTAGCTTCAACCAGGTCTCGCAACAATTATGGCGTGTTCTGGCATCTACTTAAGATTCAAGAGCATCGAAATGCCAAAAAAAATCGTCAAGACACAGTGGATGTGAGCTACCCCCGCAGCCCACATTTGCGCGATGGAAGTTTCGATGAAACCTACAGCTGCGAGCGATCACTCAGTCAAGATTCCGGGATCGTGAAGCCACCTAAAAGGAAGTGGTGGGAAAAAAATACCGATTCAGCCCCGGCACTGTCCTGGGCGGATTCTATAGCTGAAGATTCTTCCTCAAGCATACATGGACAACGACCAGCTTTGAGACGATCGCGAAGTAGCGGTGGTCTGAGACTAGGCGCCAATGGATTAATGGGTTTACGCGAGCAGGACGCTCGAGAAGAGTTGTGCATTACTGTACAACTCGCGGAGACTCTAGCTTGCCAAAGATATTTATTACGTCTTTGTAAAGCTCTGATGAAGTATGGCGCACCTACACATCGACTGGAGGAATACATGCGCATGACAGCACAGGTTTTGGATGTCAACGGACAATTCTTATATATCCCAGGATGCATGGTTATATCCTTTGATGATGCTGCTACCCATACGGCGGATGTGAAGCTGGTTAAAGCCGCCCAAGGCGTGGACCTTGGCCGATTGTCCGAAGTGCATCAGATCTACAAAGAAGTTGTTCATAATGTTATTTTCGTTGAAGAGGCAACACGGAAGCTAGAGGAGATCATGAAGCAAAGACCGCGATTCAATGTTTGGTTTTTAATCTTGATGCATGGCTGCGCTAGTGCTTCTGTTGGGCCGTTTGCCTTTGGAGCTCGTCCAATTGATATGCCTATTGCATTTCTCTTGGGCTGTCTACTGGGGATCCTACAATTGGTTTTATCGCCTCGGTCTTACTTATACTCGAATGTTTTCGAAATTTCCGCCGCTGTCCTTACGTCATTTCTTGCCAGAGCCTTTGGTAGCATCCCATATAATGGTGGCCGACTATTCTGTTTCTCTGCTCTTGCCCAAAGCTCTATTGCTCTCATTTTACCTGGATATATGGTGCTGTGTGGAAGCCTTGAACTACAGTCTCGTAGTATTGTTGCTGGTTCTGTTCGCATGGTCTATTCCATTATCTATTCGCTTTTTCTCGGGTTTGGGATCACTGTTGGGACATCGGTTTACGGCCTGTTAGACCCAAACGCCACATCTGACCATACCTGCCCTCCGAGTCCGATTCAAAATCCTTATCTGCAACGCTTGCCTTTTGTTGCCATGTTTACTTTCTGCTTGACTACGATCAATCAGTCTAAGTGGCGACAAATACCAATGATGCTGTTTATCTCTCTTTCTGGCTATTTGACCACATACCTCTCGACAAAAAGGTTTGGATCCAACCCCCAGCTTGTCAATGCTCTGGGCGCCTTTGTTATTGGTGTGTTGGGAAACTTGTATAGTCGTCTGCGACACGGTCTCGCGGCGGCTGCCATTCTCCCCGCGATATTTGTCCAGGTTCCATCTGGTTTAGCAGCGAGCGGATCTTTGGTTTCCGGCCTCACGTCTGCGGATGAAATTAATCATAACACATCATTCTATTCGATTATCAACAACGGGACCCAGGGCTTTTATGAAGCTCAACAAAACATGTCGCTCTATGGTATTAATAGGATTTCAGGGGGAGTCGTCTTTGACATCGGATACGGAATGATTCAAGTTGCCATCGGTATCACCGTTGGTCTTTTTTTGGCTGCTTTGGTTGTCTATCCTTTGGGAAAGAAACGAAGCGGCCTATTTAGCTTTTAGCATTGAGGACGCCCTCAAAATTCTGAGTGTCATCAGCGCACACATTATATATATGTCTATACCATATTCTGATTTTAGATTGTGTGTACCTTTTCTTCAACCCATGGGTCCACTCCTTTGTGTTTTCCTTTTCAGTTTAAGAGTGCCTAAGTATATGTATATTCGTTATTTTCCATGGTTGATGCTCACTTGAATCTATTGTATGGTTCGCTCCCTCCTGTGTGACGCGGTGGTTTACGATCTGTTTTGTTGTTCCCCCCCCCCCCGGTCATCCATGTGAAAGATCGCATTCTCGACTATTTGAATCTCACTTACAGTCTTTGCCTTTCTCTCCTCTGAGTCTCATATGACGCTCTAAGGTTGGAGTAGTGGCGCTTAAACATACTGACCACAAATCTAACATGTCATACCTATTTGGGTTAGGAACACCCTGCGATAATGGATATTTTACTGCAACATATTGCTATAGCTGCCATTTCCGCGCTTATTGCCATACTTCCAATCCCTGCATTGAGAGGGCAATCTGCAATTTCATTGCAACGAGTTGTTCGTTTCTTTTTTGATTTTTTTTCTTTCTGCAATACCTTGGAGAAACAATTCATCACCCTGTTGCATTTTTCTTCATGTATACTTTGTTAATCGCCGCCCCTATTTGTATTTTGGAGTGCCTAGCTGTTTCTATAGGCAAAAATCGATGGTTTTCTACTTCGTTTTTATATTGGGCTAAACAAAATGTCACTATTGCAGTTGCTAGTCAAGGACTGGGAACATCTACCAGTCACTACATATACATAACACGGCTACCGTTGAAGTGTAGATTATTTTTGCTTTGATTATGGTGGCCATAAATCTGTCCTCCCATCTGTCTCTCTGTTTCAAGTACTAGCATCACGAAGTAACAAAAGTCGGAAAAATTACCAAATCCAGTGCAAGTCCTTTCGTTATATTATCAACCAAAACGAATGCCTCTGAAAGTTGTAGATGTTTCTTGCCTGCAATACGTAAATGTACACCGTACTATGAACATGCACCTCGCTCACAGCAATAGTTATGAACTTGTTGATATCATCTCATGAACCCTTATCCCATTTTATCTGACCTCACCATCGTTGATGATGGTAATCCATAACAGCAAAACCCACAGTGCACTAACAGTAACTAGACCCATGAACTTGTTTCTTGTGGATATCTTTGTACCGCCTTGGAGGTGCTTAAGTGTCAATAGCCCCAACCCCGCCCCTTAGGAACCTAACCCGTCGCGAATCCCTGGCTTGTTATGCCCGAAGCAGCGAATTTATCCTTACGTGGATATTCGCACGGAGTACTCGATGAGATAATAATGTCACTCGGATCTTGGGGAAGATTCCGCGTATATCAAATAGAGAAAAGAAAGAAACTCATTCAGACTTAGCCTGGTTTTACAGTTAGGCAGTGTTCTGTTCTACAATGGTAAACGCTGTAATTCTAAGCAAGCTACTAAGTTTAGCGCTTCTGCCCCTTTTACAATTTAACAGCTCGAAACTTACGGAGCCCAGTGTGTTATAATTCTGGTGTAACTAGCCAATTGCTTAATGAGATGGCGCTTAACTTTACATATTACTAACTACGCCGGTGGTGCGGTCTGCATAAGTACGGAATACATATAGTGTACTGCAATGTATAAATCTATTGAATACCATTGGATGACCATTTTAATACAGTGTACCCCGTACTCCGTACATAATACAGCTACTCAGTGGCTAACAGCACCATGGTACCAGGTACTACTAGCACATACGGATAATAGATCCGGTGTGATCGTGCTACCTCCTTTACGAGTGGGTCTTGACAAACGCTACTATTGAAGGTTTGATAAAGTCTAACATGCTCAATATGCAGAATGCGAGAAATATAAAGTGAATGCTGGATTGTGTAGAATTCTTCTCCTAAAACCTCGATGGAAGACAACAGCTTTTAGATAGAAAGTGCTTCTAGCTCATGCCATCTTGACTCTACAAGGGGAGTATGGAACATCATATGCGTGTTCTTCAGCTTGGTTTTTGATTCAGTTGAGACTAGCTGGACTCCACAGCAAACTTTCTAGAATCCAAAAACGCCATGGTTGCTCTAACCTAGATGCCAAACTAAATCTTTAGATTCGAAAACCCAATCTTGGACCAATTGCATGGCAGTGAGATAGATAGTGCGCAAATTATATTTCATATCCAGTATGATGTGATTATGTGCCTGCTCAAGAGAAGAGAAAGGCACGTCCGAGGCATTGTATCTCTTAACAGTGGCCTAGTACTGTAGATGCGCGTATATGACTTGGATTTGAAAACGCATTAAGTTTCAATTGACTAATAACTTTGGACCAAGTTAGCTAAGTTAACTACCTACCAGATCTGTACTCCGTCTCCTGGCTCAATAACGTGCGATTTAAACGAGCCCCCATATATGAACCTTAGGATCTATGTATCTATACTACTCACATAACTAGTAACATAGAGTAAGTCCTTGACTCTGTAGATTTGTCCAGTCATAATCGATGAAAATCAGACTATTGAACCGAGAAATCCTAGGTTACAATACATTTTTCGATAGTGTATCCCAGCACTACGGTACGGGTCCCAAGGGACCTACTTCCGAATGCATAAATACAGTGTAATAACATACAGAGATACAACTTATCCGTACTAAAATAGTCATATCATAGGCGGTAAGGAACGGAGTTCTCCGTCCTCATCGATACGTATTCGATATTCGATGCACCTGCAATTGATGAATTTTTTTTTTTTTTTTTTCACGCTGGCTGCGTCTATTCTAATGCACAACAGAGTCAATTTTTACAGTCTATTATCACTGCAGACGTAGAATACCCCCTATTAGTCCAGCTCCCTGGAATTCTCTAGTCCCCCGGGCAAAGGAGTACGGTTCTACAGATCTGGAGATAGTTAAGTCGAGCAGAGATCGGAAACAAGGTTACATAATACAAGCCATGCGGCGCACTGGTTTGAAATCGGGATAATGATTTTACCAGAAAATTCAAAGGCTGCAGCTTGGTTGCACGGATCCCTAATCTAGCCACCCTATACTATATCCGTAGTGCCCATACTGTGGCATGTTCTACTACGTTTTTAGTTGCCGAGTTCCCGGAATCGACCAAGAAAAGGGGGTGAATTACGGTGGATCGCTCGGTGCGGGAGAGAACTCCTCGTGACATGGCAAGGCTGGGGAGGAATGCAAGAATCCGTTCTCCGTATACAGAGTAAACGATGGAACAGTTGAGAAAAAAAGCAAAGCGACGCTTTCCGAAGGGCGGTCTCCTTCTTGCATACGGGAGCACTACATACTACATCGTACATGGCACCAAAGGGATGGCTTGCTGCCGAGCGGCTCGTTGCGTGCGCATGGTTCACGCGTTCAAGGGCAGAATAAAACCCAAGAAGCCCCCTAAAGTGGCTACGTATTATAAGTTAAGGAAAGGAAAAGGACTGTATTACAAATAACTCCCCCCCGATGGACCCATGAGATTCTTTCCTTCCTGGTCTGCGCCGCTAGTCCGTGGGCTAATTGCATTTAACTCACAGGCTAATTCGACAACTCCGTACACCACACGGTTCTTTCATTCGTCCAGAATGCTATCACAAAGTGACAAGGCCAACGGTACATCTATCTGATCGGCACCAGTGCGAACTGAGTCGTTTGATGGGCAAGATCACATCGCTTTTGGTCGAATCCTCCGTCTTGGCGTTTCAGATCGCGTTGTGAGCCGCGAATCTCGTCGAGGCATGCTGGCGATCAGCAACAGCGAGCCAATTAGAAGAACACGGACTTTGGCTGGTCAGTCAGGGCACCGTAGGAAACGTCCTACTTAGTATTCGGCGATACGGGTATGGTAAGGGCCGTGTTCCGTATGTATGCGATCGGTAAGCGGGCGGTAATACGATTACCGCGAGCAAGCACCCGCCGCTAGTGGGCCAGATCGGGATTTGCACAATCGGCGATGAAAAGCACAACCGTGGAACGGAATGACTCGTGTGCCACAATCGAGATCTTATCTCAATTCAATCTAGTCCCGGCTCTTGGCAGCTGTTAAGGTTGATGTGTCAGCAGCGCTGATGAACCCGATGGAGCAAGGGCCGTGCCGTTACACAAGCAAGCATGCCTCGTCGAGCCGGGCTACAGCGCGTTGCTGCACAGTGCGTGGAAAACAGAGCGAGCGGAAAGAAAAATAAACAGAACGAGCAAAAAGGGGGGTGTGGTTTGGTTTGGTTTGGGGTTGGTGCTCGGCGTTCCAAGACGGACGGCGACTTGCCGAAACCTTGGAAATCGTCGTCGTCGTCATAGGTAATTTAAAAATACGGCGCATCGACCAAACGCACGAATGAGAGGCCCGTTGATCTCATACCAAAGAGGGACAAGCCAGATTCTCCCGTGGCTAGACCCGTGTCGTGCTAAGGAAGAGAAACTAACCTAGACCACTAACGAGTATTGACGTTACAGACACGGGGAAGGGGAGGGAGGGAGGGAAATAAAAACAGAGTCTAGAGTCCCAACGAGTGGTAACGGTGCTACCCTACCGTACGGATGACCCAAAGAGCGTGTCCACCAAAGCAGAACAAGCTTTCACTCTGCCCAAAAGGCATACATAGTAACTTGTTAACAACACATGTGAATTTCAGGTTAGCGCGCCGGCAAGATTACCACCAGCCCAACTGCCGAACTGCATCGAGATCCAAATCGGACGTGGCGGATGTTACTGGATAACGACGCTGAATCAATTCTGCCCTAGGGAAATCAATCGACAAGCAGGGTCAAGTGGAGGTTTTTCGGTGGTTCAGACCATGTGCCCGTGTCACTGCGGCAGTGCGACACTGTGACACTGTGACTAATAAGTTATAACAGCTAACTAACTTAGTTAACTGATGTAAGCTATTGCACGTTGGCTAAGTTGAGTTAGTTACTGATTTACGTACTACGTATCCTGCTATGTTGTCTGCGTCTCGGTACACGTGCTAGGATCTAAGCAATCTGAGTACGGCAGGACATCCCCCGTTTTCAAGGGATACGTATGTAGTCCCATCACAGGGAAACGGGGACGAGATCGTGTCCTGTAAATTAGCACCCGCCCCGCCCTGACCAGACGACTATGTACTACTGTGTCTCGGCGCGTCGTGCTTCTTTGGGTTGTTGTTGTCAGATTTTTGCAGCACACCATCACGATGCTTGGGCAAAGAAGGCAAAGTAGGCGAGCCGAAGGTATGAACTGGCATCTATCAAATAGCGGTATAGACTCGACCACTAGGTGTCATTACCGAGATCGTTCGAATCGACGGGCTTCAGAAGTGCCGGCAGACAAATCTTGCATCTTATCACTTAGCTCCAGATCGACTATTTTCAAATTCCAAAGGAACTAAAGGAAATTACACGAAAATTACACATGGCGCTTGCATCCTAGTCGGTTAGTTGTTAGGGTTTGGCTTTTGCTTCTGCGTGTGCATCACAACGCATAGCGCATGAGACTAAACTGAACTTAAAGATGCTTTCATGGGCTATTTATTTGTTTATTTTTTCTATGAATTGAAACCAGCCCAATCAGCGTGAGTCTAATCAGGTGATATGTGTTATATTTTGGTCAAATGATCAGTAGTTAATGCCGAATCTTAAAAATAAAGAAAAAAAGAAAAAAAAAAAAAAAACCTTCCTTCTTCTTGATGGGGTACTCCGTAATCGATATCGGGCTGAATCTTGCCCAAGTAAGTTTAGTTAGTTGCATTGCCAGCAGAACTGCAGATCTGATCTGTGTCTGCGCAAGCATAGGGTACAAAAGGCGGTCATTGGCGTAGGAGTACCAGATTGGGTTCAGTGGAAGCGTCAAGGTGGCTTGCTGGTGTTGGCCAGAGAATCTCATTGGCCTATGAAACCGCGAGAATTCGGGCCACCTTGCATTTTATTTTCTTTTCTGATGTTCTTTGAATGAAAACATACATACATATCCGTACATGCAGCTAGATAAGTAAGATTGAGATTTGATTAACTTGTTGCTTCCCAATATGGAATAATGTTAGATAGCACGGCCACACATGCAACTAAGCTAATAATTCATGGTCAGCCGACTAAGTTATTTTTATCAAGTCTTACTAGTTAGTTGATCTGGATTTGCAAACAGATACCGACCTTCAAATTCCAATATATGCAGCCAGATCGGCACTACAGATTCCGCCGAGAATCTTGGATTATATTCTCCACATTTATAGCATCAAGATCGATCGGTGGAGTCTACAGTGGGGGGGTTTTTTGTTTTTTATTACACCTTCTTCAAATGGTATGCACGCATGTGTACACGGACACGGGAAATGCCCCCCTTTTCTCCTTTTTCGCTGGAATGGGATATTGTTTAATACTGGCCCAGTTTGAGGACTGGTGTCGTACAAGAGAATGTAAGTATGTCAAGATATGTTTTTAAATGGCGTTAAATAGTGAAGCCCTGGTTTCATGCTAGGGCTCGAATTTTATCTCTCTTAGAAACATCAGATAGAACACAAAGGAGGGGGAATATGTATGTATAATGTTGGTAAAACATAACAATGAGAAACTTCCAACGCCCATCAAACGTCGTGGGGGAATACCAGGAAAAGGAAGAGCAGAAGAAAACATCCACAATGAATGATACAGATCTCACAGACAACACAAGAGAAATAAACGCCAGCTCCATGAGCTCTCTCCAAACTTCTAAGTGCGATCCATTCTCTTCAAACGCCGTCAGCAAATGGGAAATAATAAATAGACATTAAAGGTGGCAATGAATAGACACATCTGGTAGAAGCCAAATACTATCGATGTCCAGGTGATGATGAATCAAGGCCTTTTGGTTTGATATTCGATCCGAGAGCAGCGCCCTTGTTGGCTCCTCCCATCTTCCGCGTTAGCTTAGCATAGTGAAGACCGCATGCGTTGCACAAGGTACGAGCACCATCCGGACCACGGCGCCATTCAGGTGTCTCAGCGCGATTGCAACTATGGCAACGTCCAGGAGGAGCTGCCTTCTAAAATCCAGAAAAATAGATGTTAGCGACACGTCCAGAAAAAAAGGAGCCAGTTTTAGGGTAGCTAGGTAACTTACGCCTCGTCTCTTTTTCGCATCTCCCGCCGTAAACCCGCTGGGAGATTTAAATCCATCTTGGTACAGCCCGGGGTGCTCATCATCGAAGCCATTCTCAACCTTGCTGTGCCGTTGTTGCACTCTCTGTTCAGCCAGCGCATGCTCCTGGCTTAGAACCGCATTGCGGATTCGCATAAAAGCCTCATGAGTGCGTTGGTGTTGTTGAATGACATCGTCAAGCTCATGAACAGACGGCAAAGTGCTCAGACCAGGCCCTGTCCGTTGGTTTTGATGGGCTAGTGTTGCATAATGTCTCGAAAAGTCGAGCGCTTTGGTAGACCCATCAATTATCTGATACAACTTGAGCGTCAGATTTGTGAACATCTGTATTGAATCTGGAATGAGTTTGTAGATAAGAAGGCAACTTACCTCGGCCAAAGAAGACTCCACATCGTAAGAGTCAAATTGCCGCTTCACTGAATCGCTGTGCGCTGGATTCAACGGCATACCAGAGCGGTTTCCTAACACTCCAACCTTCTCGTCATTTCGCATCGCCTCCATATTAGGCTTCCATACACCGCCATTATATGAACTTCTGTCGTACGAGGCCGATTGCCACGAGTAAGCTTGAGATGGATAGGATCCGTAGCTATTAGGCGAAGTAACAACACTGGTAGATGCGCTATACTCGTATGGGCCAGAGCTATGAGTTGTTGATATTGACGTTGGAGCGGTTTTTGAGCTACTGGTAGGCGACTTCCCAGACAGGGACTGTACAGATGGTTTTCGAGATTCTTGTGTGGAAGACAGCGAAACCATGCTAACCCGTGTTTGATCCGGCGCTGCGGCTGTTGAACCTTGTTGCGAGGAGAACTGTGGTTCGCGCAGGTATGTATTAGGGTTCGAGAAAGGATTGGGGGGACCCGCAGGACCTTCGGTACTGGGACGAGGAAGTGGATGAGGTGTATGCGATAGCGGTCCGGAAGGACTTGGATAGGGGAGCGAATTGCCGTTGCCTAGCGCTTCGTGTATGGACGGCAGAGACTGTTTATTAGAGGCTTGCACGGGTGACGGATCTTGGTCTAGATCCATAGACCTGTGTAGAGCATGTGGAGGATTATGGTGGCCAGCCATCGGCCGTGGAGCCATGGAGGACATGGCGGATGTCGGATAGGATTGGTGAGAGGGAGGGCCTGGATACATTGTCGCAGAACCCCCAATTGGGGCTGGATTGACGCTAACACCAGTTGCCATTGCTGTAAAGGACGGTACGTGATATTTGGTGGGGACAGAAATTAAGGATCACTATAAAATCCTTCATCAACAATGTCAGTCAAAGAATTTGATTTTGCGCAGACGTGAGTAAGAACGGATGGGAGGATGGACTGACCTGAGCACGATGATGTAGATTTCCCCACAATGAGTTAATAACGGTCCTCAATCTATCGTCAAAGTTTCAGTGAAGACATCCATCCACTTCAAAATAAGGGACGTTGTGGCTGGTCAGGGTCAATCGCTGCTATCGCAAGATAAGGAGGGAAAACTGGTATCCTAGCAAACGCGCAAACCGCACACAAAATCCGAAACTATCTCGATCGAGGCGCGGCCACTCCCGAGACGAATCGGCTAGGGAAGGGAAGGCTTATATGAGCGGTGGAAAACACAGTCTCTCTCAATTGGCTCCTTCAGTCGAAGAGTTTTCCGGCGGCAGAGGGAGAACCACAAAGTGTAGTAAGCGCAGCTAACGGCCGACAAACGGAATTTCAGGCGATGAACCCAAGGTTTTCCGAGCCCACGCCAATCGATCTCTTGTGTCACCGAGGCGATCTCAAGTGGTCGGCTGCCGAATTACAATCTGCCGCGCTTTGGAATATTGTGTCGTATGTGAGCAACGGACGTGGTTGGAGGGGTTGAGCGGGAGGGCCAATGCAAGGGATTTGAGCCAATGTCGCGTGGATGGCTACGCCGTGATCCTTTGGTGGTCGTATATGCGGGTTTTCTCTCTTTGTGCTCTCTTATTTGCTTTTTTTCCCTCTTCTTTCGTTCTTCCTTGTCCCTGCCCTATACAAGTATCCTTTTGAAATTCTAGCGCCAAACGAGTCTTGAGTATCGACGAGGAGGGGGGGGGTTTGCGCAAGCGCGGCGGCCGACGCGAGGGGGAGCGGGAAGACAAGAGACAGGGAAAGAAAATAGAGCTGGCCGAAAGTGCGGACGGCGCAGGAGAAGAGGAATGAAGAACGAGGAATGTAAGAGACGGAAAATTTCTCGATATGGCGTTGGGAAGAGAGGAGAAAAAGTGAGAGAGAGGGAGAGAGGGGAGAGAGAGAGAAAAGTAGGAGGAAGGAGCAAGTATGGCCGGTACTTGGGTGGAATGGGAGTGGACTGGACGGGAGGCGTCCGGTTATGAGCCACCAGATGCGCGGAGATCGTAGGTCGCTAGATCAGTAGTAGATTTCCTGCTATCTGGGGCGTCTAACCTGTTTTAAGAAGAAGACAGTGGCGGGGAGACAGAAGGATATTATAGATTATTATACGAATGTGGAAAGGTCAGAAGAGCGCGAGAGAATTTAAAATTTGAGAGGACGGTCCAGATCAACGTTTCTCGCTATGTTTCCTGTCTCTCCCTCTGTTTTTTTTTTTTTTTTTTTTTTTTTTTTTTTTGAATTAATATCCAGTGAGACGAAGAACGGCCCACGGT